>OU612046.1:99829628-100276840 GCA_914767935.1 Coremacera marginata
GTGATGGTGATGGTGATGGTGATGGTGATGTTGATGTTGATGGTGATGGTGATGGTGATGGTGATGGTGATGGTGATGGTGATAGTGATAGTGATAGTGATAGTGATAGTGATAGTGATAGTGATAGTGATAAGTTTTATTTATTTATTTATTTATTTCAGTCTATGAACAAGGTTCTTACAGACTACGCAAGTAATAAAAAAAAAAAAAAAAAAATTTTAATAACAAAATATGTATAAATAAATCCATAATTCAAATTATATAGGACCATAACAAAAAATGACTATTTAATAAATGCTTTATTGACAATTTAGATATAGAGAAATCAACATTACACTTAGCTGCTAAAACATTAAAATTCCATAACGCCCTATATAATGGAGAATTAACAGCATAGTTTGTTCTAAACGTCTCAAGGTAAAATATATCCGATCTTCTGAGCATTCTTGATGGTACATTGAAATCAATTAATTCTTATAACTTCAGACAGTCAATATTACCCGATTCTATATCAAAATGAACAAAAGTGATGAAATAGTTCGTCGAGATTGCAGAGATTGAAGATGAATAAGTAGACACCGGGCATTATAAGAGGGAATAGGCTCTTCGAAATTTAAAGTTCTTAATGCAAATCGAACGAAAGATTTTTGGACACGTTCCAGTCGTAAGATATGGACATCATAAAAAGGGCTCCATATAAAAGAACCATATTCCAACTTTGAACGAATAATAGAAGTAAAAATAGATTTAAGTGTGTAGGCATCTAAGAAATTTGAACTACTCCGGCGCATGAAAGCTAACAACGCATATGCTTTAGGAATTATGTAATCCAAGTGGCTAACAAAAGAAAATTTAGCATCAAAAATTATACCAAGATCCTTAACCTCATTTACACACCTTAAAGGAACATTGGCTAACTTATAGGACGTCAATTTTGGGCGACTAGACTTCGAGAACCTGGCAAAAACACATTTATCAATGTTAAGACTAATTCGATTTAATGTACACCAGTTATAAAGAGCATCAAGTCAATCTGCAGCAAAATTGAATCAGAGAAATTTCGAATTTTTAAAAAACTCTTAAGATCATCTGCAAAGAGTAGGCACTTAGAATTCTTAAAGACATTGGTAATATCATTTATGAATAAAATAAATAATAGTGGGCCCAAAATGCTTCCTTGTGGAACCCCAGATGAGGCTATGAAAGAAAGGGAGTTACAATTTTCAATGTTAACAAAACATTTTCTGTTACTTAGATATGACGATGGCCACATAAGGGCTGTAGAGTGGTAACCAAGTTTCTCTAATTTATTGATCAATAGTGAATGGGAAACTTTATCAAAAGCTTTTGCAAAATCCGTGTAGGCAGCATCAACTTGACAACCAGAATGAAAAGTGGAGATACAATACTGTGTAAAACAAGCAAGGTTCGTTACTGTGGATCGACACGGAAAAAAACCATGTTGAAGTGGACTTAAGACTTTTAACTGAAACAACTATTTACTTGCATTAAACCAACATCAAAAAAACTATCAATAACATAAACCTCTAAGTCACTGATTACATTTGATGGAATAAGTCCAATCTCAGCATTCACGAACGACCAGGAAATTTTGCTTAAATTGAAATCACCCAATACGCATAGCTGGTTACTTCCAAGATGGTTTGTTGATAAATAATGCACATTGTCAACGTGCATTTTATACAAGGCAAAAGCACTCCCAGGTGGAATATATGACACACATACAAACAAAGCTTCAGAAGACCCTTTAATTTTGACACAAAGTTGATCCAAAAGTGTATCAGAACACTCAAGTGGAAATAATGAGACTTGCAATGTTAGTTTCACAGCTGGCAGCCAGTTTTTACAGGATCACGATCTTTTCGGAACACATGATATAAATGAGGGTCAAAAAATTCATGATCATAAAAAGCATCATTTAACCATGTCTCCGTTAGGACAATAACATCATAATCATATTGAGATGAGGCAGCAAAGATTGATGACGATTTGGTCCGCATACCTGACACATTCTGATAAAACAGCTTGAATTTATGATTATTTCCAATAGCATTTTTACTGGATTCTACGTCATTGACTAAAAGTTTCCCACTTGATGAAAAAATCTTTCACAAACGGGCGCACTATCACATTTAGTGGCCAAAGCGCTGCATTAAAAACTTGGCTATATTTCGATGCTGGAACTGCGATTTTAAAGCTAATTTGCTTAAGAGACTCAACTGGTGCATCCCTCTTGACTAATTTGTAACAAGCAATTTGGCTTTTAATTAGATTAGTATGCGTCATAACATAATCAATTATATTCGCTTCCGAGACCGACGGCGAAAACGATGACAAATACAACCAGCGCTTGTTATCAACAACTTCTAAGTTTGTACTTAAGTTCTGACCAACAATAACATTTAGCTTTTTTGCATTCCTTTTTCTCACTTCAGTCCAATGAGCAAATTCATTTGAGAGCGGTTCAGTCAAAGCAAAAGATGACGCAGGTTCCATAGCAGCAGATGAGTTTAACGAGACAGCAACAGCAGCATTTTGAGCAGATAACCCAGCAGCACTCAAAATCGGATTAGAGATAGAGAGAACGCAAGAATTTTTTTCAGCAGGCAGAATTTTAGATAACAAAGCATCATTAGGCTTAGAAATAGTTAACGCTAGTTCATTTACAGCAGGTTCAGTAACAACAGGCAACAACACATCAGATGACGGCAACGAGACAGCAGCAGCTATGATTTTTGGTTGCCCGTAACCATTATCACAACCAAATCTTTTTTTTGTTGCCCGTATCCATTATCGCAACCAAAAAATATTTTTTTGGTTACACATAACCATTATCGTAACCAAAATGATTTTTAACCAAAGAGGAGAAAACAGGAGGTTGTATTCAGTGTATGTGAAAAAAGGCCAAATAGGTGTGAAGAGGTGAGGACGCAAGCATTGTTGTTAAAGACACAAAAGAGCTGAAAACCCTTGTGTCCATTGAACTGTAGGATTATGGTGATGCTGAGTACTTTCGGCACTCTTAAGAGTTGCCAACTTACAATAAACTTTATTTTTATTCATCTCAATATGATCTCAATATATTATAAAATTCCATTAATTTCAAGAATTAATTTCCTTTTTTTTTATTTTCGCAATCTACACTCTATTTCTTTTTAAAATTCTTCAACTTTATCTGTTTATAAATAAAATGTAATTAAATTATATTAATTTCCTGAAATATTTTCTTTATTTATTTCCGCTATCCTCACACTATTCCTTCTTTTTAAAATTCTTTAATATAAGATGTTTATTTTATAATTGTGCTGCGGTTAAATGGTTCCAAATTGTGTTTGGTGTGTTCTTTGGTCTTTGTTTTTTATATATCATCTGTAATGGGTGATTTCAATTATTATTCTAGTGGCGTTGATAATAAGGTTAGAAGTGTTTTGCAAACTGCAATCGGGTCTAAAAGTTGTACCCTTTAATGCTAGAAGCTTAAATTCTGTGAAACTAGACTATATGAAATATGTTTTCGAGAACTCGTTTGTTGATGTTGTATGTGTGACTGAAACCTGGCTGTGTACTGATGTGTTGGATGCCGCTTATAATATTTATAATTAAAAATACTTTACACTATTTAGGAATGATAGACTTGATAGAAGGGGCGGTGGAATTATCATCTACTGCAGGAGTTCTTTAAATTCAAAACTCTACTCTACTCATGTGTAGAGTACCAACACAACCACCATTGCCATTAAATGTAATCATTTCAGTTAATCACTTTTAATTATTAGGTTATTGCACTCTATACTATATTGCATACTTGCACACATAATTATGTTAACAGTTGCGTTTATGACTTTATATTATTACACTCAATTTATTATGTTATTCACTTATATTGTATTATAAGTGTTATTGTTATTTATTTTGTAAAACTAAAATACCGTTATCCTTCTATAAAAAAAGAAGAATTTTGCAAATAAAGTCATTAAGTTTTCTAGCTTCAATTAGCTGCCTTTTTACTAAAAATCAAAATAAGCTGAACTGCACATTAAAGTGTCGGCTGAAATGTTTTGATAAAAAAATTATAAAAACCTAATTTAACTAACCTGCAAAAATTTTAGGCAGGTCCCATTAAAAATAAAAATATTCCCGAATCCTTTTTTGTAAACATTACATGGCGATCCTGCCAAATTCGTTTGCGAAATTTTTGCCGAAGGCATCACAAAGTGTTCCTGAGTGCGTACCGACCGGAATAAACACGAACGCACCAAAATACGTACCATCAAATTCTCACCAGCAGCAGCCGAAACCATTAAGGCTGGAAGAGTACCGTTGGCGTCAACTAAGAAAATATAGAGGAAGAATTGACAAAAATTCCAGCGACGAAAAAACCGAAGCACAAACGCGGTGGAAAAATTGTCAAACTGCGCAAAGGCATCGCAGCCAGGCTAAGAATCGTTAACAACGATCCACCACCACCATGGCATCACGCAAGCCTTATCTGGCGTGAAATCGACGCACTGGAATGGGAGCTGGAGGATCATTTGAAGAATAAAAATAAGGAACTAAACTAAATTTCAAAATTATATATTCTTTTTATATAAATGATTTATATTTAAATAACCATTTATATTTTTTCCAATTATATATATTTATATATTAGGCCGGGTCGATTTGTGGGGAGGCAAAAAAATCGCCCATTGCTCTGTGAAAATCGTATTCTAGGGATCAAAATAAGAAACTTTGCCGAAGGAACCATACCTCTAAAACGAATTCTGATGTCCCCCAATTTGGGTCGAACTTTTGGGTAGGGGCAAATTTTGAAAAATCCCACTTTGACCCATTTAGAGTGCTCCAATCGAGTCCAAATGTATGATCGACCCCCACTAACTTTGGAGGCCCGACCCACCCATGCCAGTGGCACACCCCCTGGAACCCCCCTAGGGGTTCCCCATACAAACAATTCAAAAAATCGCCAGTTTTGGCACTTTACATGAAAAAATCAGCGAAATGCCTATGTTTTTTTCTTTTTGGAGTTTTTTTTCTCTTTAGAAATTTATTCAACCCTTTTAAAAAATGAAGGTATCACTGTGACACAATTGCAAATCGGAAAATTGCTTGTGTGCGTTTTTTAAGGCACCACAAGACACAGCTGCATGTCGTAAACTTACTTGTGTAGTTTTTTTATAGCACCTACTTAAGAAATGAAGGTTGCTTTTACAACCCTTTTTGTGGGTATTTTATGGCACCTTCTTAAGAAATGCGCGTTTTATGCAACCATTTTAACAATTAAGGTATCACTGGAATGCACCGCAACCCTTTTAAAAAATTAAGGTAAGGCGTTTTTAAGCCACCACAAGACACAGCAGGTAGAATTGAAATTACCATTTCATTCTTATTACCTCGTCTCGTAGACCATATATAACGCAACAGTTTTTGTGAATGCATTAAGTCGTTGTGAAGAACTCAAGTGCTAATTTCAGATAAAAAAATATTTAAAAAAAAAATAATAAGTGAAGTTGACCATTCCAAATCAAAAAGTTTACAATGAATCCACCATCCTCTACACCGCAAGATGAAGCAACAACAACAACTATCGAAAACCCAATGAGTCATATACCCAAGCACGATGTTACTGTTTTCGGTGTGTCTACTGATTTGACTGATCTTAATTTACCAACCCATCTGGATATCTTGAGATATTATTTTTACTTAAGCGAACGTGCTAAAACAGAACAAAAAAGTTTTCCCATAAATCATTCACTATTCAAGTACAAGATAAGTTGAATGGAATTTGGGAAAAACTTGTTATGGAAATAATGCTGAAAAAAAGTGTATTTAATAAATTGAATAAATTGCTTGACAAGTATCAAGAGCAAATCAAGAGAAGAAACAAAACCCAACAATTTACAGAGTATGTAAAATCTCTGGAAACAATTTTTTACATTGGAACATGTAAATGCGATTTGAAGGCAGCTCCATGTGCATGCGGCTGGGTTCCCGAACGCCTCAAAGAGTTCATGCACGATCAACATAATCAGAGAAGACTAACAATGGATGCAGTTGTGATGGAAACTGAAGAGCAAGGAGCAACGTCTATGTCATCAATGCCAACATACCAAGATCCCGATGATTCAACATACGCACCGCCACCGGTTCAAGAAGATATGGATAGAAGCACAAGTTCACAATACACAGAGAGATACGATTGTTTTAACCTTGCCTTGGTATGTGACAGATTTGGTGGTCCTGATAGAGTAGCATCGGCATTGGGAACCGCTCTTTTCCAAGATTTTAAAATGAAAGATAAGCATGGCAAACCTCTCATCATGGATAAATCGAAAGTTCGCAGAGAAAAAGAGAAATGCAGACAAGAAGTGGTTTGCAAACGGTTAGATCATACCAATTTTTGTTAGCGTTTCTAAAACCGGTTTAGAAATTGAGTGAGGGCGATATAAGTGATAGTCATAGTGATAGTCATAGTGATAGTGATAGTGATAGTGATAGTGATAGTGATAGTGATAGTGATAGTGATAGTGATAGTGATAGTGATAGTGATAGTGATAGTGAAAGTGATAGTGATAGTGATAGTGATAGTGATAGTGATAGTGATAGTGATAGTGATAGTGATAGTGATAGTGATAGTAATAGTGATAGTGATAGTGATAGTGATAGTGATAGTGATAGTGATAGTGATAGTTATAGTGATAGTGATAGTGATAGTGATAGTGATAGTGATAGTGATAGTGATAGTGATAGTGATAGTGATAGTGATAGTGATAGTGATAGTGATAGTGATAGTGATAGTGATAGTGATAGTGATAGTGATAGTGATAGTGATAGTGATAGTGATAGTGATAGTGATAGTGATAGTGATAGTGATAGTGATAGTGATAGTGATAGTGATAGTGATAGTGATAGTGATAGTGATAGTGATAGTGATAGTGATAGTGATAGTGATAGTGATAGTGATAGTGATAGTGATAGTGATAGTGATAGTGATAATGACAGGGACTCAAAATATCACATTATTTTCTTTAGAGAAGGCAAAAAGGTAAAAAATTTAAGATTTATTGTTAGAAAGAAATGCATAACCATTGTGTCAACAAAAATATATTTTTGGTTGCCCAGAACCATTATCGCAACCAAATCTTTTTTTTGTTGCCCGTATCCATTATCGCAACCAAAAAATATTTTTTTGGTTACACATAACCATTATCGTAACCAAAATGATTTTTAACCAAAGAGGAGAAAACAGGAGGTTGTATTCAGTGTATGTGAAAAAAGGCCAAATAGGTGTGAAGAGGTGAGGACGCAAGCATTGTTGTTAAAGACACAAAAGAGCTGAAAACCCTTGTGTCCATTGAACTGTAGGATTATGGTGATGCTGAGTACTTTCGGCACTCTTAAGAGTTGCCAACTTACAATAAACTTTATTTTTATTCATCTCAATATGATCTCAATATATTATAAAATTCCATTAATTTCAAGAATTAATTTCCTTTTTTTTTATTTTCGCAATCTACACTCTATTTCTTTTTAAAATTCTTCAACTTTATCTGTTTATAAATAAAATGTAATTAAATTATATTAATTTCCTGAAATATTTTCTTTCTTTATTTATTTCCGCTATCCTCACACTATTCCTTCTTTTTAAAATTCTTTAATATAAGATGTTTATTTAATAATTGTGCTGCGGTTAAATGGTTCCAAATTGTGTTTGGTGTGTTCTTTGGTCTTTGTTTTTTATATATCATCTGTAATGGGTGATTTCAATTATTATTCTAGTGGCGTTGATAATAAGGTTAGAAGTGTTTTGCAAACTGCAATCGGGTCTAAAAGTTGTACCCTTTAATGCTAGAAGCTTAAATTCTGTGAAACTAGACTATATGAAATATGTTTTCGAGAACTCGTTTGTTGATGTTGTATGTGTGACTGAAACCTGGCTGTGTACTGATGTGTTGGATGCCGCTTATAATATTTATAAATAAAAATACTTTACACTATTTAGGAATGATAGACTTGATAGAAGGGGCGGTGGAATTATCATCTACTGCAGGAGTTCTTTAAATTCAAAACTCTACTCTACTCATGTGTAGAGTACCAACACAACCACCATTGCCATTAAATGTAATCATTTCAGTTAATCACTTTTAATTATTAGGTTATTGCACTCTATACTATATTGCATACTTGCACACATAATTATGTTAACAGTTGCGTTTATGACTTTATATTATTACACTCAATTTATTATGTTATTCACTTATATTGTATTATAAGTGTTATTGTTATTTATTTTGTAAAACTAAAATACCGTTATCCTTCTATAAAAAAAGAAGAATTTTGCAAATAAAGTCATTAAGTTTTCTAGCTTCAATTAGCTGCCTTTTTACTAAAAATCAAAATAAGCTGAACTGCACATTAAAGTGTCGGCTGAAATGTTTTGATAAAAAAATTATAAAAACCTAATTTAACTAACCTGCAAAAATTTTAGGCAGGTCCCATTAAAAATAAAAATATTCCCGAATCCTTTTTTGTAAACATTACATGGCGATCCTGCCAAATTCGTTCGCGAAATTTTTGCCGAAGGCATCACAAAGTGTTCCTGAGTACGTACCGACCGGAATAAACGCGAACGCACCAAAATACGTACCATCAAATTCTCACCAGCAGCAGCCGAAACCATTAAGGCTGGAAGAGTACCGTTGGCGTCAACTAAGAAAATATAGAGGAAGAATTGACAAAAATTCCAGCGACGAAAAAACCGAAGCACAAACGCGGTGGAAAAATTGTCAAACTGCGCAAAGGCATCGCAGCCAGGCTAAGAATCGTTAACAACGATCCACCACCACCATGGCATCACGCAAGCCTTATCTGGCGTGAAATCGACGCACTGGAATGGGAGCTGGAGGATCATTTGAAGAATAAAAATAAGGAACTAAACTAAATTTCAAAATTATATATTCTTTTTATATAAATGATTTATATTTAAATAACCATTTATATTTTTTCCAATTATATATATTTATATATTAGGCCAGGTCGATTTGTGGGGAGGCAAAAAATTGGCCATTGCTCTGTGAAAATCGTATTCTAGGGATCAAAATAAGAAACTTTGCCGAAGGAACCATACCTCTAAAACGAATTCTGATGTCCCCCAATTTGGGTCGAACTTTTGGGTAGGGGCAAATTTTGAAAAATCCCACTTTGACCCATTTAGAGTGCTCCAATCGAGTCCAAATGTATGACCGACCCCCACTAACTTTGGAGGCCCGACCCACCCATGCCAGTGGCACACCCCCTGGAACCCCCCTAGGGGTTCCCCATACAAACAATTCAAAAAATCGCCAGTTTTGGCACTTTACATGAAAAAATCAGCGAAATGCCTATGTTTTTTTCTTTTTGGAGTTTTTTTTCTCTTTAGAAATTTATTCAACTTTTTTAAAAAATGAAGGTATCACTGTGACACAATTGCAAATCGGAAAATTGCTTGTGTGCGTTTTTTAAGGCACCACAAGACACAGCTGCATGTCGTAAACTTACTTGTGTAGTTTTTTTATAGCACCTACTTAAGAAATGAAGGTTGCTTTTACAACCCTTTTTGTGGGTATTTTATGGCACCTTCTTAAGAAATGCGCGTTTTATGCAACCATTTTAACAATTAAGGTATCACTGGAATGCACCGCAACCCTTTTAAAAAATTAAGGTAAGGCGTTTTTAAGCCACCACAAGACACAGCAGGTAGAATTGAAATTACCATTTCATTCTTATTACCTCGTCTCGTAGACCATATATAACGCAACAGTTTTTGTGAATGCATTAAGTCGTTGTGAAGAACTCAAGTGCTAATTTCAGATAAAAAAATATTTAAAAAAAAAATAATAAGTGAAGTTGACCATTCCAAATCAAAAAGTTTACAATGAATCCACCATCCTCTACACCGCAAGATGAAGCAACAACAACAACTATCGAAAACCCAATGAGTCATATACCCAAGCACGATGTTACTGTTTTCGGTGTGTCTACTGATTTGACTGATCTTAATTTACCAACCAAGTATATGCTGTCTACAAACAAGGGAGCTCGGCGTTTAGACTCCCACGTTTCATCCGGCAGCTATAACTTTGAAGTAGTCAAGGAGTTTGTATACCTTGGCACCGCCATTAATACTAACAACGAAATCAGCCTGGAGATAAAGCGAAGAACAATAATTGCTAATAGGTGCTACTACGGGCTCAGTAAGCAACTAAGTTCCAGAGCCCTCTCTCAATCGACAAAACTAACACTCTACAAGACGCTCGTTCTACCTGTGCTGCTTTATGGCGCTGAGGCATGGGTAGTTTCGCAAACTGACGCAGCCGCTCTGGGGGTGTTCGAGAGAAAAGTTCTTCGCAAAATCTTCGGTCCTGTTCGAGTCGGCGATGACTATCGCATCCGAATGAACCACGAGCTGTATGAGCTCTACGGAGACATTGACGTAGTTCGGCGTATAACTGTGCAGCGACTACGCTGGCTGGGTCATGTCCATCGTATGGACGACGAAGCTCCAGCGAAAAAGGTGCTCGAAGCGAGGGTCGCTGGTCAACGACGACGAGGGAGACCATGCCTCCGATGGATGGACCAGGCTGAGGAAGCCCTAACCGCACTTGGTGTATCCGATTGGAGAAGGCGCGCGCAAAGCAGAGACGCCTGGCGAGAGCTGATGAGGTCGGTCGAAATCCGGACACGGGTTGTCACGGCCACCTAAGTAAGTAAGTAAGTAATTTACCAACCCATCTGGATATCTTGAGATATTATTTTTACTTAAGCGAACATACTAAAACAGAACAAAAAAAGTTTTCCCATAAATCATTCACTATTCAAGTACAAGATAAGTTGAATGGAATTTGGGAAAAACTTGTTATGGAAATAATGCTGAAAAAAGTGTATTTAATAAATTGAATAAATTGCTTGACAAGTATCAAGAGCAAATCAAGAGAAGAAACAAAACCCAACAATTTACAGAGTATGTAAAATCTCTGGAAACAATTTTTTACATTGGAACATGTAAATGCGATTTGAAGGCAGCTCCATGTGCATGCGGCTGGGTTCCCGAACGCCTCAAAGAGTTCATGCACGATCAACATAATCAGAGAAGACTAACAATGGATGCAGTTGTGATGGAAACTGAAGAGCAAGGAGCAACGTCTATGTCATCAATGCCAACATACCAAGATCCCGATGATTCAACATACGCACCGCCACCGGTTCAAGAAGATATGGATAGAAGCACAAGTTCACAATACACAGAGAGATACGATTGTTTTAACCTTGCCTTGGTATGTGACAGATTTGGTGGTCCTGATAGAGTAGCATCGGCATTGGGAACCGCTCTTTTCCAAGATTTTAAAATGAAAGATAAGCATGGCAAACCTCTCATCATGGATAAATCGAAAGTTCGCAGAGAAAAAGAGAAATGCAGACAAGAAGTGGTTCGCAAACGGTTAGATCATACCAATTTGTTAGAGTTTCTAAAACCGGTTTAGAAATTGAGTGAGGGCGATATAAGTGATAGTCATAGTGATAGTCATAGTGATAGTGATAGTCATAGTGATAGTGATAGTGATAGTGATAGTGATAGTTATAGTGATAGTGATAGTGATAGTGATAGTGATAGTGATAGTGATAGTGATAGTGATAGTGATAGTGATAGTGATAGTGATAGTGATAGTGATAGTGATAGTGATAGTGATAGTGATAGTGATAGTGATAGTGATAGTGATAGTGATAGTGATAGTGATAGTGATAGTGATAGTGATAGTGATAGTGATAGTGATAGTGATAGTGATAGTGATAGTGATAGTGATAGTGATAGTGATAGTGATAGTGATAGTGATAGTGATAGTGATAGTGATAGTGATAGTGATAGTGATAGTGATAGTGATAGTGATAGTGATAGTGATAGTGATAGTGATAGTGATAGTGATAATGACAGGGACTCAAAATATCACATTATTTTCTTTAGAGAAGGCAAAAAGGTAAAAAATTTAAGATTTATTGTTAGAAAGAAATGCATAACCATTGTGTCAACAAAAATATATTTTTGGTTGCCCAGAACCATTATCGCAACCAAATCTTTTTTTTGTTGCCCGTATCCATTATCGCAACCAAAAAATATTTTTTTGGTTACACATAACCATTATCGTAACCAAAATGATTTTTAACCAAAGAGGAGAAAACAGGAGGTTGTATTCAGTGTATGTGAAAAAAGGCCAAATAGGTGTGAAGAGGTGAGGACGCAAGCATTGTTGTTAAAGACACAAAAGAGCTGAAAACCCTTGTGTCCATTGAACTGTAGGATTATGGTGATGCTGAGTACTTTCGGCACTCTTAAGAGTTGCCAACTTACAATAAACTTTATTTTTATTCATCTCAATATGATCTCAATATATTATAAAATTCCATTAATTTCAAGAATTAATTTCCTTTTTTTTTATTTTCGCAATCTACACTCTATTTCTTTTTAAAATTCTTCAACTTTATCTGTTTATAAATAAAATGTAATTAAATTATATTAATTTCCTGAAATATTTTCGTTCTTTATTTATTTCCGCTATCCTCACACTATTCCTTCTTTTTAAAATTCTTTAATATAAGATGTTTATTTAATAATTGTGCTGCGGTTAAATGGTTCCAAATTGTGTTTGGTGTGTTCTTTGGTCTTTGTTTTTTATATATCATCTGTAATGGGTGATTTCAATTATTATTCTAGTGGCGTTGATAATAAGGTTAGAAGTGTTTTGCAAACTGCAATCGGGTCTAAAAGTTGTACCCTTTAATGCTAGAAGCTTAAATTCTGTGAAACTAGACTATATGAAATATGTTTTCGAGAACTCGTTTGTTGATGTTGTATGTGTGACTGAAACCTGGCTGTGTACTGATGTGTTGGATGCCGCTTATAATATTTATAAATAAAAATACTTTACACTATTTAGGAATGATAGACTTGATAGAAGGGGCGGTGGAATTATCATCTACTGCAGGAGTTCTTTAAATTCAAAACTCTACTCTACTCATGTGTAGAGTACCAACACAACCACCATTACCATTAAATGTAATCATTTCAGTTAATCACTTTTAATTATTAGGTTATTGCACTCTATACTATATTGCATACTTGCACACATAATTATGTTAACAGTTGCGTTTATGACTTTATATTATTACACTCAATTTATTATGTTATTCACTTATATTGTATTATAAGTGTTATTGTTATTTATTTTGTAAAACTAAAATACCGTTATCCTTCTATAAAAAAAGAAGAATTTTGCAAATAAAGTCATTAAGTTTTCTAGCTTCAATTAGCTGCCTTTTTACTAAAAATCAAAATAAGCTGAACTGCACATTAAAGTGTCGGCTGAAATGTTTTGATAAAAAAATTATAAAAACCTAATTTAACTAACCTGCAAAAATTTTAGGCAGGTCCCATTAAAAATAAAAATATTCCCGAATCCTTTTTTGTAAACATTACATGGCGATCCTGCCAAATTCGTTCGCGAAATTTTTGCCGAAGGCATCACAAAGTGTTCCTGAGTACGTACCGACCGGAATAAACACGAACGCACCAAAATACGTACCATCAAATTCTCACCAGCAGCAGCCGAAACCATTAAGGCTGGAAGAGTACCGTTGGCGTCAACTAAGAAAATATAGAGGAAGAATTGACAAAAATTCCAGCGACGAAAAAACCGAAGCACAAACGCGGTGGAAAAATTGTCAAACTGCGCAAAGGCATCGCAGCCAGGCTAAGAATCGTTAACAACGATCCACCACCACCATGGCATCACGCAAGCCTTATCTGGCGTGAAATCGACGCACTGGAATGGGAGCTGGAGGATCATTTGAAGAATAAAAATAAGGAACTAAACTAAATTTCAAAATTATATATTCTTTTTATATAAATGATTTATATTTAAATAACCATTTATATTTTTTCCAATTATATATATTTATATATTAGGCCGGGTCGATTTGTGGGGAGGCAAAAAAATCGCCCATTGCTCTGTGAAAATCGTATTCTAGGGATCAAAATAAGAAACTTTGCCGAAGGAACCATACCTCTAAAACGAATTCTGATGTCCCCCAATTTGGGTCGAACTTTTGGGTAGGGGCAAATTTTGAAAAATCCCACTTTGACCCATTTAGAGTGCTCCAATCGAGTCCAAATGTATGATCGACCCCCACTAACTTTGGAGGCCCGACCCACCCATGCCAGTGGCACACCCCCTGGAACCCCCCTAGGGGTTCCCCATACAAACAATTCAAAAAATCGCCAGTTTTGGCAGTTTACATGAAAAAATCAGCGAAATGCCTATGTTTTTTTCTTTTTGGAGTTTTTTTTCTCTTTAGAAATTTATTCAACTTTTTTAAAAAATGAAGGTATCACTGTGACACAATTGCAAATCGGAAAATTGCTTGTGTGCGTTTTTTAAGGCACCACAAGACACAGCTGCATGTCGTAAACTTACTTGTGTAGTTTTTTTATAGCACCTACTTAAGAAATGAAGGTTGCTTTTACAACCCTTTTTGTGGGTATTTTATGGCACCTTCTTAAGAAATGCGCGTTTTATGCAACCATTTTAACAATTAAGGTATCACTGGAATGCACCGCAACCCTTTTAAAAAATTAAGGTAAGGCGTTTTTAAGCCACCACAAGACACAGCAGGTAGAATTGAAATTACCATTTCATTCTTATTACCTCGTCTCGTAGACCATATATAACGCAACAGTTTTTGTGAATGCATTAAGTCGTTGTGAAGAACTCAAGTGCTAATTTCAGATAAAAAAATATTTAAAAAAAAAATAATAAGTGAAGTTGACCATTCCAAATCAAAAAGTTTACAATGAATCCACCATCCTCTACACCGCAAGATGAAGCAACAACAACAACTATCGAAAACCCAATGAGTCATATACCCAAGCACGATGTTACTGTTTTCGGTGTGTCTACTGATTTGACTGATCTTAATTTACCAACCCATCTGGATATCTTGAGATATTATTTTTACTTAAGCGTGCTAAAACAGAACAAAAAAAGTTTTCCCATAAATCATTCACTATTCAAGTACAAGATAAGTTGAATGGAATTTGGGAAAAACTTGTTATGGAAATAATGCTGAAAAAAAGTGTATTTAATAAATTGAATAAATTGCTTGACAAGTATCAAGAGCAAATCAAGAGAAGAAACAAAACCCAACAATTTACAGAGTATGTAAAATCTCTGGAAACAATTTTTTACATTGGAACATGTAAATGCGATTTGAAGGCAGCTCCATGTGCATGCGGCTGGGTTCCCGAACGCCTTAAAGAGTTCATGCACGATCAACATAATCAGAGAAGACTAACAATGGATGCAGTTGTGATGGAAACTGAAGAGCAAGGAGCAACGTCTATGTCATCAATGCCAACATACCAAGATCCCGATGATTTAACATACGCACCGCCACCGGTTCAAGAAGATATGGATAGAAGCACAAGTTCACAATACACAGAGAGATACGATTGTTTTAACCTTGCCTTGGTATGTGACAGATTTGGTGGTCCTGATAGAGTAGCATCGGCATTGGGAACCGCTCTTTTCCAAGATTTTAAAATGAAAGATAAGCATGGCAAACCTCTCATCATGGATAAATCGAAAGTTCGCAGAGAAAAAGAGAAATGCAGACAAAAAGTGGTTCGCAAACGGTTAGATCATACCAATTTGTTAGCGTTTTCATTCGATGGCAGAAAAGATGATACTTTAACGACAGCTAAAGTTGATGAGAAGTATCATACTAGAATGGTAAAAGAACCTCATCTTGTTATTTTGAGAGAACCCAATTCTGAATTGATTGGTTACGTACGACTGGAACATGAAACCGCTGAATACAAAACAACCAAATTAAATGATTTTTTCAACGATAAAAATATATCACTGGATGCATTAATTGGAATATGCACTGACGGTCAGCCAACAAACACTGGCCCACACGGTGGAATTATACGACGATTCGAATTGCTGTTAAAAAGACCATTGCATTGGTTCGTTTGCCTTCTACACTTCAACGAACTTCCGTTTCGGCATTTGTTTGAAGCTTTGGATAAATCAACCAGCACTGGACCAAGATCGGCAACCGGAAAACTGAGCCGTCAAATCGAAACTTGTGAAACTCTTCCGGTAAGTTATTGCTATCACTCATTTATTATAATTTTTAACCATTTTTAATTATTTTATTATTATATATTTTCAGGTAGTGGACGGCTTCCAGAAAATTGAGTTGCAAAATATGCCCCCGCTCCAGAAAAAAATTGAATTTTCCACCGATTCGAAGTACTTATACGACATGGCCCATGCAATTTCTATCGGCGTGGTTTCGGTGGATCTGGCTAACATCAAACCAGGGAAAATTGTACATTCTCGGTGGCTCACCAAGGCCGCTAGATTATTACGATTATATGTGACAACGGAAAATCCAGATGCAAATTTAAGAATTCTGGTTGAATTTATAATTAAATGTTATGTGCCAATGTACTTCAATATCAAGTATTACAGCTCTGTCGTGTACGGCAGTGCATTATTTTTCAACTTCATTAGTTGGTCACGATTTCTAGAACCTCGCTTACGCAAAATTTTCAATCAAGTAATTACAGATAATTCATATTATACGCATTCGGAAAATATCTTGTTATCAATGATGTTTGATGATAGCAAAGAAAAGCGCGACTGTGCTATCAACATAATTCTACGCTATCGAACAGATGTTGACGACCCATCGCAACTTAGAGCTTATAAAAAAGCAGATATAAAGTTTAATTGCACAAGTTACACGGAAATGATCAATATGAATGACATAAATAACTTATTTGAACCACCATTCACGCGGAGCATTCCGTACGATACATTGAAAGAATATTTAAATCAAGATGATCCACCGTTTAATGATCTAAAAATTGCATCACACATACAAGGAACGGAACGACATGTTCAATTGCTAGCTAGCGTTTCCAAACGGGTTATTCCGGAAAATGTAGAGGCTGTTATGGCGACGACATTAGAGAGCCTTGCGAAATTGCCCAGGCTTGAAAGTAAAAAAGACTTCAAACAATAATTTTTTAAGTTTCTTTTCTATAACTAACTTAAATTAATTTTTTCATTTACATATGTTCTGACTAAATAAATTAATAAATAATAAATATTATTATAAATAAATAAATAAAAATAAAGAAAAAACATAGCCATTTCGCTGATTTTATCATGTAAAGTGCCAAAACTGGTGATTTTTTGAAATGTTTGTATGGGGAACCCCACAGGGGGGTTCCAGGGGGTGTGCCTCTGGCATGGGTGGGTCAAGCCTCCAAAGTTAGTGGGGGCCGGTCAAACATTTGGACTCGATTGGAGCACTCTAAATGGGTCAAAGTGGGATTTTTCAAAATTTGCCCCTACCCAAAAGTTCGACCCAAATTGGGGGACATCAGAATTCGTTTTAGAGGTATGGTTCCTTCGGCAAAGTTTCTTATTTTGATCCCTAGAATACGATTTTCACAGAGCATTGAGCGATTTTTAAATCGACCCGCCCTAATATATTTATATATATATATATATATATATAAAATATGAATTTATGACAAAGAATTAAAACATGAAATCTTAAAAACAAAACAAAAACTATTTTTTCATATCATTCTTTTTGGAACACTTTTGCCAATTGTTTTCTGTCTTCTTTTTGCACTTTTATGCCATGCATTTTTTTAATTCAATTAAAACACACACAAATCAACACCTTAAATCGTATTGAGTGTGATTTATGTTTTTTTTTTACCATTTTTTTTTCGCGACGTAAGTTACGAAACACTTTATATTGATATAAATTAAAATACTCTATTTACTTTTCCAAAAATATTTAATCTAACACGCGAAAATATTAAAATAACGCACTCGAATATAAAAACATACGCGACGGACATTTTGTTGCACTAACTTAACAACTTAATCTTCTCATCTCTTTTTTTGCTTTTTCGCACTCATTCAGCGTATGCACTTGTTTTGCTGTATTACGTTCCACATATATTCCACAACACATAGGGTGTTTCAGAGACACAATATTTTTGTAATTTTTAAATATTACAAGGGTTCATGTCTACTGAATGGAAACCATAAAAAATAATATTTTATTACTGAAAAAACTTCAAATCAATTTGAGGAAAAGCAAAAACAGAATTTTCCGAAGAATATAAGGAACATAAATTATAATATATAAAAGATTTAAAAGTTGAAGAACAATATATTGTTCAAAATGATGAAAATCCACCATTAGAATTTTACCAATTAAAGAAAAAATATTAAAAACAAATAATTTGCTAAAAATTGCCAGTTTTGACATAAATACAGTAGGTAAAAACCTTCAAATTTTAGAGGTAATTTTACACATTTAGAGGATTTTGTAGTACAAGCAGAATTACTATATGATATTTTAAAAGCAGAAGATAACAAAATTTTTATTAAATATGTGTATAAGTGTATAAGTTAGAAGTATTTTAGGACGTTCAAACAGGCCTTCGACATTTATCGATTTAAAAAATTCATTGGAAAAGGCTTATCACAATCCAAAAACTTTACAGCAAATATTAAGTAAATTCGGTACACTTACACAAAATAACAAAACCATTACCGAGTTTAGAGAAAATATTGCTGAAATTTCCGAACAATTAAGTTCTTTCGAGATAAAAAGTCTGGACAGCCCGACTAAAGAAGCAAAAAACGCAATATACAAAGTCAACGAGAGCATGACATTAAATGTTTTTATAAAAGGTGTTAGTGCCGAATTAAATTCTGGACACAGCACTTCTCCAATTTACTTACTGGCGACGATTCCACCAATGTCGCCCATGGAGAGCGCAGTTCAGTGCCACCAATCGGCGATGACGGAGTGGAAGTATCACCACCTAGCCATGATGAGGTTCGAGTTGCTATCCAATGACTCTAAAACAATAAAGCAGCGGGTGCTGACGGCCTGTCAGCCGAATTGTTTTAAACCGGCGGCGATAAATTGGTAAGGCGCATGCATCAGCTCATCAGCAAAATATGGCTAGCAGAAAGCTTGCCCGACGATTGGAACCTCAGCGTACTGTGCCCTATACTTAAAAAAGGAAACCCAACAATCTACGCCAGTTATAGAGGTATCAGTCTTATTCCCATCGCATATAAGGTTCTCTCAAGCGTACTGTGTGAAAATACGATTACAAAAACACTGATTGGACCTTATCAGTGTGGCTTTCGACCTGGTAAGTCCACCATAGACCAGATTTTCACGCTACGACAAATCCTGGAGAAAACCCACGAAAATCAAATTGACACACACCATCTCTTTGTGGATTTTAAAGCTGCGTTCGATAGCCCGAGAAGGGATTGCCTATACACAACAATGTCTGAGTTCGGTATACCTGCAAAGTTGATTAGACTTTGCAGAATGACGTTGAGCAACACACGCAGCTCCGTCAAGGTAGGAAATGACCTCTCCGAAACCTTCAATACCGAAAGAGGTTTCAGGCAAGGCGATCCACTGTCTTGCGATCTCTTCAACATCATCATGGAGGGGATCGTATGAAAGGCCGGTGTGCATCGTAATGGCACCATTTTCTATAAAGGTGTCCAGCTCCTTGCGTACGCTGATGATATTGATATTGTCGGCAGAACCAAGAAAGATGTTACCGCTGCTTTCGCCGCTATCGAAAAGGAATCAGCCAAAACGGATTTGACGATAAATGAGGGTAAAACAAAATATATGCTGTCTACAAGCAAGGGAGTGTGGCGTTTAGACTCCCACGTTTCATCCGGCAGCTATAACTTTGAAGTAGTCAAGGAGTTCGTATACCTTGGCACCGCCATTAATACCAACAACGAAATCAGCCTATAGATAAAGCGAAGAACAATAATTGCTAAAAGGTGCTACTACGGGCTCAGTAAGCAACTAAGTTCCAGAGCCCTCTCTCGATCGAAAAAAGTAACACTCTACAAGACGCTCGTTCTAGCTGTGTTGCTTTATGGCGCTGAGGCATGGGTTAGGTTAGGTTAGGTATGAAGGGTCGTGCACCGTTACCGGCGCTTCCGCGGGGGCCTATAGGTCCATTACGAATCCCTTTTTATAGTTGTGGTACCAAGTTAAACCATTGTTCCGATTTGTTCCTCAAACCATCCTGTGCTTTTTATGAACCTCCAGATGTCTAGCAGTGGTGTGTTCACCAACTCTTCCAAGTCTTTGAAAAATCTGTTCCCCATGTGTCGGAGTCGACGATTCTGTAGACTTGGACATTCGCATAGTAGGTGAGTTATTGTTTCTATTTCCTCCGGGTCTTTGCAGCTCCGACAAAAGTCTGGCGCTGTTATACCTATTCTATTGGCCATTACCCCAATGGGGCAATGACCCGTTAGAGCTCCAACAAGGATCCGGATTTCCCGTTTGACCAAAAGCAGAAGGCTTCTAGTTCTTTTCTCATTTAGCTCAGGCCAAAGCCTTCGAGATATGTTGCAGTCGCCTCTGGAAGCCCAGTTTGTGTTGGCAATATCTCTGGCTTTTAGTTCTATACTCCTTTTGACGACGCCTATTGGAATGTGCACATCTGTGTCAGCTCTGTTTGTACTTGCGGTTACTCCACGCCTTGCCAGTTCATCTGCTGCGTCGTTCCCTTCAATATTGCTATGTCCGGGAACCCAGCAGAGAGTGACGTTGTGGGTATTGCAGATACTGTTCAGTGCAAGTTTACAGTTTTGCACCGTTCGAGCCTTCGTCGTTTTACTGCTCAGTGCTTTGATGGCCGCTTGGCTATCCACAAAAATTACTACCCTTGTAGGGGTAAGATTTTTCCTGTAAATGGCCCGTGCAGCTTTTTCAATAGCATATATTGATTATATTTATATAATCATATATTTCTGCCTGAAAAACGCTACAGTAATCCGGGAGTTTGTAACACTCTTTGATTTGTAGCGTTTCACAGTATACACCCGATCCAGTTCCGTTTTCCATTTTGGAACCATCAGTATATAAATGGAGATTGCCGTAGGATTCTACAGCCGTTTCTTCCCATTCTTGTCTGCTGGGAATGGATGTGGTGTATTCTGTACCGAATCTTACACTGGGTATGATATAGTCGGTTGCTCTTTTCGATTCCTCGGTTCCAAAGAGATTTAGAATAGATGCGTGTACGAATGTGCTGCTTTTCCAGGCTCGAGATTCGTTGAGGCGAATCGCGCTCTTGGTCGCCGAACATTTAAGGAATTCTTCTACGGAAAGAAGATTTAGCATCATATATAGACCCGCCTGTGGCGTAGATCTCATGGCTCCTGTTATTCCTATGCACGCTAACCTTTGAACTCCTGTTAGGAAGCTAAGGTAGCTTTTTTTATGCGTTATCGTCCACCATACGAGAGCACCATAGGCAAGGATGGGTCTCACGATCGCTGTATACATCCAGTGGATTATGTGCGGTCGCAGTCCCCATTTCCTGCCAAATGTCCTCTGACAAGCGTACAAAGCGCACAGTGCTTTTTTCCTTCTTTCCTCTGTGTTGCGTTTCCAGCTCAGCTTGTTATCAAGGATAACTCCAAGGTATTTGGCTTCCGTGGAAAGCTTCAGAGTTACTCCGTTAAGTTTCGGTAACGTGAAACTTTCTATTTTTCTTCTTCTTGTGAACAGAACGAGTTCGGTCTTTACTGGGTTAACACCAAGTCCATTCGATTCTGCCCACCGCGATAGCTTATTCAATGCCGCAGACATTAGTTCGCTAATTGTTTGCAGGTATTTCCCGCATATTAGGATGACAACGTCATCGGCATAGGCTACCACTTTTGTTCCTCCAGTTGTGAGTGTGGTGAGAATTTTGTCAACCACCAGAGAAGGGGGGATATGACTCCTCCTTGCGGTGTGCCTCTTGTGGCTTCTTTCCTCACCACGCTTATTCCCATTTGTGAGCTTATACGTCTGCTATTGAGCATTTTATAAATCCATTGGGTTATTTTACTGTTAACTCCTTTGTCTACTAAAGCATTTCTTATAGAATCTGTATTTACATTGTTAAATGCGCCTTCGATATCTAAAAACGTTGCTAAAGTATATTCTTTGTGATGAAGGGTTCCTTCTATGACCGAAACCACTTCATGCAGTGCCGTTTCTACCGATTTACCCTTAAGGTAGGCATGTTGTACACTACAGAGATTATTATCGTTCACAGATTCTCTTATGTGAAGATCTATTATTCTCTCTAGCGTTTTCATCAAGAACGATGAGAGACTAATAGGCCTATAATCCTTTGGTGCTGAGTGTATCGGTTTCCCAGCTTTAGGAATGAAAACAACTCGCACATCTCTCCAAATTTTAGGAACATATCCTGTCTTGAGGCAGCCGGTGAAGATTGCTATAAGCCAGGGCATGATGCTAGGAAGGCCATGTTGCATCATGGCCGGTAGGATACCATCTGGCCCCGCAGATTTGTAGGGCTTGAAGGATCCGATCTACCATTCTACAGTTGACCTTGTAATAATGTTGGGGAGTTCTTGTAAAGGTTCTGGCATTGTTATTTCCAAGTTGTTGTTAGTATCGTTTTGACACGGTTCTGTACAACCTGGGAAGTGAGTTTCCATGAGTAGCAAAAGCGTTTCTTGGCTGGATTCTGTCCAGGATCCGTCGGACCTCTTAAGGTATCCCGGGACCGTTGGGTCTTTGGATAGCGTCTTTCGAAGTCTGGCGGCTTCACTGGTGTCCTCAATGGACTCGCAAAATTTTGTCCAAGATGTTCGCTTAGCTATTCTTACATCCCTAGTGTAAGCATTTAGCATGGATCTGTAGATTGTCCAGTCCTGCTCTAGTTTGCTTAAGATGGCCTTCCGGTGAAGTTTTCTAACCTCTGATCGCCTCTTTTTGAGGTCGCTGGTCCACCAATTCGCATTTGCAGGTTTGCGACTTCGAGACTTTGGGCAGAACTTCTTGAAAGCCTGGTTCATTTTTCTCGTTATAAACTCGACTGCATTGTCAATAGATACATCGGTTGGGAGGTATTCTGTGTCAGGGTCTGCAATATTTCTGCTTATCCAGACTGAATACCTTTCCCAGTTAGTTTTTAAAGGTTGTATTAAAGTTCCTAAAATGTTTCTTTAATTGGGGATCATAGTCAATAGTAAAGAGAATCGTGAAGTGGTCGGAAAACGACTCCTTCTGTGACACCTCCCAGTTATCGACTATAATCTGTTCGGAGTTACTAGCTAAAGTGAGATCTATTACCTCTTCCCTGACTCTATTCAGAAATGTTGGCCTATTGCCCCTATTGCATAGAATAAGGTCTGTGGTAAGGATAAATTCAAAAATAGACTCACCCCTATTGTTGATGTCTTTACTGCCCCATTGCGAGTGATGGGCGTTAGCATCACAACCGATGACCAGGAATGCCCTGCTTGTGTTAGAATGTTCTGCTAACTCGCGGACTGTTTGCACTGGTGGGTTCGCCTCTTCATAGGGCATGTACGCAGAGCAAAGGATCAGTTTTGCTGACCTTGTTTCTACGCTGGTTGCCACTACGTCTCCGTTGCTGAATCTAGGGAGAAAAAACATATTAATAGATTTTTTCGCAAGTATACAGCTCCTTAACTTACCTTCATTTGTAGAGTGAAACAGGTTGTATTGTTTCGACCCTAGGCCTTGGATCTTGTTGTTGATGATCCAAGGTTCCTGGATGAGGGCCACATCTACATTCTCCTCGGACATGCACAGCATCAAGTTGTCGGTCGCTGCCTTACAGTGATGCAGGTTGATTTGCATCACTTGCAGCTTCCTCCTCCTCTCAGCTATTGTTGGTTCAGCCTCTTCACCTTAATGGATCCGAGGCCGAATTTGAGCATGTCCGACTGCTCCTTAAGCCAACCCTTGGAAGCAGCGTCTACAGAAAAGAGAAGAATTTTCCCTTCGCTGCCGTGACTCTTCTGCGACCTGACCAGCTTCCACTCCTGAATTCTGGCGTCTTTATTCTGCGCCGCCAAAAGCCTCTGAATAGACTCATCCTCGTGCAAAGCAGGAGGAGGAATCCATACAGATACCTTGTGGCGATGCGGAAGCGTGGATTTGGAGATCACCTTTAGTGAAGCTCCCTTCCAAATTTCACCAATGTTGGCGATGGTTTTGGTACTCCACTCCAGGGATTTCTTCGATCCACATCCGACGACTTTGACTCCTTGTTGTCAACCAGCACCGTCGAACTTGTAATCGTCGGGATCACCGTGTTCGACGCTAGCCATCATAGCTTTAAGGATCTCATTCTCTACAAGCAGCCATTTTTCCCCCGTCATAGAGACGTCTGGGTCAGTTGCGTCTATAATGGCTGCCTGTAGCTCCTCTGGTGAGTTTTCGAAGCTCCCCCCTGCTTTTCTTCGCTTTGAACAACTCGCAGCGACCTCTGCTGAGTTTTCGAAGCTCCCCCGTGTCTTGCTACGCTTCGAACAACTCGCAGCGACCTCATCCGCAGATCTTTGCCGTTTGGCCGTGGAACCAGGTGTACAGGGAGGTTCTCCTCTCGAAACCGTGGTCAACCTCCGGTTGGTCCCTGTTTGAGGTAACCTTGGGTTGACCTTGTCTCGCTTTACCTTCTCCTTGGTTCCGCCTTTTCCACACTCCTGTTTGTCCCTTTTGACGACATTGGAGTAGGAAGGACCTGCCTTAACCGTCGTTGCCCCTTCTTTCACTCCCTTGCTTCCACCTATACCGCAATCCCGTTTGACACCTATAGCAACCTTGGATTGGGACGGTTCAGCTCTGTCCCCTCTATTCTTCCTGCCTCTTTTCCTCCTCTTTCTACCTGCCATTTCCCTCTCCCGTCATTGGAGTTGGATGGACCAGCCTTGCAAAGACCCTCATCCGTGGAAGCAGGCAGAGTTGTGGCAGCTTCGTTCGTCGATGCTTTGGGGGCATAGTGACGTTCAAAAGTGTTCACTCTCTTCGTGTGCTTCCTGATGAGAGCCTTGTCCCTGGAAGTAAGAGTAGTCGGGTCTGCGGTTTTCATTTTCAGCAGATAGTTCTTAGCAGTCCTGTAGAACTTTCGTTGCATGGCTTCTTTCGAAGCAGATCTACTGTGGACTGCTGCACTACCCGCCTCAATGACCGTCGCGTCGGAGTCGGAGTTGAGAAGCTCGTCTTCAGTCTCTGAGCTAGGAACTTTGTGAAGGACTTGAGGGATGCTCGATTCCTCCGTGTCACTTCTAATGCTCAACCTGCCCAGAATCCTCAGAGTCGCTAAGTCCAAGTCCCCACCCGCGTCGGTGTTGTCCTGTATGGTCAGAGTAGGTCGCCCTATGCTAGACCTGCCAGTTTCCGTCGCAGTTGCCGTTTCGTCTGTAGTAGTTTTTGTTGTTGTCGCCTCTGTACATTCTTCCTTGTTGTTGTTGTTTTTAAAGGTTTTGTTCATTTTTGGTCCCACGAGTAGCTAGGGAAAGTACGTCATCCATGCCAGAGCCCCGCATACCATGGAAAGGCCACAATTACTCACTGAGGCGGCCAGGTATCAGTGAGGTCTCCATTCCCATACAGCCGGTATTACCCCCTGGCTGCAAACCATCCAATAGGCACGGTGCAACATAACACCCTGGATTAGTGGGGGGGGGATAGCTCTTTGTTCATTGCTCCACAATAGCCTGTACGACATGGGTGACCCTACCAGGAGCTTGCGCTCCCGCCATCATAGCCCATTGTTTCATTGCAACCTAAGCCTCTTCACCACGACAAGGTGGCTATCCTTCGTAGAGGTGAGGCATGGGTAGTTTCGCAAACTGACGCAGCCGCTCTGGGGGTGTTCGAAAGAAAAGTTCTTCGCAGAATCTTCGGTCCTGTTCGACTCGTCGATGACTATCGCATCCGAATGAACCACGAGCTGTATGAGCTCTACGAAGACATTGACGTAGTTCGGCGTATAACTGTGCAGCGACTACGCTGGCTGGGTCATGTCCATCGTATGGACGACGAAGCTCCAGCGATAAAGGTGCTTGAGGCGAAATTAGGTCGATGGTCAACGACGACGAGGGAGACCATGCCTCCGATGGATGGACCAGGCTGAGGAAGCCCTAACCGCACTTGGTGTATCCGATTGAAGAAGGCGCGCGCAAAGCAGAGGCGCCTGGCGAGAGCTGATGAGGTCGGACGAAACCTGGACAAGGGTTGTTACGGCCACCTAAGTAAGTAAGTAAATAAGTTAATCACGAATATAAAACCATTCTATTGGAAAATTCACAAAAAACATTTAATGAAGCCGTTGAACGATGTATAACGGCTGAAGAAAGTTTAGGCTAAGACAGAGGCATAATTTTCCAAATTCAAAATAGAAATAGTTTAAGAGAACAATATAATCGAAACAACATCAGATATAACAATAGTTCACACAACAATTACAGAAATAACACAAGCAATTATCAAAATAATAACGTCGCGAATAACAATTACAGAAAAATTAACAATTATAATCGCAATTTTGAAAATTTCAGATATAGCAATAACAACTATAACAATAATCCAAACAGAAATAACAGTTTCTCGAATAGAAACAATAATTTCCAGAACAATAATACAAATCCAAACTATAATTTTTCAAAAAACAATACAAACAGAAACAATAACAATTTTAACAGAAATCAAAATAGAAACCAAAATAATAGAAACAACGCGCAGGGAAACGGTTATGGCCGGGTAACAGTTACTGCTACCCGCAGAGGCCAAATTTAATTTTCAAAATTTCTAAAATGCAAAAACAACAGTAACTATTTAGCATTTCTAATAGATACTGGAGCTGATATCTCCATTTGTAAAATAAATAATATAAATGATATTAATACTAAAAACATCTCAACATTAACGGGTATAACGAAAGAAGCAATTGAATGTATTGGCACAGCAAATTTTAATTTAATACTAGAAACAGAACAAATTGGACATAATTTTCATATAGTTGAAGATGATTAAAATCGGATATGTGTAGCGAATAGACGCGTTTTCTCAGTGTCTGCAATTTAACGAGTTTTCGTTGGAATTTTTAATGATAAATTGATAATTCTAATTGCCATCTGTAAACAACTGGTTCCTGCAACGATTTTCTTTAAATTGTCTTTGATATTGTGCTAATTTATATAAAAATAAACAAAATTTAAGTATGTCAAATGTAATTAAAAACACTCAAAGTGCTGCCGCAACGCGTAAACCTTCTGCCCCGGTGACTCCCTTCGGTGCTTGTAGCTCAAGAACGGATGACTCATCAACAGCATTGCCATATGTTTTTTTGAACATCCTGTAATTTAAAAAAAAATCCTGTATTTTTAGAGAAAATACTGCTCTTATAAAAGGCTAAAAACAAATATTTTAAAATTTTTTTATTTTAACATTTTTAATATATTATTTAAAGTAAGTTATAATTTTACAAAAATATCACTTTCTTATTAGGTATGTAATAAAATTAACAAAAAATAGATTAAATAATAAGTTTTTAAAGCAATTCATTCGCAATGTTGAGATCATTGAACATATCGCACACTAAATACAAAATAGTCACAACTCAAAATTTACAAATTGTTACTTTGTAATTTTAAACTATTTGTAGTGATCATATACATTGAATGTAGCACATCAAATAAATTTTTAACTAGAGTCTAAAAATTTAAAAATTAAGTTAAAACATTAAATAAACGACAATTTCCTTATCTTACCAGGTTTTGTTAAGTATTTGTCCATTTGTAATTTGCAAAAGACTAGCGAAAAGAAATTAACAAAAACGATGACAGCAACAATGACAAGAAAAGCGCTGCCACATGATCAAATTTTTGAAAGGATGTAAAAAGTAATAGCAACGTTATTTGCTACTTTTATATAAGTACTTACATATAATTTATAAACATAAAATTTTTATTTTTTTTATTCAACGAAAATTAAAAAACTGGATTAAAAAAAATCTGCCCAAATCCTGGGAGAAATATGATACTGTCTACCTGCTCAAAGTACTGCCCAAAACAGGATTAACTGCCAATATGGTAATGCTGCTCATCAACTGCAACTACTCCTATTTTCACTGATGCAAGTTTTAATCTCAAATTGAACAGCATCCGAGAGAGCATAGTCGAGCAGCTTACTGAGGCTATAACTGCGTCGGAGGGTAGAGTGATGCAGAGGATAGGTGAGGTCACAGCTGAATTAGCTAATATTTAGTCCACAATAAAGAATGTGATAGAAAGAGTTACGGTGGTTGAGGCGACTTGCGCTGAATTCCATGTGTTTAAAGAGGACATCATAAATATTAAAAAGAAAATTGATGGACAAATGGACAATAATGCAAGAGAAACCTGCCTTTCGTCAGCGATGGATGATGAATTAAGAGCGCTCAAATCTAAAGTCGAAGCCTTCGAAAATTTTGCTGTTGCAAATGATGTCGTTAGATTAAGGGCCAAAATTAACAACAATAGCTCTTGGATTATCGTCAAACTCAATTCAGCGTATGAGCGCAATAATTTGTTTAAAGATGTCTCTGCATTCCGCAGAACACACAAGCGACAGCTGCAGCTTAGTAACATGGGTTATAGCGGAGGTGGGTCGCTTTATTTGCATGAAAGTCTGACCAAAATAAACCGCGATATCTTGCTGTATGCAAATTAATTAAAGCGAGAGAACCGGTTTGTTGCAGTGTTTTCTCTGCGAGGAAATGTTTTTGTCAAAACTACCCGTGGTGGTGAGACGAAATTAGTGCATAGCAAGGAGAACGTTGATTACGTCGCTGCAACATAATGCTGAGCATCAAGTTTGTATAATTGCTAAATATTTATAAACAAGTGTTCTTATTATGTTAAACTTCTTATTTCTAAGCAAGTATTTCTCTCTACTCCTACCTCTTACTTCAACTTTTGATCTCTTTTCAGTTTTATGCTGGGTTATTACTTCTTATAACACACTCTCTTCTTGTGTGAATCTGTCTCCTTATTTATTCTGTATGCTTGTGTATATGTTGTATTTGTTTATAGCTGGCTCTACTTCTAATAAATCATGACCCATTCTGTTGGATTGTCTAGTGGTGCTACTGATAACTATAAAGCCCTTATTCATGTATTATGTAATCAACATGTTGGACTAAATATCTTACATTTTAATGCGCGAAGCTTGAATGGAAATAAGCTAGATCAAGCTAGATATATTTTTGAAAATTCACCTGTTGATGTTGTGTGTGTCACGGAAACATGGTTCAAGGAAGACTTGTCGGACTCCTTTTATGATCTTACAGGGTTTCGACTTTTTCGTAATGACAGGTGCGGTAGAAGGGGTGGTGGCGTTGCTGTTTATTGTAAGTCCAGTTTTAATGTCAAGTTTGTGAATAAAAGTATTGATGTTTGTGATTTTATTAATATTGAAATCATTGGCAATAATAAGAAAATCTTGATATCTTGTGTTTATAACCCGCATAGGTGTAATTGTCATGAGCCCCTTTTTTCTGACCTCTCTACTAGAATCACTGACTACGATTTCTGCTTGGTTTATGGTGATTTTAATATAGATTTATTGAGTAAAGACTCTCGTAAAGCTCTAAGCAACTATGGCAAAACTTAAAAAATATAGAGTATTCAAAAAAGAACCTAGTGAGTGTCATTTAGATCCTGATTTGCTTAACAACTTCTTCCTTTCTAATGATTGCTCCAACACTATCCGAAATATTAGGGGAGATTTGCTAGATCTGACTAGTAATTTTGCCTTTCCCTCCTTTGAATTTCAACCAGTCAGTGAACTTTATGTTGCTAATTGCATAATGAGAATTAGTTCCAATGCAGTAGGAATTGACGAAATGCCCATTAAGTTTATTAAGTTAGTAATTAATTTTATTTTAGCGCCCCTTACTCATAGACGGAACCACTGTATAACAAGTTCTCGATTCCCTGACTTATGGAAAATTGCTACGGTCATACCTGTAGCTAAGTCTACTTCTGCCTCTGAACCCAAAGACTACAGACCCATTAGTATACTCCCTGCCCTTGGTAAAGTTTTTGAAAGAGTAATACCCAATCAAATCTCTGAATATCTTGAGGTAAATAACCTCTTATCGCCTTTGCAGTCCGGCTTTCGGAGAGGTTATAGTTGCTCGACGGCTGCTATGAAAATAATGGACGACTTAAGAATAGCATATGATGACAACCAGCTAACTCCTCTCTGCCTTATTGACTTTTTCAATGCTTTTGACTCTGTTAACCACAATCTGCTTTGCAGTAAACTTAAAAAATTCTTTAAGTTTAGTGACTGCGCCGTAAAACTACTTTCTGACTATCTGAAGGGTAGAATGCAACGGGTAAAAGTTGGAAATAATTGCTCATCTTAAGAAATGGTTTCAGCCTGTGTTCCCCAAGGATCAATTTTGGGTTCACTTCTTTTCTCTATTTTTTTAAATGATATTTTCTCCATATGTAAATATGCTAGTGTTCACACGTACGCTGACGATATTCAGATATAGCTTTCTCGACCTACTGGACTGTTAGAAGATCTTAGCTATAGACTAAACCATGACTTATCTCTGCTTAATAAATGGGCTGTTCCGAACTCTTTATTAATTAATCCCTTAAAATCTAAGGTGCTGCCGGTTGCGAGGAGTGTTTCTTGTTTTGTAGATATTCCACCTTTAACAATATACGTAGGAGTTGATAAATTGGACTTTGTGAATAAAGTACAAAATCTTGGTTTTATACTAAATTCAAATCTCACTTGTACTGACCACATTAACCATACATTAGGTAAAATTTACGGAACTCTACGGTATCTACGTGCATCTTGTGAATTTACCCCCCTTGAAACTCGGCGAAAACTTGTGGTGCAACTAATAGTACCGCATATAACATTTGCAGACGTCGTTTATAGTAAACTTGGCTCTCATTCCCAGCACAAACTTCAAGTAGCATTTAACAGTGCTGCTAGGTATGTTTATAAAATCAATAGATTTGACCATATTTCTTTAAAAAGTAAAGATATTTTGGATGTTGCTTAGAACAGTATTTGAATATCCGTAATATAATCTTTTTACAAAAACTTATTTATACTCAACGCCTTAGATACCTCTTTGACAAATTACAGTTTTTTCAATCCGTACGATCTACAAACCTCATTGTTCCTAGACACATATATCTCAATAGTAGTAGATTGTTTTTCATTAGCACCATTAGACTTCGGAATTCATTACCCAACTTTTTGGAAAATATTACTAGTGGAGTCAGCTTTAAGCATGCAATTATTACCTACTTTTCTTCACTCGAATGAAAGTTAAATTTTCTGATCTTTTCCAGTTATTCTTTTTCCTCATCTCTTCTATTCTGCTCGCTTTTTTTCGTTTACCTTTTCTGTTCATTCAAATGTTTAAATTCTTCCTTGCTTTTATTGATTTTTTTTATTCGTTGTATTTTAAAATAATAATGTTCAGTGTAATTGTCACACATTCATTTCCTTTTTATTTTTAATTTATAGCTTTAAGGAAATTGTATAGCTGTTAAGTAAATTATTATAACTCTTAATTCCGCATTTGCTGTACTATTAAAGGCTTGTCTTATTGTACACCTTATTTTGATCTAAATAAAATAAATCGCAACCGATAGAATCATAGAGCGAGATTTTTTAGAAAAATACATGGCAAAAATAGATTTTGAAACATATACTCTTAGTCTGGTTATAAATGAAAGAGAATTAATTTTACCAATAATTTTGAAAGATTTTCATAAGAAAAATATCAATATTCCTGCCAGATCTGAAACAATTGAATAGCCTTGAATAAAGAAATAACTGATGTGTATTTCTAGGCAATAGTATAGTATCAGCAAATGGATTTGCACATATTCAAATATTAAACACTAATGAAAAAGAAGTCCTTTTAGAAAAAATAGATGTAGAAACTAAACCACTTAAAAATTATAATATTTTTACATATCAATACATATTTCATCTTGTGGAGAACATTTAAGCGTAAATAACTTTTACACTGAAGACATCCAAACTACAGATTCGACACCAGTTTTCATTAAAAACTATAGACTACCACAGAAATAAACGAACAGGTAAATCAATTATTAGCAGACAATATTATTGAAAATTCAGTTAGCCCCTATAATTCAACATTACTGGTTGTACCAAAAAAATCAGCAAATGATAATAAAAATGGCGATTAGTAGTAGATTTTCGTAAGCTAAATGAAAAGATTGTGAATGATAAATTTCCGTTAACAAAGATTGAAGATGTTCTTGACCGACTAGGAAGAGCTAAATACTTCTCGACTTTGGACATGACTAGCTCTTTCCACCAGATAAATTTACACGAAGACTCGCGACCATTGACTTCTTTTTCGACAGCAAACGGGCATTTCCAGTTTAAGCGTTTGCCATTTGGCTTAAAAATATCGTCCAATAGCTTCCAACGAATGCTCACAATAGCATTAAGTGGTTTAGATGCAGAAGCCTTTATTTATGTGGATGCTATAATTGTATTTGTTTGCAGCTTAGAACACCATAATCAAAACTTAGCAAAAATATTCGCCAGAATGAGGAAATTCAATTGTAAATGTAAATGTTCTTTTCTTAAGCCAAAAGTATTATACCTTGGCCATCTCATAACTACTAATGGCATAAAAACAGACCCAGCCAAAAATAAAGTTATAAGAAATTATCCAGTTCCAACAAACGCTGACGAAGTCAGAAGATTTGTCGCTTTTGCAAATTATAATAGACGCTTCATACCCAATTTCGCTCATATAGCCAAAGATTTAAATTCACTTTTAAAGAAAAACTCAAAATTTTATTGGAACGAAAGTTGCCAAAAAGCCTTTGAAACCCTAAAAACAAAACTTTTAAACCCACCAATACTTCTATATCCTGATTTTGATAAGCCGTTTGTAGTAACAACGGATGCTTCAAATTATGCTCTTGGTGCGGTATTATCGCAAGGCGATATTGGAACAGATTTACCTATTTCATATGCAAGCAAGTCACTTGCAAAGCACGATTTAAACAAACCTATAATAGAGAAAGAGCTTTTAGTCATACACTGGGCGATAAATTTTTTTAGACCCTATCTATACGGTAGAAAATTTTCTATCATAACAGATCACCGACCATTAGTATCTCTCTTCTCTCATAAAAATCCGTCTTCCAAGATGACTCGCATAATATTAGATCTATGCGATTATGATTTTGATATTATTTATAAAAAAGGTAAAATGAATACCAATGCCGATGCATTGTCAAGAATAATTTTAAACAGCGACTCTTTAAAAGCTATTATTCCAACCGGCATGGAAAACAGCAAACAAAATATACCATTCATAACAAGAAGTATGAATAAAGATAAACATACAGAAACACCGATTTAAACAAAAAAAAAAAAAAATGTCTTCCCAGCGAAAAGCCCGATCAACTATTTGTCTGGGAATGTACATCTATATCAGACATTAAAGAAATAAAAAAGTTAAGATTTATAACACAAAAAAAATTTAAGGGTACCCAAATTAAAGTAGATAATGAAGTTATTGCAAGATGCAGCGATAATCCACTGTTCATACCGCTGACTTTGGAAAAACTGTTATCAAAAATGTATAATTTAAAGGTGAAATATTGAAAACAATTGCAATCGATAAATTTAAAGATATATTGAACAATTTAAAAATAAATAAAGAAAGTTTAAAGATCTTAATATACGAAGAACCAAAAAGAATAGTCGACAAAGAAATACAAAATAAAATAATTGAAGAATACCATAATTCGACTCATGGAGGTCACATGGATATTAGAAAAACAATATCGAAACTTAAACAAAAATACATTTGGAAAAATATGAGCAAATGATAAAAAAGTATATAAATAATTGTAAACAATGCCAAGTCAATAAAAAAAGTATATAAATAATTGTAAACAATGCCAAGTCAATAAACAAACTAAACATACCAAAAAAAAAATGAACGATGACAGACACGCCATGAAAAAGTTTTGAAGTCGTATCTAACATGCAATAACAATAGAGTTCAGCTACTACAGCTATATCGCACTTCCTCAGCATTAACCCATCTAAAGCCACTACCCAGTAATCATTGAAAATATCAATGTTATGGATACCCGTGACCACAAACAAGTTAATGTGGGAAAAATTTACCCACCAATGAATGGGTTGGGCTCAGGGACAACACAAGACGTAACAACTAACCATGCGTATACATAGATCTATTTACACAACTAATTTTAATCTACTTTTGAGTTGACCTTTTGACAAATTAACATCAAAAACGCTACAATTGTTAACAAAGGAACTCATTCGACTTAAAGGAGCAGTAGCCATATAATTTGTTCTACTAAATGGCAAATAAATTAAGTTGTTAGCGTTTCTACTGCTTCTACGGTTAGTGTTAAAATTTATGTGAGAAAGAAGTTCTGGAGAATCGAATACACCTGTTATGAGCTGGTGTAAATATACGATATCTGCCGATTTCCTTCGATCACCTAAAGACTGCATTTTTAATAGCTTTAAACGATCCGCATAAGGAGGAAGGTCTAATATGTCAGTTCCACTTAAGCCCCTTAGAGCAAACTGAACAAAACGTTTTTGGATTCTTTCTATTCGATCAACATGCACATTGTAACTTGGGGACCACACTTGACTTGCATACTCTAAGTGAGGACGCACGATTGCATAATACAACGTTGTAGTTGTAATCATGCTATTAAATTCTTTGGCCCAGCGTTTTACAAAACCAAGCATTGAAGATGCTTTTTTACAAATATTATCAATATGAATGTTAAACGATAGCTTAGAATCCATGCATATACCTAGGTCTTTGACGGTGTCTACACGACTCAAGGCAGTATCTTTAATCTTATAATCAAAAATAAAATTATTCCTTTTTCGCGAAAAGGTCATAGTTTGGCATTTATCTGGATTTAAAAACATATTATTTTTAGAACACCAAACTTCAAAGGATTTTAGATCAGACTGGAGTAGATCTGAATTATCTCTAGAATTAATCGTTCTGTATATTTTCATATCATCGGCATAAATAAGCAGATGAGAGTGTTCAATGACGTGAGTTACATCATTGATAGCTAAAATAAACAGAAGAGGACCAAGGTGACTACCCTGAGGAACATCTGATCCAGCAATAAATTCTGAAGACAATGCGCCTCGGAAACGTATTTGATAACATCGCTCCACCAAATACGATTTAATCCAGTTCACAAAATATTGTGGAAATCCCATTAACTCAAGTTTAAATAAGATTAGATTGTGTGGTAGCTTATCAAATGCCTTACTAAAGTCAGTGTAAACACAATCGACCTGGTTACCAGAATCAATAGAATTTAAGCAGAATGTTGTAAAATCGAGAAGATTAGACACAGTGGATCTGCCATTCACAAAACCATGCTGACGAGTTGTTATGACTTTGTCACAGTGAATTTTCACCCGATCGTACACCATCCGCTCAAAAAGTTTTGGAATCGATGAGAGCTTAGCGATAGGCCTATAGTTACTGACATCGTTCCTGCAACCCTTTTTAAAAATAGGACTTATAAATGATTTTTTCCAAAAAAGTGGAAAATAACTTTCGTTAATAGATTTATTGAATAATAAAGACAGTGGTTGACTCAAAACGGAACCGCATTGTGTTAACACTGCGGCAGGAACACCGTCAGGTCCAGCACCAAACTCCTCATCGATCGATCTAATATACATTAAAATATCCTCTGGAGTGAAGGATATAAGTTCCAAAGATACTCTGGGTTCGGAATTCATATATTCAAAGTACTCTCCATCAGGATTAAAAGAATCTGAACAGAATGATTCTTTAAAAAGATTGGCGAAAAGGCCACAAATTTTGACGGGATTGTCAGTAAATCCCTCAGGAGTTCTAAAAGAAGAAGGAAATCCATCAGATTTCTTCTTTGTGTTTACGAATCCCCAAAATTTCTTTGGATCTGTCAATATTCTCAGCTTAACATTATCTAAATATTCGTGATATAATGTAGCTGAGCGATTTTCAAATTCCAGAAACAAACGTTTGTAAGTTTCTAGGTCGTTTGAGCCTAAGCTACAGATGTATTTCTTCCATGCCCTATTCCTGTTGTTGCGAAGAATCTTTAAATCCTTTGTGTACCAAGGGTACGTAGAATTCCTCGCAAATTTGAGACTATAAGGTACGGATTGAGAAAACACAGCAAAGAGTTCCATATAAAAAAAATGTATGAAGTCATCAAGGCAATTTCCATTTATATATTCTAAAATTGCATTAAGTTTGCCATTAAGCAACTGATTCAACTTCAAAAAGTCAGCTTTTTTAAAATTGAATTCATAAAGCTTATCTGCTGAATTAGAATTTACTATATTTGCTCTGTCGGATTCGTACCAAATACTCAATGGTGGATGATATTCATCAACAGTAGTTAGAGCATGAAAGGCCCTCTTAACAACAACATTGTTACTGTCTGTAGTTAAGACCAGGTCAAGAAGTCTTTCAAGACTATTATAAATACAACTCACTTGTTGTAAGTCTGAACATATATTATCAACAAATATATGTTCTTGGCGGGTCTTCGAATTAGATGCACAATAGTACGTATCATCGTCAGAAGAATGCCATTTTAAATCAGGTAGATTAAAATCGCCCAATAATAAAATGTCGTCATTAACGTCAAGTAAATCGATTATGTAATCTATGCACTCCGCAAGGCTTGCATAGACCTCTACACTACTCTTAGGAGGAACATATGCATTAATAACATATACATTAGAGTTACAATGTATAACTTTAACGCAAATTAGTTCAATATTAGAAGAGCAGGGAATGTCAACAATAAAACTGACAAAGCAGTTCCTTACAGCTAAAAGGACACCACCACCGACAGAAGAAATATTGTCAGTGTATCTGTCTTTTCTAAAAACTTGAAAACTATTGTCAAACAATTCCAAATCAGTAATGCTTCCGTTCAGCCACGTTTCTGTTAACCCTTAATAGCCTACTGGTACCGCTAGGAACCAACCACAAAAAATTATAACTTTGTTAAGGAATTTGTTTTTAAATTTTCCGCTGGGTCTTTAAAAATGTTTATTGGTGTAGGCGCCACCATTTGAGAAGATCGCCACTTACAGCCAACTTCATTTGACACGTGTCTGGTTAGTAGTGTAACACAACCTCGAGAAAAAGCACTTTTGTGAAATCGCGAACTTTACAAAAATTATTTTTGTGTTAAATTCGTTTAAATCGAAGCTGAAAAAAATATTTCCGTGATCGTTATAGTGTCTAAAAGGTATTGTGAACGTTTGAAGTGATTTAATTTTTATATTTTACTAGATTTTGTACCAATTTTTAGTTGGTTCTTTGCGGAACCGTCAGGCTCCGGGACTTCGAAATTATGCTTACTCGTATATGAAGTTATACAGAATTGTTTATGTTGTGTTTTTTTTTAGTTTATTAGGCAGAAATGGCGCGAAGAGTTCGTGATTTTCGAACAGATGAACAACTTTCCGAGTACGTCAATTCAATTGCGTGGTCGGAAAGCGAAGATGATGGTGATTTTTCTGCTGACGATATGGATGACCCAGATTTCGACTTTCAGTCTGCTTTTCGTAATGAAAATTTAGGATATGTACATGGAGACAGTGAAGTGTTGGAAGATATTCAAGACAATTCTGCAGTAGACGTGAGCGATGTCGAAATGGCTAATGCCGATTCAGGCAATTTAAGTATTGAAGCGAACACTGTATCAAATCAAGGTGATAATTTACAACAAAACCTATTTTTGGTCTGTATAGACATATATTTGTTATAGCTATTGTAGAAGACCCAGTTATTGTTGGTGATCGTTCCCGATGGCGAGAATATGCGACAATGTTTGAAGGCGTATCGATTGACAAAGAGTCTAATGTTTTTAAAAAACCATTGTGGCGAAAAACAAATCTTCAGTTGCATTCGAATTGTGTTAAATTTCAAGGAAATGATGACTTGACACCAGAAATATTAGCATTGAACTCACCGATTCAGTTTTTTTCTTTTTTCATGACGGATGATATTATTTCAAATATCGTCGAACAGAGCAACTTGTACGCGATGCAAAAAAACGTTGATAAACCACTGAATACCACGCCAGATGAGATCAAACGATTTATGGGAATAAATTACTATATGTCGGTTTTTAAGTACCCGTGCGTTCGATCGTATTGGGGTGAATATGGTTTTAAGCCTATTATAGATTGCATGACACGAAATCGTCATGAAAAAATTCGCCAATTCTTACACTTAAATAACAACGACACAATGCCGCGAAGTCATCGTGTGCAAGAGCCATCAACATCTGATCAACAGCCATCGCTGTCTGATCACCAGCCATCGACATCATCTGACGGTGCACGCAAACGCAGACATAATCGTGTGTCCGAAGCAGTTCAAACATATGGTTCAAACAAATTCGTCCGACCATCACCGCACTGAACAAAAATTTTAAAAAAGTGCCGAAGAGAGCAAGATTGTGTGTTGACGAGCAAATCTGTGCTACGAAGATTAAGCACTATCTGAAACAGTACATGCCATACAAACCTCATCCTTGGGGAGACAAATTGTTTCTTATGTGTGATTATGATGATTCCGGATTTTGCTATGCATTTGAAATTTATTCTGGCGACGACGACCATCGTGAGGAAAACGAGCCCAATTTGGGTGCGTCTGCGAATATTGTGGTACGATTGACGCGTTCGGTTCCTCGATTCGTAAATCACGTCATCTATTTTGATAACTATTACACATCGATTCCGTTGATGGTGTATTTGCGGACACAAGGCATATATACGCTTGGAACGGTTCGACGCCCACGACTTCCGTCATGTAAATTACCGCAGAAATTTAACAATCGAGGTGATTGGAAAGAGTATGTTGGAACATTTCATGGAATCGACGTCTCAACAGTGGCATGGAATGACAATAGGGTTGTAAATATGGCATCAACAATGGCCGGAGTGAAAGCATATATTTCGCCAGATGGTCAAACTCCTGAAAATGCACCAAGTATTGAGCGATATAACAAAAAGAAAAAGGTAATGGAAACCATTCCGTGTCCAGCCATTGTTCATGAATATAACAAATACATGGGCGGTGTTGATCTTCTGGATTCGTCACTAGGCCGCAGTCATATCCGCATAAAGTCTCGCAAGTGGACAAACCGTTTGTTCTACCATATGTGTGATATGGCAATGATTAATGCCTGGATTTTATATAAGCGACATCATTCAGCAACTAATCAAACGGAACCGATGAAAACTTTGCATGAATTTGTGTGCGAAGTTGCCCATTGCTTGATAAAATCTGGAACTGAGATGCGAGTAGGAAAAGGGCGGCCAAGTAATGTTGAAGTTGAAATTGTTGCAAAACGTCATCGCCCAATGTCTGCCCCGCTGCCACCGCGTGATATTCGCCTGGATAACGTTGGGCATTTGCCAGAATTTATAAAGGAAGGGAAGCCACGATGCAAACTTTCAAAATGTACATCCCGTACAAAGGTCCGGTGCCAAAAATGTGGGAGAAAAAAACTGCTTCGCTGAGTTTCATCAAAACTAATTGGCTTAATAACACTATTATATACATAAACAATTTTAAATTTCCTTTTCACTTTTTAATGTTTCTTAATAAAATTGGTTAATGTTTATGAAACAAAAAATTTCGGTACTATAAACTTTCTTTTATAATTTTTGATGCCCGGGAGCCTAGTGGTTCCGCAAAGAACCAACCAGGTATTCTTTATCTAGCTCAGGTAAATGTCACCTATCAAAAAAATCGTAGAACAAATATTGTTTAGAATAACAACATTTATAACGTCAATTTTTTTCAGCTCAAAATAAAAAATCAGGCTATTAAGGGTTAACGCGATAATATCCTCAGAGCAATTTTGAGTTGATAGAAATAAGCTCTGCGTCTTAGAACGTAGTCCCCTTACATTTTGATAGTAAAGGGACAGCCTATTTAGTTTTTTTGAGCCTGGCGGGTGGCTTGAGTCACCCTTTTAGGCTTATTTTTTGGCTTGAACTCAGTAACAAGAATATTATCGGCCCACAAATTAGAGTTAAGAACAGTTGTAAAATCATCGGCTGCAACTGTTAGAATAAAAGAAGCATGGGAAGGCTTATTACCAATTTTTTTGCATGAACAGTATGCATTTGAGTTCACTAACTTGGATTGCCTGACAAACGTCAATATATTTTCTATTGATGTGTCGGGCTGAAGACGTGAAATGAAAACATTTCTGGTCCTCGAAACTGCTCTTAAAGTCAAATGACTGTTAGGCGTAGTTGAAATCGTATTTGGACTACTAGTCAATGGAGGAATAGAAGATGGTGTATAAGAAATCACCGTATTATTATTTTCTGAAGGCATTGCTGAGGGCTGCTTTGCCTTGGAAGGTCTGGACGACGCCTTCTGACGCTTATTTTTGTTTTTGTTTTTCCTCTTTCTTTTAGAGCTTTTAGGGTCTTTTTCTGATGAAACTGGCAAAATTCCGGAAGAAGCAGTCATTGACGAAGGAACCGAAATGTTATCCTGAACAGTAATTTCATCAGAAACGCTGGTAGTGGGTGCGGCACTAACTTCGCTAAAAAATGAAACAATTTCTCTGAAGCTATTATTTAATAAGTTAAGGCTTTCCCCAAAAAGCTTAATTTTAGAATAGAGTTCATCCGGGGAAAGGGCCCTGCACGAAGCACAATACCAGCGAAGACCAGATCGGACTGAAATTAAATCGTCAAGGCACGATTTAGAAATACCAGCACAAGAAGCGTGGAACATTCGCTCACATGGGCCAGAACAGCTGAACATAGGGTACAGAATATTCTGGCTTTTGCATTGCTTGTTCAGAGAACAAGCAGCAATATTATCAATGGAAAAATAATCCATTGCAAAAAATTTTAAATTATTCTGCGAGCAAGTGCTTTTGAATGTAAAATGTGCTTATAGGGTTAGCACATTAAAATGTAGCGCACACAAAACTGTTTTAAAACAACAACAACACTACATACGCTGACTGCACTTAAGTAAACAAACACCGCACAAAGAGGAATTGAAAAAAAGGCAGACAAACATGCACTGGATTGTGTTAAAATCAACAAAAACTATTCAATCAATTATTATATGTTATATATTAATAAATTATTTCTTGAACAAATAAACACTGCCACGAAATGGAATTGTTTTAAAACATATAAAAACGTTATTAAAATGTTTTTTTAATACTTAATATCCACAAAAATCAAACAAAACACGATTATAAAGAATACTAATCACAGCAACACACTAAAAAACCACCGATAACAACAAGAAGACGAGATCAACGGAATACAGTATCTATAGATACTGTAGGACATTTACGGTTATCAAATAACTTAACAAAGTATGTAATAGGATGTCCAATGGAGACTAAAGACGCAGACAGTTGCCAAAACATTTGTAGAGAACTTAATTTTAATATATGGTCATTTCAAAGTTTTAAAATCGGATAGAGGTACAGAATTTACCAATGAATTAATGTCGGAAATATGCAGCCTCTTGAACATTAAACAAACTTTTAATACTCCGTATCACCATAAGACTCTTGGCTCTATCGGAAGAAACCATAGAGTATTGAATGAATATTTGTTAAATTTTTGCACAGATGACGAATGGGACCAATGGATCCCATACTTCACTTTTGCATATAATACAACACCTCATGTTGATACCAATTACACACCTTTTGAACAAATTTTTGGCAAATTAGTAAATCTACCAAATGATAATTCTTCAATATCAAAATTTTTAGCTTTTAAAAGCTAAAACATGGAGTAAAATACTCCTTTCAAAAAGCAGTAGAACTAATCAATATTGCAAAGCAAAAAGAATAGAAAATAATAATATTTTGTACTTAAAAAAAGTACTTGTAAAAAGAATGAATAGAAAGAAAAATCAATCACCTTATCACGGTCCACATTATATTATTAATAAAAAAGGAGTAAACTCAGTATTAGATTTAAATGGTAAATTAAAAGAATTTTATAATAATTTATGGAAACAATGGATTTAATTATATTATAAACAAATTGTAGTTATAAGCAAACATTATATATAAGATATTGTTCAATTTCAAAAATTATTATTTTTACAAAAACAAATAATTTTGATCTTAAGGATGGGGGTGTAGGGTACTCGTGTGTAGAGTACCAACACAACCACCATTGCCATTAAACTTAGTCATTTCAGTTAATCTCCTTTAATTATTAGGTTATTGCACTCTATACTATATTAACTTGCACACATAATTATGTTAACAGTTGCGTTTATTATTTTATATTTTTACACTCAATTTATTATGTTATTCACTTATATTGTATTCACTCACACACACTATGTTATTATATTCGCACTTAAGAACATTTGCTTTGTTTACATTTTATCACTCAATCACAACATATGTTAATGTAACTCAATATTGTTATTTATTTTGTAAAACTAAAATATCGTTATCCTTCTATAAAAACAGAAGAATTTTGCAAATAAAGTCATTAAGTTTTCTAGCTTCACTTAGCTGCCTTTTTACTAAAAATCAAAATAAGCTGAAGTGCACATTAAAGTGTCGGCTGAAATATTTTGATAAAAAAATTACAAAAACTTAGAGCCGCGGCGTTTTTAAGCGCTGGCAAAAATATTAGGCAGGTCCTATTAAAAATAAAAATATACTCGAATCCTTTTTTTTAAACATTACATAACAATTGTGTCGAATATCTAAATATATGTGTATCTGATAATAGCATAAAAACCGAGACTATAAATAATAATTACTTTTAAATTTTGAAACCAAAAAGCAATGTGAAAAAATTGTTGTACCGCCGTTTTGAAGGTACCATTAGACTCCTCTCACAGTGTAGAACATGTTTCCGTATTGATTTTTAAAATTTTGTCTTTTAGACTTTTGTGCAAAAAATAATAATTATTTCTGCTTTTTATTTTTTAGGGAAAAATAAAAAGCGAAATCTGACCGACATTTTTTTCCATTATCCACGATATCCACCAAAATGTGGATCTCAGTTTCCGATTGAATCACAGTTAAACAATTATCTATAATACGGCGAATCATATCATTTCGTAAGTGCTTCGTAAGCCCTCACCGTATACATAGTCTGTGAAGTGCATATTGAAACTAGCAACATTTTTATTATAATTGAAATTATTACTAAATTACATAAACTCGTTATCAAATTAAGTTAGCATTTAATTTAACCAATAAGATGGATTATAAATGTTCCTCGCTATGGTTGTATATCTGATAGCCCATGACTAGTTTTAAGGCAGAAAATACACGCTCCACGCTTACTTGAAAAGCAGGAACAGCGTGTGAAATTAAAACTAGCCGTCTAATCCAAGGATTTTCATACTTTTTTCGGTTCCAGTACTCTATGGAATTAGCCTCTACATCAACAAGGACTCTTTTGTAACTGTCTACTTCCACATTTTGCTTTTTATTTTTGCCTTACAAAATAAAAATCAAAACTTACCAGTTATTTACTGCTCAAAAATTCTGCTTTTTATTTTTGCCTAAAAAAGTAATAACTAAAACTTACCAGTTATTAAGTGTTCAAAAAAATTATTGGGCAAATTTTGCTTTTTATTTTTGCCTTAAAAAAATTATAAATAACACTGGAACAAATTCAGGTTAGCAAAAGTTACGTCGATTCTGAGAGTGAGGGGTGAAAATAGAGGCTAAATTTGAAGACCCGTATCGCTTTGTTTGTTTATGTTCGAATTTTTTTTTTTAATCGACCTTCGAACTTTACAGTCAAATGCCGATTTTCAGCATATTGTTTATATGGTTTTTTGGCTAAAACTCGTCGACTAATTGATATTTTTCAATCTGTGCAAGAATTAAAATTTTTTAAAAAATTGATTTAGAAAATTTTTGTGGTGCTTTTGAGTCAAAATGTTGGAAAAATTATTATTTTTTCATGCTTTTTGAAAAAATTTTCCACAAACCTAAGTCTTTTTTGCTTTCTGTTTGATCTATAATATGCTTCTCAGTTTCTTCAATTTCTTTTGAAAAGAAAATGGTCTTAGTCGATAATTTGTGTTAAAAATCCCAAAACCATTAAATAAATAGCGATTTAGGTAGAAGTAATTAAAAAGGGAAGTTCCAAGAATTAGGAATTAGTAAAACAACTTTTTGTTTTCAACCACCGCACAGGTAGCGATTTTTTTTATTTCGTACAAGCAAACTAATTTCAAAAATAAAGATTCCGTTAAGACTGGAAACTCAGCCGAAGCTGATGTCTTTTAATTTTCGTTCGGTCGTGATAAAACTCGCTATTAATTTTTTTGGAACTTATTTCATTTTGTGAGTGATTTAAGCTAAGTGCATCGGTTTCATAAAAATAACAAAGAAAACATTGTATAATATATATAGTATTAAAAATGTCGTAACAAAGATATAAAATGGACCATTTTTGTAATGTTTGTGGACGTTTCATAGCAAGCGATGGAAAATGTGGCAATGCGAGTGATTTTTTTTTTTTAAGCCTATAAATAATATTTCTCGCAAGAGTTTATCACTGACGTAAACTATGCCCCTAAAAAAGTTTGCATTAATTGCTATTCAACTCTTATGCAATGGAAAAGTGAAAAGAAGAAGGTTATGCCTTTTGGTATGCCAATGATGTGGTTAGACAACAGCCCGCATCCAGACGAAAATTGCTATGGATGTATCAACTACCATACAACTTTGAATAGAAGGAAAACAAAGAATAAAACTTATGTAGCAGTGCCAAGTGCCCAGTTGCCATTACCGCACTCAGAATTCGTTCTAGTACCAACATACCGAAGTATTGATCTTTAAACAGATATCAGTACTACAACCGCCGCTGCTACATCCATGGATTTCTTCTCAGAATACGACCCTGGTGAAGGTACATCCTATGAAATATCAAAGGACCCAATCCTAGTCACACAAAACCAATTGGATGGAATTGTTGCAAATTTGTGTTTGACTCAGAAAAAAATCAGAACTAATGGCTTCATTTTTGAAGGAAATAATTTGCTGGCGAAAGGTACCAAAGTAACAGCATATCGAAAACGCCAAAAAGAGTTAGAAAAGTTATTCAATGTAAATGATAGAACTAGAAGAAAAAATTTCGCTTATTGCAACGATATTGAAAAGTTAATGGAGACGATAGGGTTCACTTATAAAAAGATGATAAGCGTTTATTCATCGATAGTTCACTAATCAGCTTAAAAGTTGTGCTTTTGCACAAGACAAATAGAATGCCTTCTGTTCCGATTGCGTATAGCACTCACACTAGTGAAAATTACGATAATTTGAAACACATTCTGGAAGTAGTCAAATATAACGAACACCAGTGGCGTATTTGCTGCGACCTCAAAATAGTTTCATTGATTACAGGCTTAACAGCATCTGGCCGTATCCGTGTTTTTGTGCGATTGGGATTCACGATACGGAGAAGGTATTAAAGGAAGAAACCAGTACAAACAGCATAACTGGAATAGTCGCATTGGACGGAAATGGCCTAAAGACAATAGGCTACACGAAAGTCTTGTTCCTGAAATGAACATTTTGTTGCCGTTGCTCCACATTAAACTTGGCATTGCTAAAAATTTTTTTAAATCTATCGCAAAAAGACCAGCAGTATTCAACCGCTTAAAAGACATTTTCACAAGACTAAGTTACGCCAAAATTGAAGAAGGGGTTGTTAATGGTGCCGACATACGGAAACTAATGAGTCGTCAGATTTTGACCAAGTTCTGACAGACCGAGAATTAAATGCATGGCTCGCATTGAAAGCAGTCATTTAAGGACTTTTGGGTAAAGAACGCAAAGACAAATACAGGCAATCTGTTGCAAACATGTTGGCAACTTTCGATGAAATTGATGTCGTACAAAATTAATCTCTTGCATCAGCATCTTGATCAACTCGCTCAACAGTTGCCAACTGAATCTGATGAGCAAGGCGAACTTTATCACCAAACTGCGCTTCCATTTGAAATAAGGTAACTATAGAGTGTGCATATTTTGAATTCCTAGATTTTTCTAATATCTTTGTCAGAGTGCACAATTTAAACATGTTAACGATTGAAAACTATTTTCGTTTCAGGTACAGAGGAAAGAAATCTCCAGATGCAATACTCGCTGAAATTTGAAATTTTTGAAGACGAGGAGAAAGAGGAAGAAGGGGAAAACAAAGATGAAATTCCAGAATATCTGTTGGACGAAATTATCCACCTTTCTGATGATGATGACGATGACCAAGATATTAGAGAGAGCAGTGATGTTGCTCCACAGCCGCCTGCTAAACGGCAACTGGCCAAATCATTAATTTAATTTATTGAATTTTTTACTTAAAACTTTTCATAACTAACATTTCAAAATTATATTTTTTTCCATATTTATATTTCTTTTTTAATGTTTCTTCAAAACCAACACTGAACAAAATTGGTACATAAAAAATGAGAAGTAAATTAATATTAAGCTAGAAAACACAAGTTTTGTATTATGATTGTTTTCTATTCAAATTAAATTTATTGAAGAAACTGAGAAGCATATTATAGATCAAACAGAAAGCAAAAAAGACTTAGTTTTGTGGAAAATATTTTCAAAAAGCATGGAAAAAAAATAATTTTTCCAACATTTTGCTTCATAAGCACCACAAAAATTTTCTAAATCAATTTTTTAAAAAATTTTAAATGTTGCACAGATCTCTAGCAATAATTTGAAAAAATTTCAATTAGTCGACGAGTTATAGCCAAAAAACCATATAAGCAATATGCTGAAATCGGCATTTGACTGCAAAGTTCGAAGGTCGATTAAAACAAAAATTCGAACTAACATAAACAAACGCCGCGATACGGGTCTTCTAATTTAGCCTCTATTTTCACCCCTCACTCACAGAATCGACCTAACTTTTGCTAACCTGAATTTGTTCCACAGTGTAATTATAGAAATAATTATTATTTTTTGCTCAAAACCTTAAAAGTCTAAATATAATTATTATTTTTTGCTTTGTATTATAAAATGCGTCATTGGTACGGTCTCTGCATAAAAATATTTCTTTCTTGTTTGTATAATCCTTGTAATAGTTTTGATGCGTATTTTTCTGAATGATCAGGTTTATCAATTGGTTTTAATAATGTGTTTAATGTGGCGACTTTAATGTTAATCTTTTATGCCAGGATATCTCTAGTAGATTAATGTATGAAAGTCTGTCTGTCTGTCAATTGTTAATGATACTATTCCCACCCGTTTTTCTGCTAATGATAATCCTAGTCTACTTCATTATTTTATAGTGTCAGATATCTCAACTGCCTTATTATTTGACCAGATATACTTCATATTTGATCAAGACCTCATTTTCTGCACAGTTGATATAAACTTGTCGCATTCAGGCGTGTCAAACACGTTGTCCTACCATGATTTTAAGTCAATTGACTATCCATCTTAATATCATGACGTACTTTTGACTACATGAAATTATGTTTGGTTTTGTCCGTCAGTTGAAGAAAATCTGTGTATCTTTACTAATACAGTTAATTATATTTTTGCTAAACATGTCTCTGTCAATATTAAAAATGTTTCATGCCCTTGGTTTACAAGTAAAGTGCAGCGTGCTCTAAAGAAGCGCAACATATTGCGAAGTGTATGGAAAAAAACACGTCGTTGGACACACGAGAGAAGCGAAACTTTTTCGCAGTTACATAGATTTGATAGCTTAATAATTTTTTCTTTTTAATATATTAACTTTTAAATTCAAAAATTTTAAATAACATAAATAAAATAAATTACATATATACATAAAACATACTTACTGCTTATTTTTTATTGTTGAATGTCAAATTTCGACGTCAATTACATATACGGGCATATAATGGTTCACACATGGTTGTGAACTTGGCTGCACTGAACAAATTTTTTCCTTCATCAGCGTACTACCTAGCGAAAAAAATTCCGCTACCTGTTCGCTGTCAAAAAACTCAATGTAGTTCTTATGGGAATTTTGTTTTCGTTTTTACAACAAATTTGCTTCTACTTTAATAAACATACTTTGGATTTAATGTAATAATTATTTAAGGTTTTTTAATATAAAGAGTTTTATATTTTAGTGGTAACACGTCTACAGTTTTCCCTTGCGCGTTCACATCAAGAAAAAACAAAACACACCTATGCTGGTGGCATCTTATTAGCATAAGCCAATGCATAATCCTCTATTTATTGAAAGATTGTAACGATCTACTGCAGCATAGCATTGAATCAACAAGCGTTTCTAACATAGCTTGGTGGACTGGTGGATAGTGTATAGAACTCGTGATCAACTGGGTGGGAGTTCGAATCCTCACGGGGACAAAGAAATATTTTTAATATTAAAGTATTTAATTTTCATGTTGTAATAAACGCAAGCAATAAGAAACTATAAAATTCTAAAAAAAAATCTGTCGAAAATTTTTCAGATTTCAGATTTATTGCCAGCTCTGGGTCTTCTCATAATTTTTTGCATAATGTCTCTAGTACTTTAACTTCTGTAAGTTTTTCTAATTTTGAATTTGCTGCTGTGGGTGAAAGTGAAGTTGCTCGCTGCGTTAATAAAATAAAATCGAATGCTGTGGGTGAAGATGGAATATCTATTAAGTTCATCAAGATTATATTACCGCATATTATTTGGCCACTAACCCATATCCTAAATCATTGTTTAACAAGCTCTTGCTTCCCTGATATATGGAAAGCAGCGACAATAGTTCCTATTGCTAAAAAAACAAATGCTCGTGATCCATCTGACTTTCGCCCTGTCAGTCTGCTATCATCTTTATCTAAGGTACTTGAGTCCCTAATGGCAGCGCAAATCTCGGAGCACATTAAAAGATATGATCTCATGTCTCCACTTCAGTCCGGCTTTCGGCCTGGCCATAGTTGCGATACAGCTATAGTCAAGATTTTAGATGATGTCAGACTGACATATGACCTAGGGCACATGAATCTGCTTTGCTTGTTGGATTTTTCCAAGGCATTTGACTCTGTCGATCACATAATATTGTGTGAGGAACTTGAAGACAACTTTAATTTTTCTAGCACGGCTGTCCGTCTGTTATACAGCTACCTAGAAGGTAGGTCTCAAAGAGTAAGGGTGGGTAATAGTCTGTCCGATTTCCGTTATTTAACCTGTGGGGTGCTTCAAGGCTCTGTACTTGGTCCGCTTCTATTCACAATGTTTGTTAATGACATTTTCAGCAAATGCCAGTATGTTACTATGCGTGCATATGCTGATGATCTTCAGCTTTACTTGTCCAGACCTATTAACCTTGTTGATGATTTATGTATTAAAATGAATGAGGACTTAAGAAAAATAACTGAATGGGCTGAATCTAATAAACTTAATCTCAACCCCCTTAAATCGTATGTTTTGCGTATCTATAGGTCTAATTACCTTTTTTCTAATATACCGTTAATATATATTAATGGGGTCGAGCTGAATTTTGTTGATAACGTAAAAAATCTTGGTTATCATATTAACTCCTCGCTTTCTTGCGTAAACCATATAAATTCAGTTTTACGTAAGGTCTATCATGTCCTCAGGATCTTGAGGTGGACTGCGTCATTTGTTCGTAGAAGAAAGTTAGACTAGAAGAAAGTTAGTCCAGCAACTTATCATGCCAATCATTACATACTCAGATGTTGTATTTAGTAAAATTGACTCTAGATCCAAACTTAAGTTGCAACATGCTTTTAATAACACAGATTGAACTCGAAGCATGAAATTTTTCAATACTTTTCTTAAAACTATCTCTGTCTTTGTCTTTTTAATATTATGTTAGTTTAACTTTATTTTAAGTCTCAATTTTTAATTGCGTTTGATTTATTTTTTTCTTTTATTAAATTAATTATATTCAACTTTGTTTTAACTTTTATTTGTATTTTTCTTGTTGTTTATTAGCTGTTGAATATATAAATCATTACTTTATGCATTTAAAAGACTATGTCTTACATGTAAACACTACTTTAAATAAATAAATAAATAAAAATAAAATTCTCTACGATACATATCACCTGAACTTACTGACCATCCTACCTCACAACACTTTCAGTTTTCCATGGTGACAGAATATGACGTAGCAAAGTCTTTAATGAAAATTAAATCGAATGCGGTTGGTGCAGATGGTATAAACATAAAATTTGTTAAAATTATTCTACCTTATATTTTGAGCCCTCTTACTCATATAATGAATCATTGCTTTGTGACGTCTTACTTTCCTAGTTCTTGAAAAACTGCCATAATAATACCTGTGGCGAAAAAATCTTCAGCTTGTGAACCTAAAGATTTCAGACCAATAAGTATTATGTCGTCCTACCTAACCTACGATACGTCTAACCTACGATAAGTAGGTTGTTGAAGCAATCATGGCCGAGCAAATATCGTAATTTTTAACAAAAAATAACCTTTTGTCTCCGCTACAATCTGGGTTTCGTGCAGGTCATACAACAAACTGAATACTTAATGGATTTTGTAACAATGCTGTCGATATGTTGAGGAGTTACTTAACGGAGAGACTACAAAAAGTAAAGGTTGGCACTGGTTTTTCGCAGAAAAAGTTAGTCTGAAGTGGTGTGCCCCAAGGGTCGGGTCTTTGGTCTGCTTCTCTTTTCAATATTTATCAACGACATTTTTAATAGTTGCACATACTCGTCATTGCATGCTTACTCTGATGATCTTCAATTATACCTCTCTGGTAAAGCAAACCTTTCGGAAGACTTGGTATTTGAGATAAATGAAGATCTACTGTATAAGCCACTGGGCTTTCAAAAATTAACTTCAGTTGATTGCCCTAAAATCATGTGTTGCCCATTTCCAAAGAGAAAATAAATTTTACGGATATTCCGGAACTTTCAATTGGAGACAAAAACCTAAAACTAGTCTGTACTATCCGAAGTCTTGGCTTTAATATTAATTCCTCTATCACGTGCACAGATTATATCAACGATGTGGTCCGTGAAATATATTTTATACTGCGTAACCTTAGACCTTAGCCGAGTATACACCAATTGAGACAAGACGCAAGCTTGTTGTTCAAGTAGTCGTGCCCGTTATTACGTATGCTGAACTTGTCTACAGTAATTTATATTCACGGTCACAACATAAATTAGAAGTTGCGTTCAATCCTTCAACACGCTATGGATAAAGGCTTCGTATATATGATCATTTAGCTACTTTAAGAAATGGTATACTTGGTTGTAGTATTATAAGCTACCTCAATGCCAGGAATTGCATATTTCTGCATAAATTGATACAATCCAGAACACCAAACTATCTATTTGAAAAATTACAATTTGGTCAATCTTCGAGAAGCCAAATTTTTATTATACCAGATTACAATTTTCTAAACTCTACAAGATTATTTTTTATTAACGCCGTTACACTTTGGAACTCATTACCGAGTCATTTTAAATCCAGAACGGCAATAACAAAGTTCAGGCATGCCATTCTGGAACATTTTTCATCACAAAGTTTTTAAGATATAAATAGTTTTCTAACTCTTTCTAACTCTTTTTTTCTATCTTATTGTCTTCTTTTTTGTTCTACTATTAAACTTATTGTGATAAGACAATGTTAATTTTTAATGTTAATTTAATTTAAATTTCTCTGATAGTTATTCAGCTTTGTGCTATAAAAAAACCTAGTTCTTATTGTATACTAGTAAATAAAATAAAAAAATAATTTATTCTATGTTTGTTTGTTTATTTGTTTGTCTGACTTTTATACAAATCTAAACGGCTGAACGGATTTCTCTCAAACTAAAAACGTGTATTACTTACGTCCTAGATTAGGTCTTTGCATACTTAGTTTTAACCACGCCCAATTTAACCGCCCACAAATCAATAAAAATGCAATATTTCAGACTGTTTCTATTGTCTGAGATTAAAATTTTGTAATTAAGTTTGTATGGTTACTTCCGACAATTGTACCAAAACTGGGTTTCCACACCCACTTTTACCGCCCACAAATCAATGAAAATTATATTTTTCAGACGGTTTTGGTCGTATAAGACTGAAATTTGGTAATTAAATTTGTATGCTCACCGTCGGCAACTGAACTAAAAATGGGCGTGGTGGCACTATAATTACGCCCAATTTTAAGAAATCGTTAAGGCTCCAAATTTTCTGGGCCGATTGCGCTGAAATTTTGGCAGTTTTCGAGCACGAGATGGTTTACGGGAAAAAATTAAATTATTACCTTCTTTCACCGCCCACAAATAAAAAAATATGGTTGCTGGAACGTCCGTGGCGAAGCCGTGGGCAATTGGGTCCTGCTAGTAAATAATAATAATAATAACCATTATCGCAACCAAAATGTTTTTTAGTTGCTCATAACCAATATCAAAATTAAAATATTTTTTTTTTGGTTGCCCATAACCATTATCGCGACCAGAATGTTTTTTTGGTTGCTCATAATCATTACAGTAACTTGAATTTTTTTTTTGGTTATAGGGTCAAACGCCCTATTCTGAACTCTCTCCCTGTTCTGAGCCCCCCGGTCATTAAACTGTTTCTAGCTTAGAATTGCCTGTTTGTCGGTTAAAACAGTAAATGTACAAAAAACTTCGTCAATATTTGTTCAATTCGTGTGCTATTATGCTTAGTTTGACATAATCAGTTGAAAGTGATTTTGAAAGAGAGAAAGAGACACTGATATTTACAGTGACAAGACGTAGCCTCGTGCGCTGGCTCAGTAGAGAGAAATTTTTAACCATATCGTTAAGGGCATAGACTTTAAGGCATTAAGTATGGAACATTTTGTAACAATTTTATTATAAGGTTTGGTTTTAACAAAAGTTTAATATTGTTAATTATTTATTTCTTAAATATTTGATTAAAAATATTTGGGGCTCATATCTGGATAAACAAAATTAGATGTTTCCATTTATAAGCCATGAAGGCTCACAACTGGAATGTTTCAGAAACATTTAGTGCCCAAACGTGAACCTTTGGAGCTCATAGCAGGACAACAAAAAATGTGTAGACAATCTTTGCATGGGTCACCATTTTTTTTTTTTGCGGTTCTTGATCAGTTGAATTCCACTATTTAATGAACAATTTATTATAGTCATAGTTGATATTGTCTCTTAGTCAGTGTCGGTAGTGTCTGTCTTTGTGCTAGTGAACGTTTTTATTTTGTTTTAATGTTTTTTGAGTGATTTTAATGTTGGTGCTAATTCGTAAGTTTGTCTTGTATATTTCTATTATAGCTTTGTTTATTTAACTTTTTTATTTTAAATGCTTAATATAATAAAAAAAAACATTTATTGTTGTAGTTCTTTATTTCCAGACTTGCTTGATAGATGTGTATTTTTTTTTTTATTTTATTCTTCTTTATGAGGTGTTTTGTTTATTTCTTGGGTAGTGATCGTTGTTATTGTTTTTTTACTGTGCGCTCACTGCGTTAAGGGTTTATAGATTTAAACCCTGAGAGCACATTTAAATTTTTTAATAACTTGCTCTAATTAAGAATTACAAGACATGTACTATTTTTCTGCTAAAAATATTGCTGCTTGTTCGTTAACGAGCTCTGTAAAAGCCAAAATATTTTGAACCCTATTTCTCAATTGCCAAATACTCGCACGCCGATTCCGATTTTAACTGAGCCCACTAATCAATTCAATTTAAGGACAGCGTCAAGAAGAAAAAATATTTTTATTTGACGTCTTCAGCCCGACACAACAATTGAAAATATGTTGACGTTTTTCAAACAAAATAATCTATTAAATCGAAATGCATTCTGTTCATGCAAAAAAATTGGTAATAAACCTTCCCACGCCCCCTTTATTCTCTCAGTTGCTGATGATGAGTTTGCAACTGTCATTAACTCTCATTTGTGGGCCGATAATGTTCTCGTTGTTGAGTTTAAGCCTAAGAATAGGTCTCGAAATACGACTCAACCCGCCTTTCAGGCTAAAAAAAAATAAATAGGCTATCCCTTTACTATCAAAATGTAAGGGGATTACGTTCAAAGACGCGAGACATATTTTTGTCAACTCAGAACTTCTCTGAGGATATTATCGCGTTAACTGAAACTTGGCTGAATGGAAACATTTCTGACTTAGAATTGTTTGATAATAGTTTTCAAGTTTATAGAAAGGACAGGCACGCTGACAATACTTCTGCTGTCGGTGGTGGAGTCCTATTAGCCGTAAGGAACTCTTTTGTAAGTTTTTTTATTGATATTCCCTGCTTTGCTAATATTGAACTCATATGCGTTAAAGTTATATATTGTAGTTCTAACGTATATGTTATTGATGCATATATTCCGCCAAAAAGTAGGGCAGAGGTCTATGCAAACCTTGCTGATTGCATAGAATATATTATAAATATACTTGACGTAAATGACGTATATTTGTTGACAATATATGTATGTTCTGACTTACAACAAGTGAGTTGCATTTATCATTGTCTTGAGAGACTTCTTGACCTGGTCTTAACTACAGACAGTAACAATGTTGTTGTTAAGAGGACCTTTCATGCTCTAACTACTATTGATGAATTCCATCCGCCATTGAGTATTTGGTATAAATCCGACAGAAAAAATATAGTAAATTCGAACTCAGTTGATAAGCTTTATGAATTCAATTTTAAAAAAGCTGACTTTTTGAAGTTGAATCATTTAATTCATAGTAAGCTTAATGTAATTTTAGAATACTTAAATGAAAATAAATATTCTTGATAATTCCATTAGTTTTTTTTACATGGAACTTTTTGCTATGTTTTCTCAGTCTGTACCATATAGCCTCAAACTTGCGAAAAATTCTGCGTACCCCTGGTATACAAACGACTTAAAATCTCTTCCCAACAACAGGAATAGGGCATGGAAGAAATACGTCTGTAACCTAGACTCAAATGAAGTAGAGACTTACAAGTGTGTGTTTCTGGAATTTGAAAATCGCTCAGCTATATTATATCACGAATATTTATATGATGTTAAGCTGAGAATATTGTCTGATCCAAGAAAATTTTGGGGATTCATGAACACAAAAAATAAATCCGATGGATTTCCTTATTCATGGATTTCCATCTTAATTCAGAACTCTTGATGGATTTCGTCATAAATTGTGGCCTATTTGCCAACCTTTTTAAAGAATCATTCTGTTCAGATTCTTTTAATCCTGATGGAGAGTACTTTGAATACATGAATTTCGTACCAAGAGTTTCTTTGGAATCTATATCCTTCACTTCGGAGGATATTTTAAAGTATATTAAATTGATCGATGAGGATTTTGGCGCTGGGCCCGATGGAATTCCAGTGTGAACACAATGCGGTTCCCTTTTAAGTCAACCACATTCTTTATTATTCAATAAATCAATTACCGAAAGTTATTTTCGAATTTTCTAAAGAAAATCATTTATAAGTCCTATTTATAAAAAGGCTGCAGGAATGATGTTAATAACTATAGGCCTATCGCTAAACTCTAATCGATCCCACAACTTTTTGAGCAGATCGCGTACGATCGGGTAAAAATTCACTGTGGGGAAGTCATAACAACTCGTCAGCGCATGGTTTTGTGAATGGCAGATCCACTGTGTCTTATCTTCTCGATTTTACAACATTCTGCTTAAATTCGATTGACGCTGGTTACCAGGTGGACTGCGTTTACACTGACTTTAGTAAAGCTTTTGATAAGTTACCACACAACCTTATTTTATTTAAACTCAAGTTAATGGGATTTCCGCAATATTTTGTGAACTGGATTAAATCTTATTTGATGGAGCGATCTTATCAAATACGTTTCCGAGGCGTATTGTCTTCTGAATTTATTGCTGAATCAGGTGTTCCTCAGGGTAGCCACCTTGGTAGCCAAACTATGACCTTTTCGCGTAAAAGGAATAATCTAATTTTTGATTATAAGATCAAAGATACTGCCTTGAGTAGTGTAGATACCGTCAAAGACCTTGGCATATGCATGGATTCTAAGATATCGTTAAACATTCACATTGATTATATTTGTAAAAAAGCATATTCAATGCTTGGATTTATAAAACACTGGGCAAAAGAATTTAATAGCATGATTACAACTACAACGTTGTATTATGCAATTGTGCGTCCTCACTTGGAGTATGCAAGTAGAGGCTTAAGTGGAACTGACATATTAGACCTTCCTCCTTATGAGGATCGTTTGAAACTGTTAAAAATGCAGTCTTTAAATGATCGAAGGAAATCTGCAGATATCGTCTATTTACACCAACTCATAGTATATGTATTCGATTCTCCAGAACTTCTTTCTCATATAAATTTTAACACTAACCGTAAAAGCAGTAGAAACGCTAGCAATTTAATTTATTTACCGTTTAGTTACCATAAATTATATGGTTACTGCTTCTTTAAACCGCATGAGTTCCTTTTTTAATTATTGTAGCGTTTTTGATGTTAACTTGTGATTTATGGGTCGTGGCTTTAAATGGGTTAATGCTGAGGAAGTGCGAAAAAGCTGTAGTAGCTGAACTCTATTGTGTTATTGGATGTTTATATTCAAATTTTTTGGGCTTCCAAAAGGAAGTATAATGTATATGACATTACTTTGGCCCTTAGAGATGAAAAATCCGGCATGTCAATTCACGGAACTTCAAGGAAATATAACATTCCTCGCCCCACACTCCAAAACCGGATTCTCACTGTTCTAAGAAGGATACGACCGTTTTAAGAAGGATACGACTGGTCTTTTGCCAGTTTTAACAAGCATCGAAGAGGAAAAAATTGTAAAATGGATATCTGATAATCATGAAAAAGGTTTACCAAGAAGAAAACATGAAGTTCAAAATATTGTAAAAGAATTTTTAGATTCATGCCCGAGTCAAAATATATTTAAAAATAAATTACCTGGCAACAAATGGTGTAGTGGATTTCTAAGGCGACATCCAAAAATATCCGAACTCCTGAAGCAGTCACAAACGTCAGTGCAGCTCTTTCCGAAAAAGATTTATGAGGCTGGTTCCATCGAATTCAAACATACTTCAATGAAAAGTCCTATACCAATGATCTGCTTAAGAACCCATCAAGAATTTTCAATGGAGATGAATCATGTTTCCTATTGTGCCCGAAAGGAGAACCAGTTTTAGCTCTTAGAGGTGCAACAAACGTCTATGAAACTGATAAAGTAGCAGCCAAAGAGAGCATTACTGTCATGTTTTCATTTTCTGTTGGCGGCTTGATAATTGCACCAATGATTGTTTTTGCTTACAAAAGAATACCCAAAGTTGTATTGGAATCTATGCCGGAAGGAATATTTTATACGAAAACTGATTCGGGCTAGATGACTTCGGATGCATATATATACTACATAAAAGAAGTATTTTATCCAACATTGCACAATGGGGAAAATAGTGCGATTTACTGGCATTAACCTTATTTTTTAAGTATCGATAGAAGGTTAACAACACTTTTTTTGCAAAGCAGAAGCTCTAACCTAAGCAAAATAATGATATTTGGTTTTCTTTTTCGATTTGCCGTTACTTTTGTTTGCTTTTAAAGTAAAGGTTTGTGTGCGATTAGCATTTTTCTAAGTAAATTATTGAGTTTTTGCTACAAATAAAACCTAATTGTGGTATTATTTAAAGCTGTATTTAAAAAATCTAAAAAATGGAGATTAAAGCTCATGGTATGTTTTTTCGATATGAGTATAAATGTTTTAGAAAAATTTGTGTTAGATAAAAATTCAATATTTACGACAAACCTTAAAATGAGGACATGAAAAAAAACTTAAATTTTTGGAGAGGTAGAACTTTGGAACACCTAGGAACAAAGTGATATAGTTTATGGAATTTTGCGGAAGTTTAATGTTTGGTATGTTTTATTCTATAATTGGTATGTGGGTTTGCACAACGTGTGACGGAAAAATGTACGTTCAGCATGCAAGGTAAAAGAAAATACATTTAGAAGTTATTTTATAAGTCTGCTGCAAAAAAAAAGCATTTCAGACGACTTATAAACATTAGGAGTATTCACACCGGACTTGTTAGTTTGTTTGGTGTTACTTGCAAGGTATGGAAAGGTGCGCTCGCATACCCTTGGGCGTATCTTTCAAAAAGGTACAAACAAAATCGTACACGGTCGTGGACGAGTACCCTAGAAAAATTTTATTGCTCTTGTCTACGAGCGCGTATGTTTTGGTGAGACTTTGAAATGAGGTCTCATTGCGTGTGCCTACCAAAACGTACGCGCTCGTCGACTAGAAAGTAAATGAGACTTTTAATGCTCATGAGACAGCTCATGAGCCGCGCACGGAAATGAAAGGCAGAAATGAAATCTCAACAGTTAAGAGAAAAAGTAGCTAGTTAGTAGTAGTAGTTAAAAATGGATAGCTCAGATCCACTTATATCTACAGTGTATCTGAAAAAATACTTCAACAACTACTAAAACTCCAACTTCCTTATCATAGTGATGTAAGGAAGTCAATAGTGATGTCATATCACTATTACACTGCGAAATTATAGATAAAACAGAAGAAGTCCGGTCATCTGCTGAGAATGCTAATTTTGATGAAGTTCCGAGTAGCGAAGAAGTTCATGAAGATGCTCTCGGCATGGATTGCAATTATATTAATTTATTGAACTTCTTTGAATTAGACAGCCAGGAATAAACATATGTTTTTGTATTGCTTTAGACAGCCAGGAATAAACATATGTTTTTGTATTGCTTTGCGTTACATTGCTTTTATTTTTATATTGTTTTTCTGACAATTTAACTTTAGATTATAAGAATTGATAATTAAGTGTTTTGGTTGAATTAAAACAAAAATTTTTTAACTTTCATTAACTTTGGCTATGTTTATTTTTAATTACTATTATTTTTATTTATGAACTGGATATAATGCATTAAGTATTACTTATTGTTTATATAACGAGAAATACATGCAAAATACGAACAAAAATATGTTTTGTAAAATTTTATTCTAATTTTTACTTTAAAAATTTATGAGTTAGCTTAAATCTTTTTTCTTTCATCTCAACATTTAATGTGTGAAAAATTAATTTTTGTGAAGGGGTGAGAGGTGGTTTCGTGTACAATTTTTACCACAGAGATTCATAGATCTCAGTCTTACAACTTAAAACATATGTTTACCAAACACCCCATATTACACATTAGTCCATACGAAATTAAGTGCGACATGCCGCCCATTTTTGATGCCAACAAAGATGTTTGCATAAACTGTCATCAGTAAAAATTTCAAAGCTTCAGCTGCTTAAACATAAGAGTTATGAGTTTATGCTAAAAAAAAGTGTAAAAAACCCCGATGAGCATTGGTAGCAAGCAAAATATTGATTCCTGTTACTCTTTACGTTGACGGACATAAAACGCATTTAACTTAGAGTCTGTCCAAGCTCTGTGAAGAATTGCAAATTATTCTTATCTGCTTATACCCAAACGCAACAAGAATTTTACAGCCTGCCGATGTTGCCATTTTCAGGACACTTAAAATGGGTTGGGTAAAGGAAAGGCAATGTTGGAGAATGCATAACATGAACCAGCAGTTTAAAAAGCGAGATTTTGCAAAAGCGTTTTTTTCGGTGTAGGTAATTTGTAATTTATTGTATATAAGATGAGTACAAATAAGAACTATGTTCTTTTACAGTACAGTGGATGCGTAATAATAAACATGATTAATTAATTAATTAAAGATAACAACTAAGAATAGAGTTGAACTTATGATATTAAGGAATATAATTATAAAAGCATAAATATGAAACATGAACAGAATCAAGAAGATAATGCAAATCAAAAATAGGTGAAAATTACATGTTTGATTAAACTAGACTTAAATTGTAAGGTGAAAAAGTACATGAAAGAAGGAAGGAAAAAAAGAAAAAACAGAGTTTATGAAGCAGAAAAGTAAGAAAGAAGAGATTGCCTAAAGGTTTCTATCCGTTCGATTTCTCTTAATCTACGAGGTAACGCATTCCAAAGTCTTACGGCATTAATGAAAAAAAGATTAGAACTTGTAAGAGAGCTATGTCTAGGAATAATTAAAAATTTACATCTTCTGGATATACTAAACTGTAGTTTTTCATAGAGATAATGAGGAGTTTTAGTGTGGATTATTTTATGGAGGTAAACACAGTTTCGAGCATTCAAATAACCAGTCAAACTACAACCAAGTATTGCATTTCTAAATTCAGAAAGGTGATCAAACTTTTTCAAACCATATACATAACGAGTAGCATAGTTAAAAGCAATATTAAGTTTCAGCTGAGAGGATGAATCGAGCTTACTATACACTATCTCAGAGTATGTTATGACGGGTAATACAAATTGCTTCACCAGTAATTTTTTTACTTCAATAGAACATAAATTGGTAGACATTCTTAAGTTACGTAGGATATAATAAACTTTTTGGACAACATTATTAATGATCAGTACAAGAGAGTGACGAATTCAAACAAAAACCAAGGTTTACAATTTTCGACACAACAGTAAGCCGAGCTGTACCAATAAATAAATCAGGTACAGCAAGAACGGTGGTTTTATTTTTACAGATTGGCAGAACATAAGACTTGGCAGCATTAAGTTGGAGACCATTATTACAAGCCCAGTTATAAATGTTACTAAGATCTTCATTAAATTTACTGGAAAAATCATCTAAGATTTCAATTCTAGTTGAAAGATAAAGTTGTATATCGTCAGCATAAGCATGCAAAGAGACGTGTTTGCAAACAGTAAAGATGTCATTTATAAAGATCGAGAAGAGAAGAGGACCAAGAATGGAGCCTTGAGGGACACCGCTTAAGACAGGCTTAAGATGAGATAACATTACACCAACTTTAACTCTTTGTGATCGATTCGCCAAATAACATGAAATTAAGCTCACAGAACTATGGGAAAACCCAAAAAGATGCCTAAGTTTATGACATAGATATGAGTGACTTACTTTGTCAAAAGCCTTCGAAAAATCAAGCATGCAAAGTAAAGACAATAATCCAGCATCATATTTTGGTCGTATATCATCAAGAACTTTAACAACTGCCGAAGCACAACCGTGCCCCACCCGAAAACCCGATTGATATGGAGACAAGAGAACATTTGCAAGAAGAAATTTATTGATTTGATGGCTTATGAGTTTTTCACAAACTTTAGATAATGGCGACAGTATGCTTATTGGCATAAAATCATTTGGTCCAGATGGGTTAGATTTTTTGCAACCGGCAAGACAGTTGCAATTTTCCAGATGCTAGGGAATGAAGAAGATGTGAAGCAATGATTAATTATATGCGTTAAGGGAGTTATTATATGAGGTAGTATAAGTTTTATAAATTTGATGGGAATACCATCTTCACCCAAAGCATTTGATTTAATTTGCATTACACAATTCCCAACATCAAGTTCACTTACAGGACTGAACTCGAACAAATGAGGAACGTGAAAACTATTCAGTGGAGTCATAGTATTGCTAACAGGAGCAGTATTACCTACAAAAAAGTCATTTAGTAAGTCTGGGTGGATAGTACATAAAGGAGAATTATTTTGCTTCACTCCAAGACTACGTATATTGTTCCACAGGGTTTTGGTGGGAAGGGACAGATTTAGCTTAGCAGTAAAGTAGCGGGTCTTTGATTTCCGTGTTATGTAAACAGATTCATTCCTGGCTAACCTATAACTTTCCCAATTTGCAGATGAAGGTATTCTTCTCCAAAGTTTGTGCAAACTATTCCTCTTTTTTATTGCATTCAGGACTTGTTGTGAAAACCAAGGGCAAGATGCATTTTTAAGAACTGTAGTTCGCAGAGGAACATGTTTTTCAAAAAGACATTTAACAGGGGTTGTGAGAGAACAAAGTTTATCATCAACTGAGCTATGATGCCAGCAGTCACTAAATGAAATCAAAGACAAATCATGGTACAATGACGGATAATTAATATTTTTATAGTCATAATAGGAATATGCAGCAGAAGAGACATTACAAGACATGTTTACGTTTAACGAACAGAAAATTAAATCGTGATCGGAAATGAAAAATAGTTGATCAAACAGTGAGACGAGCGAGAGGTCTGACACAATGAAATAATCTAAAAGACTTGGACTAGCATTATTACAAAAGCGAGTCGGTTCTGTATCGTTTACCACAGATAGACCAGCCGAAAATATTTTGTCCATCATCGATTGTTGATAACAATCATTAGATAAAAGATTTATATTAAAATCACCGCACATCAAGATGATATCATGATTTAGATTATAGGTAAGCAAATCAGTAAACAAGGGCTCAACAGAATGACATTTATGAGGATTATAAACACAAGACAACAAAATTTTTTTGGTATTATCAGAAATGCTAATATTGATATACTCAATTCCAAGACTTTTTGATGTATTCAGGACTTTTGCATTTAAGTTAACTTTACAATAGACAGCAACACCTCCACCTTTTTTCTCACATCTATCATTTCGGAACACATTGTAACCATTAATACTACAGATTGAATCACATATATTATTTGACAACCACGTTTCTGAAACACAAATAATATCAACTAACGAATTATCAAAAATATATTTAACATAATCCAATTTCGCCATATTAAGACTACGTGCATTGAAGTGAACTATATTAAGTCCGCTATATTGTCTACACAAAATATTAATTAAAGATTTCAAGTTTTCATTAGTGCCCAAAGACAAGTTACTTATGTCAGTCATTGAACGCAGATAGAGGAAAGAAAAATTCAGGCAAGGAAAATAAGGACAGAAAGAATAATAAGAGAAAAAGAAAGAGCAAGAAGTAGAGATAATGTAGTATTAAAATAAAAATAAACTTAAAATTTACAAATACAAAACAAATTAATAAAGATACTTTATTTTTACGAATCGCATCCATTATCAGCATCAGTATCAGCCACAGCATCACGTACAATGCTCTGGAGCTCAGTTTCAGAATGGATTTTGATATGATCAGCGCCCTTAAACATGCGGATAAAAACTGAGCCACGAAAAGTAAACGCATTAAAGATTCGTTTCTTGCGCTTACAAGCGATAGCCGCTTGTAGAAGCTTTCTGGCATCCAGAGTAAGACTTTCATGGATAAAGACATTGCAATCTAAATCAAGCCCAGCATCCCTAAGATTGACTGCTTTCTTTACCCTTCTGCGATAATCTCCAAAAGCTTTAAGTACACGATTACGATCAGAAGGAGTGTAAAATTTTACTATAATTATTGGATTCGGATTAACGCCTTTAGGCTTAACTCGGAAAATATCCTTTATCGGGGGCGCCATAAAATCAATAGATCGGCAAATAAGGTTGAAAGTGCCTCTAAGATTTTCTTCGCTTGTATGCGTGATACCAAAGAGAACAGCATCAGAATTTAATTCAGTGCTGGAGTTACTGTTGTTGTTGTTGATGTTGTTGTCGCTATAGTTGTTGTTGTTGTTGTTGCTGCCCATCGATAATTTTAAATCATCGCAGAGTGATGAGAGAGCTTTTACTTGATTCTCCAAACAGAGTATTTTGCTATCATACTCCAAAAATTTATGAGCGAGTTGTAGATTTATTGAAGCCACTTCATTATCTAATTTGTCAAATTTGCCTGCAAGATCAGACGAAAGACGCATAAATAATTGCTCAGCATGCTGTCGGAGTCGGTTTTCTAAGATTGCATTTTCTTCTCTTGCAATCGCGCTTAGACGCTCTTCTTAGACGCTTAGTTGAGTGCAGAAAGACGCAGCGCCGCTACTTTGACTAGCAGAAACTATTTTTGGCGTTCCCTCATTTTTGTTTACAAAGCGAGGAACAGTGAGTTGCTCCCGTTGTTGGCGTGTCTGCATAGGCGAGGGTGTCATCTTCACAATCTTATAAATCAACCTTGGCAATGACGAAAAAAGCGTGATGAAGAAAGTGATGAGAGCACGATAGCGGTGCAAACGACGAAATTACAGCAGTATCACTCAAACTGTGTGAGTGCAATGTTTAATGGAAGCAGACTGTCTGTTGTGATTCAAAAATTTTTTTAATATTGTTTTGTTTTTTTTTTTTTTTTTTTTTTATGGTTTTAGATCTTTTATGTGTCAGTACAGACTTAATTTAATATGCAAGAAGGGAAAATCATCCAAAAATCACACCATATACACTGAGTTCAAATCATAAAGAACACAATTTAATGAAAATTAACACAAGCAGCAGATTAGATCAAACGTTTTAATTTATTTTTGGAGCGAGTTAAGAAAAAGCGACTGTTACGGACGACGAACTATAGACGAACGAAGGTTTTCGAACCTACGGTCTGTATTCTTTCAATCCCAATGCAATTAATTACATTAAATGCCTCGGAAAGTCATGTTTGGATCGAACTGAAGTTGACCACATAGACACTACAATAAATAAAGTGGCACGTAAAATAGCCTTGTCTTATTTTATTAAAATTGTTGGTAATGACAACATGATTCTGATAAAAAATATAGACAACATTAATACTACGTACTCAGACTACGAAGATTTTCTTTTATTATGTACAATTTATCGAAACTTTGGAGGAATTACAAGCATAAGTTCACTATACATGTGTACCTAACTAGCCGGTACAATTTTTATATAATGTGTTTAGGATGATATGGAGAATATTCAAGAAAACTGCAATGCTTATGACCGTGTTGATTTATCTGAACTTTGTCATGAATACAAACAGTTTTGTGATTTCGAAGTTTTAGAAGATGTTGTTATTGAAGCAATAGATGAAGTGGATGAATTTGAAAGCAATGTAGGATAACTTTATCTTTAATGCAGTTATATTAAATATATCGAAATTTTGTTTAAAAGCGACGGAACTTAGAATGGAATCAAAAATAGTGGCTGAGCAGCTTAAAAAAGATAAAAAAAAAAAATGAAGGACCGGGGAAAAAGGGATTAAGGGAAAAGAATATAATAGAAATACAGAAGATTAAGACTGAAAAAATAATCAAAACAAAATTAAACAAAAATTTAAAAAAAATTTCAAAAAAATGTGCGATTTTAAAAAGAAGGAGGTCCTAATGAAATCCAAAATTGTACACATCCTCTACGAAATTTATTTACTAATTCTGAGTATTCTTTTAAAAGTTTTAAGATTTTCAAGTTTGGTGAAATATACATTTATGTTAAAAAAAAATATTTTGTTTTTTTCAAAAACAAAGATGGCGCTGGCTACAACGATTGCTGCAAAAGACCTCTTTTCGCACAGCGGGCATCTGCTAGCTCCTAGGTTGAACCGAAATAAAAAATTTTTAATTTTAAAACGTAATGAAATATCTTCTATCTGAATGAGACAGAATTTTAAAAAAAGTCTTTTATCGGGTCAACCTAGGAGTCAGCAGAATGCCCGCAGTGCGAAATGTGGTATTTTACAGCAATCATTGTAGCCAGCGCCATCTTTGTTTTTAAAAAAAAAATATTTTTTGTTAAACATAAATGTATATTTTACCAAATTTAAAAACTTTAAAACTCTAAACAAACTCCCTCTTATACCACCTTGTTCATAAAGAAAGGTTCATTCACACTGTAAACTGGACTTAACTGTCCGATTGGAAATTTTTTTTTTAGTAGTTGCCACATATGTCTATGACAAGGCTACCAAATATCAGCGTCTCTCGTTGACATTTAGTAAGTGACAGTGTTTTGTTTACAACAACTTTTTTCGTGTCTTCGATTTTTACGATGGAAGAAAAAATTGAGCAACGAGTTTGTATCAAATTTTGTGTAAAAAATGGTTTCAACTGCGCCGATACGTGTAAAATGTTGGTAAAATGTTACGGTGACTCTGCTCCATGGTATCAGAAGGCAAACAAGTGGTTTAACCGATTTGTGAGACGAAGTAGAAGACCACCCTCGTACCGGGCTACCGAAGAAAACGTTGAAAAAATCAAAGAACTGTTGGTCAAAAATCGCAAATTGACGATTAGAGAGATAGCAGAGAACGTCGGCATTTCAATTGGATCCGTTCAGAACATTTTGAAGAATGAATTGGGCATGAGACGTGTCGCTGCGAAATTGGTACCAAAAGAACTCAATTTCATGCAAAAAAGAGAACGAGTTGCTATCGCGAAAGACATGCTGCAAATGGTCGAAAACGATGAATCATTCATCGAATCCATCATTACTGGTCATGAGACATGGGTATACGAGTATAACACGCAAAACAGGCATCAGGCGAGTGAATCAGGTTCAATTTTTTCTTCCATCGTAAAAATCGAAGACACGAAGAAAGTTGTTGTAAACAAAACCCTGTCACTTTACCAAATGTCAACGAGAGACGCTGATATTTGGCAGCCTTGTCATAGACACATGTGGCAACCTACTAAAAAAAAAATTTTCGAATCGGACAGTTAAGTCCGGCTTACAGTGTGAATGAACCTTCTTTATGAACAAGGTGGTATAAGAAGAAGTTTGTTTAGAGCTTAAAAGTTTTTAAATGGCAAAGGTTTTAGTGGGCAGGCTTTAATGGCATTTTTTAAGTTAAAAATTCTATTATGGGGTCTCAGGTTTGGGTGTTTTACCCTATGTAGCCTTTATCGCAATAGAATTTTTTTTTTGTTATCCACCAAGATAATTGAAACTAAAAACCTACTTATACCAAGCACTGCTGACAGATAAAGCGATATTCCGCCAAATTGGCGGTTTTAACAACCCTTTGGTGAGGGAAATTTTGCTTTGGCGTGACTTATATTTTTTGTGATGACTATAATATCTAAAAAACGAAAGGTATTACTCTGCAGTTGTGCAATAGGAACAACTCTTCTACAAAAATCTCTTTCTAATTTATTTTAATGATTATTGGTATAAGTAGGTTTTTAGTTTCAATTATGTTGATGGGTAACAAAAAAAATTTTTGTTTATTGCTATAATGACTATGGGTAACCAAAGAAAATGTAGGTGTCTGTAATAGTTATGGGCAACCAAAAAAGCATTTTGGTTGCGATAATGGTTATGGGCAACCAAAAAACTATTTTGGTTGCGATAATGGTTATGGACAACTAAAAAAATATTTTGGTTACGATAATGGTTACGGGCAACCAAAAAGACATTTTGGTTGCGATAATGGTTATGGGCAACCAAAAACACGTTTTGGTTGCGATAATGGTTACGGGCAATCAAAAAAACATTTTGGTTTCGATAATGGTTATTGGCAACCAAAAAAATTAACTGGAAATTTTTTCTAAAATTGGTCAACGGTAATGTCCCTGATAAATATAGTAAAAAACATTACATTTAACCTTTTCAAACCCAATGACTTAGTTATGTAAGCACACTTATAATGATACAAGCTGACAAAATAATTTAAATTCGCCAAAATGAAATCGTTTTGTAAAAAAACTTGTTATAACTTGTCCATGCCAAATCGCACACTTTTGCCCAAAAATTGATTTTGACGATTCCGTTTTTTTTTCAAATTTTTCACGTTGATAATACTGAAAGTATTTTTTTTTTTATTTTATTTAAGAACATGTTGACATATAAGATTTAATTATCTTTTGCATGCCGCAGCGAACAAATATTAAAACTACCAATGAGACAAAAATACAAGAAAATAAAAAATAAAATTAACAATAATAAAAATTAAGAATAACAAAATTTTAAGAAGATTTTAACTTAAGATAAATTAACTTATGAAATTATCGACTTTCAGAGAACAGATTTTAGAGAAACAGAAAACTAAAGATTATATTTGAGCTTAGACTAAGAACTGTGTGAAAAGAGTAAGGAATTAAGAAAAATAATTGAGAATCCGTTGCTTAAAGGCTAATCGATTGGAAACTAATTTTATATCTGTAGAACAAGTTTACGTTTAGTTTCTATGGGAACAAATCGCGCAGTCATTCTTAAGTTTCTTAATGCTTTGTAGACCTTACTTACACACAAGGTTTTTTGATTTACTTACAACTTTTAACTCAGTGTCATTAAGAAAAATCAGAGGAAACTCAAGATTGAAGAAAGGTGTTTTGAAAATTGGCAACTGCAATAATTTTTCAATTATTAGTTAAGAGTTATATTTACGTGCTCAAGGTCTGTGTTGTTTTCCTTTGTATAGCAGTACCAATCAGCAGACTAGACAGACCTGCTTCGTTGGCCGCTACGCCAACTCATCAGTAGGTTTATATGAGAGCAATGATCCACTAAGCTGTTCATGTCTATTTGTTTTCGTCAATGTAAGAGAAAGTTACTGTTCAGATGCATATATCTGACCACCTTAATTAAACTCAACGCACAACATAAACAAGGCATGAGTGTGTGTCATCACTTAAGGTATAATATACATGTATATTTTTAAAAAAAAAAAAATTTTTTTGTTTGCTTAATGTGTTCTTTATAGTTTCTAGAATATTCATTCATGTTTTTAAAACAATACCTAGCGTTGCAGATTGAATAATAAATAGTAAGTTTATCAACCGATTATTTTAAAAATACATGCAAAATTTTGAAAAACATAAGCGTTAAAGTTAAAAGCGATTTCCTCGAAACTAGTTTTTTAAAACGGTTCGATAGATAACTCGATATCTATTGGCTGAATTTCAATAAATCTAAGTGCATTTTGTTCATTATTTTGTCCTTTAAGCATCCCCCCTAAACTCAAGTACCTACTTTTTTGTTTTTTTTTTTTAAGACAAAAAAGCGTTCGAAAATTAATCTCTTTTTTTAACTTTTTACTCTAACTTTTGCCATAATTTTAAAAAACCCGCGGAGGTCGTGCGTAGGGGGGATGCCGAATTAGTGGTATGTACTTTAAAATGACATTTGGATGTCTTTTTTTGTCATTTTCAGCACCCTCTATATAGAAGCCTGAAAATTATTTTCATAAAAAAAATATTTTTATGAAGTACTTTTTATGTACAATAAGCTGCATTAATTTGAAAAAAACTCCTTCTATCTAAAAAAATTTTTGAAAAAAGCTGATTTTTTGTTTTGTTATACGTATATTATACCTTATACCTTCCAGTTGTAGACGAAGTTCGCGATGACACACTTTTGTTTTGTTACTCAGTTCTGCTATATTTGCATATGCTTGAATTTGTTGGCTTTATTTGTTATTGGGTCAGCAACTGAACCATATTTCGCTGATGCAGAATTACATCAACAACAACTTATTGATATCAACATTCACATCAACGGAAACATATTTCCGCTGACGCTGAATTACAACAACAACTTATTGATGTCAACATTGTTCGAAACTGAAACATATTTGCGCTGACGCTGAATTACAAATACAACTTATTTAAATATTTCGTTTTATTCTTGTTACTGTTATAAATGTATTATTAGTAGAAATATAAGCCTCTTACAGCAAACAATAAAGACCAGTTATAATTCAACTCACAAATAAACCCACAGATGTTTTACTCACCTTCATCTGCATCAACAATTGTACAAGGTTCAAGTGCCTGTGCAATTTTACAACAATCCCTAAGGTTAATATTGGTACAAGCACCTGTATTGGCAATCGCTATAAGGGATTCAATATTGGTGACCGTGACGTAAAAAAAAAACCAAATATATAATATATCCATTATTTAACCGTTAAAATTTAAATTCGTAAGAGAATTTAATTTCGAAGAATTCAGAGAATTCCGAAACGAAATGGAACTCCTTAGGTCGAATTACGCTGGACCCAGTCAAGCAAAGGGTACGCTGGAAACACCTCAAACTGTTCCACAGAATGCTGATCGACAACCAACGAACAACATGGACGAAAGCTGCTAAGGAATCAACGCGCTTTAATTCAAGCACTGGCATAAAACTTGAATGAAGTGCTCGGGCAGTGTGAAACAGAGCACCATCCACTATACTACACCATCGAGGCAGCAGTAAAAGAAAAGCACATGATGGATTTAGCAAAAAACAATGCGGCTCTGTGGGAGTCAACTGATGAAGATGTCATCGAAGAATACACTCTGCAGACATACTACGAACTACGAAAGCACATGATGGATTTAGAAAAAAACAATGCGGCTCTGTGGGAGTCAACTGATGAAGATGTCATCGAAGAATACACTCTGCAGACATACAAGGAACTCGAAGCGAAGGCTGAAGAGGTTTTGATACAGCTCCATCAGCACCTAACAGTGGAGCAATTATTACACGCGCCGAGAGGACCACAGGCAGACATAGATGTTCCATTGACAAGGATAACATTGCCTAAATTTAATGACAACTACATGTAATGGATTACCTTTAAGGATTTATACACCGAATTAATTCATAATGCGGCCATCAAGGATGACCAAAAAAAATGCATTACTTAACAACTTCCTTAGGGAATGAACAACTAAACTTAATCAAGCACCTTCCATCAACCGGAAGTAACTACACACATGCTTGACCAATCATCACTAGTCGTTACGACAATAAACGACTTATGGTGACGACATTACTCAACAAACTGATGTCGCCACATCAATCAGAAGGGAGTCATCATCTGCACTGAAAGCGCTTCATGATGTCACCAAAGAATGCATTCATGGACTTAAGGCTCATGCTATTCCGGTTCAACATTGGGACGTCATCCTGAGTCATATACTGCTACAAAAAATGGATCAAGACTCTCAAACAGTATTTGAGCAGAGCTTGGACGACAATAAGCGATTGCTTACCATAAATGAAATATTCAAGTTCCTAGAGCGCAGATTCCAATCATTCGAGGCTCGTGGCATAGCAGAATCGTCCTCAACTCGGACGAGTGCAGCATCAATCCCTTCAAACAACGAAGACAGGTGCGTGATTTGTAAGCAAACTGATCATAAAATCAATGCATGCAAAACATTTTTAAATGCAAACATTCATCAAAGATGGAATTGGGTCAAAACCCACAACCTCTGCATAAACTACTTCAAAGCTGATTATCGCGCGTTGGAATTCAAATCACGGAATTGCACAAGGTGTGCTAAAAAACACAATCCCTACTGCATGTCGAACAATCACGACATACGTCATCAACCACCAATCACGCGCCACAAAATAAAAGCAATCAACAGGCCACCACTCTGGCAACAACAAGGGAATCCGAGAATCACCGTTATGTTCTCCTCAGGACTGCAGTCATCAGACTCATCGCTAATAATGGACAGGCAGTAAAGCCATCTTAGATTCAGAATCAAAAGTTAATCTTATCACGGAGATAGTTGCAAGGCAGCTAGGGGTGGAGCTGAAACCAGCAAAAATTATGATTGAAGGCATAGGCAATGGGAAGAGAGAAACTCGCACATGAAAGGTGGAAAGTTTTTGGCAATTGGAAGAAACTTCTACGGAGCACAAGGTGCTTACAACAGCTGAAAAACACTGTGAATCACATTTTGCGCTAAACACAATGCAAAACAGCCAAGAAAGATTCGTAGTAAGACTTCCCTTTGCAGATAACCCGTCTTTGCTAGGTGAATCAAAGAAAATTGCAGTTAACCAGTTTTACTCACTAGAACGACGCCTTTCAAAGAACCCATGGATGAATACAAATCATTGGGGCATATGACAAGGATCGACAAGGCAAGCACATAAAAATCATGTTATTTTATCCCGCATCATAGCGTGACAAGACCGGAGAGCTCTACCAAAAAATTAAGATTAGTGTTCGATGTCTCATCAAAAACATCTACAGGGCTAGCTCTTAACAGGACCAACTATACAGGACCAACTATCCAAAGTGAACACTTCACGTTGCTACTAAGGTTCCGATGTCCACGACTCGTCTATACGTCAGACATACAAAAGATGTATAGACAAATTCTGGTACATCCTGAAGACCGGAGATATCAACTCATAGTTTGGAGAAATTTTATTTTTGATTATAAGTTCAAAGATACTGCCTTGAGTTGTGTAGATACTAAACCTCTGCACGGATTAACTCGTTTCTACTACAACAAAAGTGCATTCAGTGTCGAGTTCAGTAGTTTACATAACTATAACAGCGAGTGAAATTAACACCATAGCCATAAATGAATTAAACCAACTTTCAACACATTCGTTTGGGAACGAGTGATTGTTATGTTTGAGTCGTTCGAAACGTGCTGGAACAAACAGTAGGTAAAAATGGGTGCACCGAATTCGTGAAAATAAAAAAATTTTAGGTTGCAACACCATTAACCATCTTGAATTTTAAAATTGCGACATCAGATTGACCCCTTAATACTGTAGAACTATGTTAAAAACTCGAAAATACATTTTAGTAGATGGCAATACTATTACAAAAAAATTACACAATTTTTGAAATCTGGCAATGAATTCGGATTCAGCGACCCATTTTTACCTAGTCTTTGCTCCAACACCGAATTCGTGAAAATAAAAAAAATGTTAGGTGACAACACCATTAACCATTAACCATCTTGAATTTTAACAGTCTAAATTGCGACCGTCTAATTCTGCCTGTTCAATTCCAATTTCCAATTTTTATAATCTTAAATTCATTTTATGCACCGAATGTTTTGTTGTGCACATAACATTCGACTCATAAATTTTTGCTGCATTCATTTTTTACAAATCCTTCATTTCCTTCATTCTGTTATGTTTGGTTGAGATTCGTTTGCCTGACGTATGCTACCGGCTATGTTATGCACTCGTTTCCAAATGAATGTGTTAAAAGTTGGTTTAAGACTAACCGTGCAGAGGTTTAGTAGATACCGTCAAATACCTATATATGCATTAAGGGTGTCCTTATTTTTAAAAATTGACTATTTTCAAATGGATTCCCCTAATTTTTTTTCGTTTCTTATAAGAACTCATAGTGCAAAATTTGGAGCAAATCGGCCCGTGGGAACTGGACCCGGTTTTGCCCGGAATCCGAAATTTTTCATTTATGGAACAAATTTAAAGTTCTGTCTTTTGATATGAAAAAACCAGATTAGCTTAAATTTTAATGATTTCAATACACTATTGAATTGTTTATTCACCAAAAGTTTAAAAAAGGAAAGCAAAACTAATTTTTATTATAATCATTTCGATAAGACGGGCTTTTGATAAGATGGATACTTCTTCCTATACGATTCAACTACTTGGAATATTAGCTGATTCTGCTGCTCATCATTTGTCAATATGCGATTATAGTCTATTATAAATTTGATACCCCTCTCCGCATTGTCATTGACGAAAAACAGTTCACGGCAGTATTGAACTGGACGTCCTTTTTGTCTTTGCATAATTAAGAACTGCTTGTCTTCTTCCATGTTCATCATATTTAGTGCATCCTGGTGCGAAATATCAAACAAATCATCTAAATCTTCAGAAAATGACTCTGCTACTTTTTTTCCGCATTCGATCTTTTTGAAGGAATAACTTTTTGAATTTTTTTCCACGACTTGTATTGTTTTAATAATTTTTCGATACATCGTGGCTCATAACGTGTGGGAATACGCGCTTGTTGCCAAAATATTAGCGTTGCACTAATAGCTAATTTGGAACCGTCTTTTGCGAACATTTTTCCGCAACGCATTTTGTAAAATAATACTTGTAAGACTTGGCGATTCGATGGAAGCTTAGAGCTAATAATTTAATGTAAAGATTTTCCGATCAAACCGATTAGATTTAGCGGTGCGTTTGCTTGACGTGTTGTTATCGATGCGGTAGCTTTTTTTAACACCGATTCCGACGTAGATGGCAAATCACTCATTGTTATAAAATAATTAATGTTTTCACTTTTCTCAAACTCACTTCACAACACTTAATAGGTACATGTAAATTGCAAGTGACTAGCGATAATAAAAATCAATACTAACATGCTGTCAAATTATGGCGTCGTTATGCCAGGTCATGTTTGGTGAGCTTATTTGCTGTTAGTGTTTTACGCATAAAATGAGAAATAAGCTTTTCTCTCGTACTCATTTTGATGCGTAAAACACTAACAACAAAAAAAAAGCTTACTTTACATGTTTGCCTAGCAAAACCACGGCATTACAGTTTTTAAGCGTTACTTATGAGAATTTTAAAAATAGATAGGTAATACCAGAGATAAATATATAGGAAACATCGATTTTTTACTGTGCGAAAGGGATAGCCTTATGTACTGTTTTCTGTCAAATTGAGGTTAATACCCAGTAGGAAAATCAACTAATTTAAAAGTAGTTGATAAAGTAGTTTTTTGTCAACCACAACTAGTTGAAATTCTGACTTTTTTCCATAGAACGAACTAACATATTTTGTATGGCGATGTCCGCTAAATAAGTCAATTGACTTTCGTCTGCATATATTTTCAACTACTTGTTAAATTAGTTATACTTAAATTATTTTTTAATGGCTTTCAAATAGCCAATTGAAAAATATTACTGATGGCATAAAGTTAATAATATTTGATGATATAACATGGTTAAATATATATAAACTTATAATCTAATAGAAATTTGCAATTAAAACATGTCAAAATCAGAGTAGTTGCCGCCTTAATATAATTCAAAGTAGTTCATATACTGGTTTATTTTAAATTAGTTTTTGTAATCAGTTGTTTTTAAAAACAAGTTAGTTTGCTCCTATAGGGTATTAACACAAAAACCTCAATACTATCACAAATTGCAATCCATTTGTACACACGAATTTTATTATTTTTTGTTGACTAAAATAATAACTCAAGTTCTATTCCACATTAAATATTTATTAAAACTTCACTTTTATTCCGAACCCACTGGTACGAGATCTTATTCTTAACTAACTCTACATTTTTGTTTTACCTAACCCAGAAGATTATTTGAGTTTTTTGAAACATTTCTAGTTTGGAAAGATCCATGGAATAGATAACCATGGAAGAGATAATTGATGAGGCATCAGTTATCTTCCAAATGCAATAATTCCATTAATTGTGAAATTCAAGACAAAGTTAATGTAAACAAATTTTGCATAATTAAAATTTGGTAGCTATCCAAAAGGGATGCAGCTGCATAAATAAAGCAACTGAATAAACAAAGCGGTGAAGTTTAATGCAATGATACTGAATTAAACTTCTTTCAAGATATTTCTTATTTATTTTACTTAATTTATGGATAAGGGATTAATACTAGGGATTAATACATTAAACGTTTCAGTTTCATGAGATATAACTTGCCCTTCATTAAGATTCGAGTCCCTTCGAATCCCGAATAATCTTCTTTTAAAAAGGTCTTTAAAATTATTGATATTAGAAGAATATATATAATTCTAATATGCTTATAACTTGTATCCTTATAAATCAATTCATTAATTTCTTTTATATTTTTTAATTTTGGTACTTGTGGTATTTGAAAATTGTTTAAATTTTCATAGTTTGGTATTAGTAAAGAAAATCTTTTTTCAAATCTTTTTATTTTCAAGTTTTTTATAGATATTTCGCAATCATCAAATTTTATATAATTTCCTATTAATCGGTATGTTATATTATTACAAGAGTTGTTCAATGTAGTATTTATATTTGTTACAAGAATAATTCCTTCATACAATTCCTCAATTGTTTCCTGAGTGTTTAATATTCTAGTACAATTTGTATAATTATTTCTCCATAAATTTGATGTACACTCGTTTGGTTTTTCTAATTTAGAACTTAAAATATTATTTGCCAAAAAGACATTATCGTCTTTTATTACAATTTTAGTTATGTTTATGTTTAATTCAAAATTGTATATATTTGGTATGGGTAACACAAAATATGTTTTAAATAATTCTTCATGAAAATTTGGAATAAGTATAACAAAAATAATATAATTCTCTTTTATTTTTCCAATTGAACTTTGGAATTACTTATATATATAACTTTGGATTATATTATGACTTGACATCAATATGTTTTCCTGAATTTTTTCAATTTCATCCTTAACTAAATTTATATATAATAACAAGCTATTGTATTCAGTTTTTATAAAAAATTTTCCTATATTCGCTGATATGTTAAGATTAATGTGTGATTTAATAATGGATCTTATAAATTTAAGATATTTTGTGTGTATTCTAATTGTAGAAAGGGAATGTTCCAAATCCGAAATCCTGCGCTGCAAATTGAAATTCATTTCACCTTGACTAATATTAAATCTACTGGAAACTCTGGTTTTTAGAGTATCAATTGTGTGACTTATTTGATCTAAGTCAGTTAAATGAATTACTTTTGAATAATTCCGAATAAGCTGAATTGGGTCACTTTCCAGTAACATGTAACCTCCATTAGTATCAATTTTTGTTACTTCTATTGTTGCTTCTATCATCAGTGGTACCATCATTTGCATCATTATTACTGTTACTACCTAAAAGAATATTTTAATGATCTTTTAATCTGTGCTATATCGATTTTTTTATTTGTTCTTGAATTAAGTTTAGTTAATCTTTTTTCTGTCTTATGCCGAACCGCTTTTGCGTTTTTTATATTATATTTGGACCTTCAATTGTTGGAATCTTTTCTGTGTTAGAATTAATATTTTTTATACTTTGAAATTTTTTCTGTTGCATTAATTTTGAAACTTTTTTGTAGTTAATATTGGATCGATTAATAAAATCAAACGGCTTTAACTTAGTTGAAGAATGAATTCTATTGTTATAGAAACCAACAGCTCTTATTACCAATTCTTCAATGTCCATATCTTATTCTGACCTTTTTAATATTCTAATATGCTCCAAAAGGGTTGAGTGGAATCTTTCAATGTCCGAATTCCCAGTATGAGAGTTTGGTGTAGTAAAATGGGGGACTATATTTTGTTCCTGACAATAAAGTTTTATTAATCTATTATTAAATTCATTATCCATAACGAGTAGTTCGGGCTTTCCTAAAAACGATATTCTTTCCACTATTTTAGTCTTGATAGTGCTCATATTCCTGCTTTCGATTTTATGGATACTAGCTAATTTTGTGAATTTATCAATAGAAGTTAAAAAACGAGTTCTGTGTACCTCAAAAATATCAATATGAACAATTTGGTTGGGCTTATCTGGTGTATCAGTAAGATTGAAAAGTTTTTTAATGGGTTTTCTATCGTATTTATTTTCTGAACAAATTTGACAAGCATTAATATATTTATTTATATATTTTATTAATTTTGGGTGAAAATATTCATATCTTATTTCTTCGAAATTTTCGATTATTCCCCTGTGATTGGTTTCTTTATGTACATTCTCAATTATTTCTAATAATTCTTCTTCATTTTCGATATCAATGGCCAATTTTTTACATTTAACAAATTTTAGATTCCTATCATTCCCAAATAGGCTTATTAATTTCTGATGAATTATGTTATATTTATCATCTTCTAATTCGGAAAATATGCCAATTGTTGCATTTTCTATGAACTGACGAAATAAGTCATTTAAAAAATGGTCTCTGTTTAATTCTGATTCCTGTACATATATGATTTTATACTTTCTGAAAAGAACTTCTTGCTCTTTGGTTTTGCTTTTAATAATTTTGATTTGCTTTCTGTATTTATTAACAATTCCATCGCTTGTTACAAAATGCTCGTTTAGATTTTCCTCTGAGCCATGGGCAGTATGAACGTCATCGTCGGTTAGTTAAAAAATGTGCCTTAAATTAAAATTTTCCTCGATCATTGTAGTTGGTTCGACTTCACCGTTATGCGATATCTGATTATTAACGTTTAGTCGACTCAAAAAGTCGGCAACTTTGTTGTCTTTGCCTTGAATATACTCTACATCAAATTCATACTCTCCTAGCATCAATTTCCAACGAGTTCATTATCCTCGAGTTAGGTTCCTTCAAGGAGTATAACCACTTGAGAGGTTTATGATCGGTTTGAACTAAAAATTTTCTTCCGTAAACATAGGGTCTAAAATATTTTATGGACCAAACTATGCCAAGTAGTTCCTTTTCCAATGTATGATAATTTTTTTTATGATTGTTGAGAGTCCTGCTAGCGAAACATATTGGTTTTCCATCTTGACTTAATACAGCACCTAGCGCTTCATTGCTAGCATCTGTCGTTATCACAAATTTTTTTTCGAAATTTGGATATGCCAGAATAGGAGGAGTACTTAGAAAGTTTTTAAGTTTATTAAAAGCATTTATATAACTTTCATCTTGGAGATTTATTTGCATGTCCATAGTCAGATATTTAAGCATTGGACTAGCTATGGTAGAACAGTTTTTTATAAATCTTCTTTAAAAGCCCGTTACGCCTAAAAAAGATTTGATTTCCTTTACAGTTCTTGGCAAATTCAAATGTTTTATTATTTCAATTTTAACAGGGTTAGGTTTAATACCTTCTGCTGTAACTAAATGACCTAAGAATTCCGTCTCTTTTGATAAAAATTTACATTTATCTAGTTGTATCTTTAAATTCGCTTCATTTAGTTTATCAAATATTTTATTTAAATTAATGAAATGTTCTTCCAATAAAGTGAAGAAGATCAAAATATCATCCATATAAATGACACATATTTTATTTATGTAATTTCTTAACACATAATTCATCATGCGTTGAAATGTCGAAGGGGCATTTTTTAATCCAAAGGGCATTCGAATGAACTCGAATTGACCCATGGGTGAAGAGAATGCCGTTTTCTCTATATCATGTTCGTCAACCAAAATTTGGTGGAATCCATTGGCTAAATCCAAAGTTGTAAAGTATTGTGTTCTTCCCAACTTATCAAAAAGGCATTCCATATTTGGAATGGGGAATTTATCATAGACAGTTACTTCATTTAAACGTCGATAATCGATAACAATCCTCCATTTTCTTTCTCCTGAATTATCAATTTTCTTTTCAACAATCCATAGCGGATAATTACTTATATGGTGAGTTACTGTGTCTAATGATATTTTGTGACAACATGTCGTTTATCTGTTTTTCGATTTCCTTTTCATGCATTTGGGGATAACGATACATTTTCTAATAAATCGGCTTATTCGAGTTAGTAACACACAGTTATTCTGTGCTTAACACAATTTGTAGGAGACAAAAATTTACCTTCCTGGTAAAAAGTATTTTTATTTTTCTTTAAAAATTGTCCCAATCTTTCTTTTTCCTGTTCATTTGCTTCCTTAGGCACTAAACTATCAAGAGTACAAATATTTGTTTCACTTTTCCCAAGTATATGAATTTCGTCGTAACTTAAACTACAATTTTTCCCTTTTTCGGTAGGAATAACGACACCATTAATTTCTATTTGATTTCTAGAAAAACCAATCGCAGCACCGACTGCACGTAAAAAATTGCTACCAATTATCATATCGAAATCTTTATTTTTAAAATTTGTAAGTTTTACTGCCATTGTTTCTCCAAACAATTTCATTTCCTCCGGTACCAAAACGATTGCCTCATATTTTAATTCCTCCTGGTCAGTTATTGTTCTCAATAAAAGCGGATTTTTTAATGGACAAATGGTACGAGTATACTTACTTTCAAAAAAATGTATGTTACCTAAAGTTACTGATGCACCAGTATCAATTAGACATCGAACTGGATAAGATTCGATTGTAAAAATTATTATGGGTAATTTGGTGTCCGAGGCAGTACTCGAAAATTTTCTACTACCTGGATATTATCTACCTCCATTGGTTGTTGTGTATCCTGTCTAAAAGTACCATTATTTGATTGTTGGTTTTGCCGAAAATGTGTATTCTGATTAAAAGGTTTATTGTTTGGTTGTTGGTTTTGCCAAAAATGAATATTCCGTTTAAAATGTGCATTGTTTGGATGTTGGTTTTGCCTAAAATTTTCAAAATTTTGCGATCTTCCTGGGCTAACATTTTGAAAATTTTGAGTCTTAAAATTTTGTGAGCTGAAACGCGTTGCATTTTTTTTGGATTAGAATTCTGGAAACTTTGAAAATCCTGATTTGGCTTTTGTCCGTAATTGGTTCTTAGCTTAAAATTATTGTTTGGCTTGTATCCACTTGTTCTATAATCCACAGAATTATTTCTATGGTTATTATCCGTTTGACTCTTAATAATAATATCCCTTATCAAATCATTTTCAATATAAAAATCATATGCTTGATGAATACTTTTTATATTATTTTGAATCAATAAAGTGCGAATGTCATGTTTCAATCAATTTTCACTGTGTCCTTTTTGTTTTATTGTTGCGTATTTTTTCTAATTGTTTTTTTCTTTCAATTTAATCACTTGAGACGTATCAAAATTTTAAAGTCGTTTATTTCCAAGCTGAAAACGTTTCTAATAAATTCACAATTCAAATTAAACTTTTCACAATAATAAAGCTTATTATTTTGTTTCTTTGTTTTCGGCGATTTTTAGTTCTTGTTGGTTCCTATTGTGGCTGTTTCACTTTTATATTTTATTGTAGCGAAAAACAAATTTTGTCTTTTTCTTTTTTTTTTCTTTTATATTCTGTAATTCAATAAATTTCAGTTCTGATAATTTTTTATATCGATTATTCTTAATTTTAGTACTGATAATCTTTTTACCGATTATTCTTAATTTTGGTTCTGATAATCTTTTTTACTGATTATCCTTAATTTTGGTTCTGATAATCTTTTTTACCGATTATCCTGCCGACTGCGCCAATTTTATTATTTTTTGTTGACTAAAATTCTATTCCACATTAAATATTTATTAAAACTTCACTTTTATTCCGAACCCACTGGTTCGAGATCTTATTCTTAACTAACTCTACATTTTTGTTTTACCTAACCAAGAAGATTATTTGAGTATCTTGATACATTTCTAGTTTGGAAAGATCCATGGAATAGATAACCATGGAAGAGATAATTGATGAGGCATCAATTATCTTCCAAATGCAATAATTCCATTAATTGTGAAATTCAAGACAAAGTTAATGTAAACAAATTTTGCATAAACAAAATTTGTTAGCTATCCAAAAGGGATGCAGCTGCATAAATAAAGCAACTGAATAAACAAAGCGGTGAAGTTTGATGCAATGATATTGAATTAAACTTCTTTTAAGATATTCCTTATTTATTTTACTTAATTTATGGATAAGGGATTAATACTAGGCGTTTCAGTTTCATGAGATATAACACACGTACACAATATGTGAGTTCATAAAGAAATAGGATTGCAAATTACAAGAGAGCGAATTGCCTTGAAAAAATCGAAGTTTCCTACCTCTTTATCTCTGGGTAATACTATCAATTTACAATTAAAAAAAAACAGTAACGAAGAAAGTTAATGGTTCTGGTGGAGAGAGGGACCCAAAACATTGTTTTCAAATGAAGGTTGTATATGTTCAAAACAAATTTTTTTCAAAGAATTTTAGTGGTTTTATGGGGTAATCGGTTCTGACCTGTGTACTCTTTTCGAATCTGCGCCACTGTAATAAAATGTAATTATTTTAAATTTTGCAGCAATATTATGCGATTACCAATCAATTTTAGTACAAAAAGTTAAAATTTTTTTTGTTAATTCACAGTCCGGGCAGCTAGTTTTTTAAATTTTAAAGGGTGTCCAAACTTCGTTTTAGTAGTTTTGAGATCAAAACGAAAAAATTTGAGGGAATCCATTTAAAAAAAATCATTTGGAAATTTGCCCATTTAAATTAGGACACCCTTAATATGCATGGATTCTAAGCTATCATTTAACATTCACATTGACTATATAAAAAGTAAAAAAGCATCTTCAATGCTTGGATTTATAAAACGCTGTGCCAAAAAATTTAATAGCATGATTACAACTACAACGTTGTATTACGCAATCATGCGGCCTCACTTAGAGTATACAAGTCAAGTTTGGTCCCCAAGTTACATTGTGCATGTTGATCGAAAAGAAAGAATCCAAAAACGTTTTGTTCGGTTTGCTTGAAGGGGCTTAAGTAGGACGGACATATTAGACCTTCCTCCTTATGAGGATCGTTTGATACTGTTAAAAATGCAGTTTTTAAGTGATCGAAGGAAATCTGCAGATATCGTCTATTTACACCAACTCATAGTGTGTGTATTCGATTCTCCAGAACTTCTTTCTCATATAAATTTTAACACTAACCGTAGAATCAGAAGAAACGCTAACAATTTAATCAGTTTACAATTCAGTAGAACAAATTATATGGCTACTGCTTCTTTAAAACGCATGAGTACCTTTGTTAACAATTGTAGCGTTTTTGATGTGAACTTGTCTAAAGGTCAACTCAAAAATAGATTAAAAACAATTGTGTAATTGATTTTATATGCATGGTTACTTGTTATGTCTTGTGTTGTCCCTGAGCCCAACCCATTCATTGGTCGGTAGATTTTTCCCACATTAACTTATTTGGGGTCACTAGTATCCATAATATTGATTTTTTCAATGTTTTCTGGGTCGTGGCCTTAAATCGGTTAATGCTGAGGAAGTGCGAAAAAGCTGTAGTCGCTGAACTCTTTTGTTACATCCTGAAGACCGGAGATATCAACTCATAGTTTGGAGAAAGGATGCCACACAAAATATTCAATACTGCCAGCTTATGCACTCGGTCAGCACCTTATTTATCAACAAAATGTCTCCAGCAGCTAGGCAAGGAATACAGTTCTCAATATCCACTCGGATCTTACGCGCTGTTAAATGATTTCTATGTTGATGATTGTCTCACAGGCTCCGACAGTTTAGTCACAGCATTGGAAACACAACAACAACTTACAAAAATATTACAACAAGGTGGATTATGGTTGCGAAAATGGTGCGGTAATCATCCAAAATTGCTGCAGTCAATTGCAGCCGAAGACCAAGAAGTCAATCTTGATTTTGACGATGACACCAACAGCGCAGTTAAAACATTGGGACCGACATGGTTACCAAAAACCGACAAATTCTGCGTAAAGGTCAACATTTTACCGGCCACTAGAATTACGAAACGAATGGTCATATCAGATGTTACGAAAATTTTTGACCCATTAGGACTACCATCTTCATTAGTTGTTAATGCCAAAATCTTCATTCAGCAACTTTAGCAAACAAAATTAAAATGTGATGAAGAGTTAACCCCAGAATTACGCTTTAAATGGACAAGATTTTGCGAAGTGTTAAAGCAAGTAAGCTACACGCATCTTCCCAGACACATCTTCCAACAAGGAATAAGAACTTATCTGCAAATACATTCTTATGCTGATGCCTCAGAAAAAGCATACGGCGCCGCCGTTTATGTCAGATCCATTGACAATAACGGAACAATCATTGTACGGCTATTATGCGTAAAATCTCGTGTGGCCCCTCTAAAAATACAAACCATGCCGAGATTAGAACTCTGCGCAGCACTCCTCAGTGTACAGCTAGTGACAAGGGTAAAGGATGACTTGAAGTGGGCAGATGCTCCGGTGTATTTCTGGACCGATTCAGAACTTATTCATTCATGGATAAACTCCAACTCATCAATCCTAAAAACATTTGTCGCCAATAGAACCGCAATGATTCAAGAGTTATCTTCGGCAGCACAATGGCTGCACGTTGCTTCCAAGCAAAATCCAACTGACGTTGTATCAAGAGGTCTATTACCGTCTGAATTACCCAGTTGCAACGTATGGTTATATGGGCCCATCTTTTTGCATGGAAAGATAGAAAGATGGCCTTAGGAATATTAAAGAAAACCAGAGTCAGATAACTTAGAAAGATGACAGGTGGCAGTATCCGCTGCCACAGTCGAAAACAAGACAGATGATATCATACACAATATCAATAACAAAAATTCATTCAAAGTCCTAACAAGAATCTTAGCTTACATGATTAGGATCACACGACATGCCAAACAAAATGTTCAAGAACGCGAAACCGAAATTTTTGTCACACCCTTCGAACTCAAAAGGGCACTTTCAGTGATAGTTAGTGCCATGCAGTGGTCAGATTTCAAGGAGGAGGTTACAATAATACAGAAGAATTGCCAGTTCAACAAAAAAAGACAGCTAAACAGTCTCCATCCGTTCTTGGTCGACGAAGGGGTGCTCCGAGCAAGAGGACGTCTTGAGGCATCCAACGTTTCTAACGATGCCAAACATCCAATGATCATTCCATGCAATAATCCATTATCCAAAATGGTTCATAAAATGATTTCACGAAGAACATTTTCTCTGTGGAGTTCCGACACTAGTGGAACAACTTCAGCAACATTTCTGGATCATCAAGGCAGAATCTATGACCCGGACGAATGTGCACAACTGCATTCGTTGCACGAAGACAAGGCCCAAATTATTCCAACAGATCATGGGAGATTTGACTGCGGCAAGAGTACAGCCTGCTCGACCTTTTCTAAATTCAGGAGTAGACTTCTGTGGTCCTTTCTGGACTCATTTCAAAATTCGAGGAAAAAGGCCACAAAAGGCCTACGTGGCAGTATTCTACTGCTTTGCAACAAAGGCACTTAAGCAAATACACTTAGAGATTCTCAGTGACCTCACCACAGATGCCTTTATCGGATGCTTAAAAAGGTTTATCGGCTGACGAGGACGCTGCCAGAATATTAACTGTGACAACGCAACAAATTTTGTAGGTGCCCATAATCAAATATCAGCGTTAAAAGAAGTGATTCATACACAACAAGCACAAGAAGCCATAACAAGAAACTGCATCAATAAGGAAATCAAATTAAATTTTATACCACCAAGAGCTCCTCATTTCGGCAGACTATGGGAAGCAGCAGTCAAATCTGCCAAAACACTCTTCGTCAAGGGGGTTGCAAACGTTTCGTTAACAAACGAAGAACTGGAAACAGTAATGGTTGAAATAGAAGCAATACTTTATTCTATACAATTAATGCCAGTGTCTACCAACCCAGAAGATATAACTGCCCTAACGCCAGGACACTTCCTGATTGGCGAACCACTGACATCATCAGTCGATTCATATGCCACACAAAACAACGTATCTCAACTAACAAGGTGGAAGTTAGTGTCTCACCTAAAACACGAATTCTGGAGTCGGTGGTCGCGACAGTACCTGCACGAACTCCAACACAGGAACAAATGGAAGGAACAATCAGACAACGTTAAACCAGGTAGGATGGTGATACTTCAAGATGGCAATTTGCCACCGCTACAGTAGACACTGGGCAGAATCGTCAAGACATACACTGGGCACGACAATGCTGTTAGAGTAGCTAACATAAAGACAGCAACTGGCACACTGAAACGTCCGATACACAGGCTTGCACCTTTGCCAGTACAGACACCTGAACAAGAAGAACATCCAAGTGAGTCTCGACAAATCGACTCTGAGATCAGGCATAGTGTAAGAACAAACATGCAAAACAAAAACAAGCACTCAAATCCAAACGACGGTCCCCAACAATCAAAACGAACACGAGTCAGCACAAGTTCAGCACTCATGACTATATTGACGTGCTTATTTTCGGCGTCTACCTTTCCCAATAGAAGTTCAGACATTTGCATCCAATCCTGGCATTTACTTCGAAAAAATCGGCTCTGCTGGAATCATCACCAGCGAATGGAACCTGGTCACCTACATCAACATGCAAACATACTGAAAGGAGTTGGACATAATGGAATACTACCCAAACATCTTGCAAAAACACTGTGCGGCTATACAAATATCGAAACATTGCCCTATAATAGTAATGTTACTTAAACGCTTAATTTATGAAATCATTCAGAAAAATCTTACTTACTTACTTACTTAGGTGGCCGTGACAACCCGTGTCCGGATTTCGACCGACCTCATCAGCTCTCGCCAGGCGCCTCTGCTTTGCGCGCGCCTTCTCCAATCGGATACACCAAGTGCGGTTAGGGCTTCCTCAGCCTGGTCCATCCATCGGAGGCATGGTCTCCCTCGTCGTCGTTGACCAGCGACCCTCGCTTCGAGCACCTTTTTCGCTGGAGCTTCGTCGTCCATACGATGGACATGACCCAGCCAGCGTAGTCGCTGCACAGTTATACGCCGAACTACGTCAATGTCTCCGTAGAGCTCATACAGCTCGTGGTTCATTCGGATGCGATAGTCATCGCCGACTCGAACAGGACCGAAGATTTTGCGAAGAACTTTTCTCTCGAACACCCCCAGAGCGGCTGCGTCAGTTTGCGAAACTACCCATGCCTCAGCGCCATAAAGCAGCACAGGTAGAACGAGCGTCTTGTAGAGTGTTAGTTTTGTCGATCGAGAGAGGGCTCTGGAACTTAGTTGCTTACTGAGCCCGTAGTAGCACCTATTAGCAATTATTGTTCTTCGCTTTATCTCCACGCTGATTTCGTTGTTAGTATTAATGGCGGTGCCAAGGTATACAAACTCCTTGACTACTTCAAAGTTATAGCTGCCGGATGAAACGTGGGAGTCTAAACGCCGAGCTCCCTTGTTTGTAGACAGCATATACTTTGTTTTACCCTCATTTATCGTCAAACCCACTTTGGCTGATTCCTTTTCAATAGCGGCGAAAGCAGCGGTAACATCTCTCTTGGTTCTGCCAACAATATCAATATCATCAGCGTAAGCAAGGAGCTGGACACCTTTATAGAAAATGGTGCCATTACGATGCACACCGGCCTTTCGTACGATCCCCTCCATGATGATGTTGAAGAGATCGCAAGACAGTGGATCGCCTTGCCTGAAACCTCTTTCGGTATTGAAGGTTTCGGAGAGGTCATTTCCTACCTTGACGGAGCTGCGTGTGTTGCTCAACGTCATTCTGCAAAGTCTAATCAACTTTGCAGGTATACCGAACTCAGACATTGTTGCGTATAGGCAATCCCTTCTCGGGCTATCGAACGCAGCTTTAAAGTCGACAAAGAGATGGTGTGTGTCAATTTGATTTTCGTGGGTTTTCTCCAGGATTTGTCGTAGCGTGAAAATCTGGTCTATGGTTGACTTACCAGGTCGAAAGCCACACTGATAAGGCCCAATCAGTGTTTTTGTAATTGGCTTTAATCTTTCACACAGTACGCTTGAGAGAACCTTATATGCGATGGAAATAAGACTGATACCTCTATAACTTGCGCAGATTGTAGGGTCTCCTTTCTTAAGTATAGGGCACAGTACTCTGAGGTTCCAATCGTCGGGCATGCTTTCTGCTAGCCATATTTTGCTGATGAGCTGATGCATGCGCCTTATCAATTCATCGCCGCCGGTTTTAAACAATTCAGCTGACAGGCCGTCAGCACCAGCTGCTTTATTGTTTTTGAGTCGTTGGATAGCAACTCGAACCTCTTCATGGCTAGGTGGTGATACTTCCACTCCGTCATCGTCGATTGGTGGCACTGCACTGTGCTCTCGATGGGCGGCATTGGTGGAATCGTCGCCATTAAGTAAATTGGAGAAGTGCTGTCTCCACAATCTAAGCACACACTGTGTATCCGTATTCAGATCTCCATTTTCGTCTCTACAAGTGGATGCTCCGGGCTTGAAACCTTGGGTTAGACGCTTAACCTGTTGATAGAATTTTCGTGCATCCTTCTTGCCCTGGTATACCTCTAGTTCCTCACGCTCACGCTTTTCCTGCTCTCTTTTCTTGCGTCTGAAAAGGCGCCTCTTTTCCTTCCTCTTTTCGCGGTAGTTTTCTCGCACGGCTCGCGTTGCAGCTGACTGCAGCGTTTTTCTATAAGCGGCGTTTTTTACTGCAGTCGCAATGCGACACTCCTGATCATACCATTGGTTGCGGGCGCCGGAAACCAATGACTTCTTCAGCGGCAGCGCGCATGGAGTGGGATATATGCGCCCAAAGTCCGCCGGCGTCGTCGAGTCCAGAGGTTGGTTGGTTGAGCTTAACCGAGAGTTGAGCGGAGTAGGCATCGGCAGTCCGTTGTAATTGCAGCTTAGCGACATCTAGCTTTCGTTGCATTCCTGTGCGTATGTTCTTGGCATTGCATAATCGCATGCGGATCTTGGCTGCAACAAGATAATGGTCGGAGTCAATGTTGACCCCCCGAAATGTACGCACATCTAGAACACTAGAGGCATGCCTTCCGTCGATTACAACATGATCAATTTGGTTTCGCGTTTTTTGATCCGGGGACAGCCAGGTGGCCTTGTGGATGTCGAGGTGCTTAAATCTGGTGCTACTAACTACCATGTTTCGTGCCGCGGCGAAGTCGATCAGTCTTAGACCGTTGTTTGTGGAGGTCTCGTGAAGACTGAACTGACCGACAGTGGGGCCAAAGATGCCTTCCCTTCCGACTTTCGCATTAAAATCGCCGAGGACTATTTTCACGTCATGGACCGGAAGGTGGTCATATACGTCCTCAAGACTAGCGTAGAAAGCGTCCTTGACGGCTTCGTCCTTTTCCTCCGTCGGGGCGTGCGCGCAAATAAGGCTTATGTAGAAAAATTTTGCCTTGATGCGGATCGTGGCCAATCTTTCGTTCACAGGTGTGAACCGGGAAACAAGGTGGCGTAGTTTCCGGCTAACGACGAATCCACATCCGAATTCGCGCTTCTCCGCATGGCAGCTGTAGTAGATATCGCAGTGTGCTTGTTTAGAGCAGCCTTGCCCTTTCCATCGCATTTCCTGGATGGCGGTGATGTCAGATTGTATTGTTTTGAGGGCTTCCGCCAGTTGGATAATGGCACCTTCCCTATAAAGGGTCCGGACATTCCAGGTGCATATCCGTAAATCATTGTCCGTTTTTCGTTTGCGGTGGTCGTCAACGTAATTGGGGTTCTTATCCGAGGCTGGTTTAGTTTTCATTGGGCAGTAGTAATGTGGCGGGACCCAAACCCTGCGCACATTCCATGTTTAAGGTCTATGGATCGACCCGCCGCTCAAATTAGCCGTCAAACTGACGGATGCCAGTTTGCCGTTGCCCAGGGAACACCACTTGGAGGTTTGAGTCGACTTGAGACGATTTCGACATGGATAATGCTGGCCTCGCCAGGTTGAGGCGGTCAGACACGTTGCCATGTGAAGTTTCGCCCCCTGTCCCCCTGTGTTCAGAAAAATCAGCTTCTCAAAATACAATATACATCTCGATCTCGAAGAGGTGCGTTCAACGTCGTCGACAATGTGGCTCACTCCCTATTCGGAGTTTCTGATTCACAGTACGCAGAAGAAGCCGCCAACACGATAGAAAAAAATCGTCAAAGTGAAGATCATATTGAAAGTCAATTTCCCAATCAGACCTCGTTTTCGGACAGCACGATAAATATAATGAAAAAGAACCAACAAAATATCGAAGGAGAACTTCTTAAGGTTAAGAAATTATTGACCAAATTAAATTATCGTTTATAAATTTATACAAGAACTAGATTTAAAAATTATAACAAGAACTAGATAACCAAAGTATTGCTCAATCAGTTCTCGAACTGGCTCTTTAAACCACAGTGGAGATACTATATAATCAACGCATTCAAGACTCACTTCTCGACATATTGACACATACACATCATGGAAAGCTAAGCCCAGAGCTCATTTCACCTCTGCAGTTACAACGTGAGCTTATCAAAATCGAAGCAAATCTCCCGAGCCATCTAAAGCTACCCACCGAAGAATTAATACAACTATACAATTTGATGTCAATCGAGGAACGTGTCACCACCAATTACGTGATCTTTAAACTCAAGCTACCATTAATATCCACTAAAGATTTTAAATTTTTAAAGATTTCATTTGTTACCTTTTCCATACTTGATTGTTAACCTGCATCAAGATCAATATTTCCCGCTAAAGGAAGTCGACTTAAGAATATGCACATCAACTGAAAGAGACCACTACTTATATCAACAAAATCACCCACTATATAAGAAAGGATCTGCCATCGCAGTGTGTGAATTAAACTTACAACCACATTACAACAAACACATCATCTTCTATTGAACACACAGAAGCTGGGCCCCACTTGCTTCAACTACATAACTTCCAACTCATGTATCAACTCCGTCAAGTACAAGGTTGTGGTAAACGCAGTTTATGGCGCAATCGTAACACTAGTCACTATCCAACGTTCTGGACTTCTATCAATGAACAAAAATTGTATCATTAAACAGCCGCTAATCACCATCCAAGGTCAAAAAATGCTTAAATCAACCAGTCACAAATCATATAACACAGCTATCAGCAATGCAGCATGAACTCTCTAGTCTTCGAGTTGATTTACACAAAAAAATTCGGCCTCATGACATTCATCATTACGCAATAAGCTCCTGGATTGCTTGGAAACAATGCCAAAGGTCACGTAGCATCGGTATTTCTGCACCGCAGCCCGCCCCGAGAATCCATTTTAACACACCCGGTACAAGTCTACAAGATGGCACAGAATTTATCACCGCTCAACATAAACCAAGCATGAGTGTGTGTCATCACTTAAAAGCTGCTTCCAGGTGTAGACAAAGTTCGTGATGACACAATTATGCTTTGTTACTCAGTTCTGCTGTATTTGCATATGTTTAAATTTGTTGGAATTATTTGTTATTGGGTCAGCAACTGATCCATATTTCGCTGATGCAGAATTACACCAACAACTTATTGATTTCAACATTGTAAGCAACTGAAACATATTTGCGCTGACGCTTAATTACAACAACTTATTGATTTCAACATTGTTACCAACTGAAACATATTTCCGCTGACGCTGATTTACATCAACAACAACTTATTTTAATATTTCGTTTTATTCTTTTTGCTGTTATAAATGTATTATTAGTAGAAGTGTATGTAAGCCTCTTACAGCAAACAATAAAGACCAGTTATAATTTAACTCTGTGTATCTAACAAATAAAACCACAGATTTTTATGTGTATGCATAAGTGTTTAAGCAAGTGAACGTACATATTTTATGCATGTGTGGTGGTGCTGTTGTGGTTTTTGGCTGTTAAAATGTTCTCGAAGCTTCTGTGTATGTGTGTTGTTTAAGCAAGTGTACATACATAGTTTGTGTATATGTAAAGGGTCCGCCAAATAACTTTTTTTTTTTGAAAATGCAAAAAAAAACTACTGAATATTTTCTCAAATTTCTTTTTTTATTTGAATGTACAATCTTTCCGGTTAATAATGGAAAATAATTTCATTCAAATGGCTGCCTCGGCTGGCCATGCAGTAGCCTACACGATCGGTCCAATTTTTAAGCACATTATCGATTGTGTGCAGCTGTATTTCACCAATGGCTTCACGAATATTGTCCTTTAAAGCGTCAATTGTCTCTGGCTTGTCGGCGTAACATTTATCTTTGAGGCCACCCCTCAAATAATAGTCCAACGGTGTCAAATCGCAGCTCCGATGTGGCCAAACGACATCAGCTCTGCGGCTGATAATGCGATCTTCAAAAACAGGGCGCAAACATCGAGTGTAGCTTCGGCTGTGTGGCACGTAGCGCCGTCCTGTTGAAACCAAATGTTGCCAATATTCTCCTCTTCAATTTTTGTGAACAAAAATTTGTTCATGGCCCGATAACGATGGCCATTGACTGTAACGGCCACTCCTTGCTCATTTTTGAAGAAAAATTGCCGAATTATGCCTCTGGACCAAAATCCGCACCAAACAGTGACTCGTTTTGGGTGCATCGGCTTTTCAATGTATGCGTGCGGGTTTTCTGTGCCCCAAATGCGACAATTTTGCTTGTTTACATACCCGCCAAGATCATAATGAGCTTCATCTGAAAAGATGATTTTTTTTGGCAAAATCGGCATCTTCTGTAAGTCGATCGCAGGCAATATTTCCCAGCGTTGTTCAAGCGTATACACAACCATATTCGTTCAGCGGAAGGATAAAACTAATTATCTGTCAAATCAGACATGTGCTAAGTGTTACCATTCACGAAATAAGCACTAGTTGAAAAAAAAGTTAGATGGCGGACCCTTTATATGTGTTTAAGCAAGTGGACGTACATATTTTATGTATTATGTGTGTGTTGTTGTTGCTTTCGGCTGATAAAATGTTCTCAAAGCTTAGTGTAAAAAAAAACATAGTCAAAAATTGTTTAAAATTGTGATTGAGGCAGGGGCCAGAATGGTGACAAATCTGCGTCGATTCTGGTCTGGAATAATTCTGTTCCTTATCTCCATCATAGTATTGCGATTATTTTTTACAAAATGGCGGTCATTGAAAAATGAAAAAAACGATTTTGAGTATTTTTTTTTTTTTTTGTATTCATTTGAATTCCACTACCGCATATCATAGAAAAATTTGCACTATTATTTATCTTACTATTACCCACAAATATAAATGGACTAAAAAGTAAAATATTACAATATTAAAGTTTGCAAATATTGAGGGTATAAAAATGGCAAACGAGAGTAATGAATGGGCTAAAAATGAATTTGGAGATAAAAGGTTAACTGAGCGATTAGTAAAGATTGCTGATATGTTTGACAAAATTACCTGAAAGTTAGATTAATCAAGCATGTGAAAGTTGGTCAGAAGCAAAAGCAGCATAACGTTTTTTTCAAAATGAGAATGTAAAAGAAAGTGATATTTTAGCTACACATATTAATAAGACGGTTGAGAGAACAAAAGCTCACAAGAGGGTTCTTGTCATTCAAGATACCAGTTACATTGTATATAATAACCATAAAAAAACAAGCGGATTAGCAAATTTGTCCAGTTATGATACTGCAAAAGGTATTATAATGCATACAGCTCTTGCCGTTAGTATAAAAGGTTTGGTACTAGGGATACTAGATCAAAAAGTTTATTCAAGACCTGAAGAAACTGAGAACCTTAAAAAAAAGAGCGATCGCATTGAAGATAAAGAAAGCGTAAAGTGGTTGGAAACTTTAAGAAAAACAAATAATATTATTGATCCAACTCAAACTGAGACTATAACTGTATGCGATAGAGAAGCAGATATATATGACTTTTTTGAGCTTGCACATAATCTTATTTCGGCAGTGCTAGTTAGAGCAATTCAATTCACGGTAGTAGATACAATATAGCGGTTCTGGATCAGGAAGGAGCAGGAGCCGATGACGTCACGCCCGCACCCAGCGCCATCTAGTGGGGGTTTTTGCTCAAATAAGCAAAGGTGTATGTCTTTGCTAAAAGCTATTATGGTGTATGTCTTTGCTAAAAGCTATTATGGTGTATGTCTTTGCTAAAATGTATTAAAAATCGGCAAGCTTGATGTATATCTTTGATAAAAAGCTATTATGATGTATGTCCTTGCTAAAAGCTCTTATAAATTGGCAAGTTTGGTGTATGTCCTTGCTAAAAAGCTCTTATTAATTAACAAGTTTGGGGTATGTCTTTGCTTTAAACTTTTTAAAATTGGAAAGTTTGGGGTATGTCTTTGCTTTCAGCGTTGGTCATAATTTTATACACTACATTATCGGTAGTGGTAGTCAAGCGAGTTCTTATCAGTGCTTGCATGTTTTGTTTTTTCTTAACCCTCGAATACCTAATAGCAATGACTCAAATCCTGAGTAACGAGCTTAGCTGAAATGATATGACTTGCTATATGAAAATATATATATTAATATGGATTGAAGCAATTTAGGTACGGTGAAGGTTGAAGGGTTAAAGAATTGTTTATAAATTTATCATAACGGTGCTAAGTATTAGGTGCGAGTATTAGATTTGTATAAGTAGTTTAAGAATTGGATGACAACCATTTGAAACATAGGCGTATATAAGTAGGATACATCTGAGGTACAAGTCTCAATCCCCCGGTCACTTACACCCAGCAACTTCTCCGCCTCTGGCTTATATTTTATATAAATTTAGGAGTCTGTGAAGCTTCGAGATGCAGAAACATCGACATTTTAGAAGTCGACTTATGTCACTGTATGCCGAAGCGAATGGTGTGAGAGAGAGAAAGGGAGAGAGAGAATTTGGTAGTAAGAGAGAGAAAGGGAGATAGCAAATAGCGCGATCCTATACAAATAATACTTCAGAATCAACCTAACCTAAGCCAATGCCAAAAAGAGTCAGGAAGTTTCTAGAAGCTTCGAGATGCAGAAACGTCGAGAACATTTTAGAAGTCGACTTATGTTATTGTATGCCGATGACGTCACCCATGGGTATGGTTAGCAGATAACTGCTAAAACTGATCTGTACTATTCAACAGCTACCGGCTAAAACTGGTCTGTACTATTCAGCAGCTAACTGCTAAAACTGGTCTGTACTGTTCAACAGCTACCTGCTAAAACTGGTCTGTACTGTTCAACAGCTACCTGCTAAAACTGATCGATAATCAATCAATCAATCACAATATCGATAATCAATCAAACAATAATTCAATATGAATGAAATATTCAATAAGGCCTTTCAAATCATCTGAAAGTCATCGATCATAGTTATAAGTGGTGCTGCACATTTTCCGAATCGTTCATCATATGGATTGGTACAACGTGGGTTCTTGCCTTGATATATGTCAAAATTTAACATGTAACCGTTTGGCCGATTGGTTTACCTTTAAAAAACTGCTTGCAACCGTGTCGTCCATTGTCATCGTAAGATAAATGTTGTGTTGGGTGATAGTTCTTCAACATATTTGACTTGAGATGGTCCGTAATTGGACGTAGCTTCCATAGCTTATCTTGGTTATCAACAGATGTGACCAAATTGGGCTCAAAATGTAGTGTAATTAATATAAATAATATTTTAATAAAGAAGTTTAGCTATTTATTTAGTAACTTTAGATTGCCTATTTTTATTAGTAAAACAGCCTCATCAACAACAACAACAACCACAACAACAACAAGAGTAAGAACAACAACAGTAAGAACAACAACAAGAACAAGAACAACAACAACAACATCAGTAAGAACAACAATAGCAACAGTAAGAACAACAACAACAAGAACCATTATAAAAAAGCAGCCGATTATGGGCGTTCACTATAAACGCAGCCTTAGCTTATATTAGCTTAGGTTAGCTTAGCTTAGTTTTTGACATATCAACTTTAAATTCTTATCTTCTTTTTTTGCCCTTGCACTTGACCGCAAAAATTGTTTATTTATTTTATAAGTAACACAAAAAAACATGTTTGAACTTGTCCATTGCTGCCTTATCTTGAACTTGCGGGTTATGAGTGCGCTTACTATGAAGCTTGGCTCTTATCACTTTAACCTTGAAATTATTATTGAAATTGAAATTAAATAAAATTAAAATCCGTAACAGGATGGGTATGGGTGACGTCATCGGCATACAATAACATAAGTCGACTTCTAAAATGTTCTCGACGTTTCTGCATCTCGAAGCTTCTAGAAACTTCCTGACTCTTCTTGGCATTGGCTTAGGTTAGGGATGATTCTGAAGTATTCTTTGTATAGGATCGCGCTATTTGCTATCTCCCTTTCTCTCTCTTACTACCAAATTCTCTCTCTCCCTTTCTCTCTCTCTCCCTTTCTCTCTCTCTCTCTCTCTCTCTCTCACACCATGAAGCTTGAGACTTAACACCTTTGACTTAAAAAAAAAATTTTTTTTTTTTTTTTGTGATGTTGTCAACTTCTAAAATGTTCTCGACGTTTCTGCATCTCGAAGCTTCTAGAAACTTCTTGACTCTTCTTGGTTGCTATGTATTTCGTTTACTCATGCGAACTCTGATAAGTATGCCACCACGCAGTCTACGTTAGAAGTCTTATAAATATATATTTATTTTTTGAGTCATTGCTATAACTAATGCGAGGGTTAAGAAAAAAACAAAACATGCAAACACTGATAAGAACTCGCTTGACTACCACTACCGATAATGTAGCGTATAAAATTATGACCAACGCTTAAAGCAAAGAAATACCCCAAACTTGTCAATTTTAAAAAGTTTAAAGCAAAGACATACATCAAACTTGCCAATTTTTAAAAGCTCAAAACAAAGACTCCCACCTAATACTTACCGACTTTATTATAAATTTATAAACATTTCTTTAACCCTTCAACCTTCTCCGTACCTAAATTGCTTCAACCCATATTAATATATATATTTTCATATAGCAAGTCATATCATTTCAGCTAAAGTCAACCAGCCGAATTTGAGTCATTGCTATTAGGTATTTGAGGGTTAAGAAAAAACAAAACATGCAAGCACTGATAAGAACTCGCTTGACTACCACTACCGATAATGTAGTGTATAAAATTATGACCAACGCTTAAAGCAAAGACATACCCCAAGCTTACCAATTTTAAAAAGATTAAAGCAAAGACATACACCAAACTTGCCAAAGATAAAAAGCTTAAAGCAAAGACATACACCTTTGCACATTTGAGCAAAAAGCCCCCCACTAGATGGCGCTGGGGTGCGGGCATGACGTCATCGGCTGGCTCCACCGCTCCACCTGGCCCAGAACGCACATATCCTATCTACTTTCTTCTTTGTGTTTATGAATCCCCAACATTTTCTTGGATCAGACAATATTCTCAGCTTAACATCATTTAAATATTCGTGATATAATATAGCTGAGCAATTTTCAAATTCCAGAAGCAAACACTTGTAAGTCTCTAGGTCATTTGAGTCTAGGCTACAGACGTATTTCTTCCATGTCCAAAAAAAAAAACGAAATGGTCATTTCAGCCCTTGAAAGGACTTTGACCGAGCTTCTTATGATCAATTGTGTTGTGTGTGATTTCAAATGTTTGCACACAAATGATCGAGAACTGGACCTACATGTTTTACGCCGACTCCGAACGGCTTATGTTCTCAAGAAGCTTTTCATGACAGTTTTTACTCTCTGAGGTTTGCCATTGTCTGCAGAGAGGTGACGGCCTAACAGAAAAACTAATTCAATTGAAAAAATTGTCTGTGTCAGATGGAGGATTGTTGTTGGGAAGAGATTTTAAATCCTTTGTATACCAGGGGTACGCAGAATTTTTCGCAAATGTGAGGCTATATGGTACAGACTGAGAAAACATAGCAAAAAGTTCCATGTAAAAAAAACTAAAGAATTGATCAAGACTATTTTCATTTAAGTATTCTAAAATCACATTAAGCTAACTATGAATTAAATAATTCAACTTTAAAAAGTCAGCTTTTTTTGAATGGAATTCATAAAACTTATCAACTGAGTTCGAATTTACTATATTTACTCTGTCGGATTTATACCAATTACTCAATGGTGGATGGAATTCATAAACAGAAGTTAGAGCATGAAAGGCCCTCTTAACAACAACATTGTTACTGTCTGTAGTTAAGACCAGGTCAAGAAGTCTCTCAAGACTATTATAAATAAAACTCACTTGTAAGTCAGAACATATATTGTCAACAAATATATGTTCTTGGCGTGTCTTCGAATAAGATGCACAAAAATATGTATCATCGTCTGAAGAATGCCATTTTAAGTCATGCAGATTAAAAGCGCCTAACAATAAAATGTTAGACCTCTGCACTACTTTTTGGCGGAATATATGCATCAATAACATATACGTTAGAACTACAATATATAACTTTAACGCATATGAGTTCGATATTAGCAGAGCAGGGAATATCAATAAAAAAACTTACAAAAGAGTTTCTTACGGCTAATAGGACTCCACCACCGACAGCAGAAGTATTGTCAGCGTGCTTGTCCTTTCTATAAACTTGAAAACTATTATCAAACAATTCTAAGACAGTAATGCTTCCATTCAGCCAAGTTCCAGTTAACGCGATAATATCCTCAGAGAAGTTCTGAGTTGACAAAAATATGTCTCGCGTCTTTGGACGTAATCCCCTTACATTTTTATAATAAAGGGATAGCCTATTTATTTTTTTTTTGGGCCTGAAAGGCGGGTTGAGTCGTCTTTCGAGACCTATTCTTAGGCTTAAACTCAGCAACGAAAACATTATCGGCCCACAAATGAGAGCTAATGACAGTTGGAAACTCATCATCAGCAACTGAGAGAATAAAGGAGGCATGATAATGTACGTCCACTTGCTAAACAACAATAAACATATACAAATAATATGTATGTGCACTTGTTCAAAATAAAACACTGATAATAATAAAAAATTTGAAATACCACCTTTTTCCGCCCACAAATCAGTATCGGTATTAGTATCAGTAATCTGTACAAGTTATGCACTGTGGAAAATTCAAAAAATCAAAATTTTGTGATTCGGACATAGAGTAAAACAACTATATCTTCAAAACCGCTGGTCCTCTTAATTCAAATTTTTCAAGGTCAGCACCACTACTTTTTTGTGTTTTGAAAACATTGCCGTATTGAGGCATTCATGCTTAATGTATACCTAAAATTTTACGATGGACCCAAATGCTTACTGTTTTAAACGAATTTTTCAAAAATTGCCTATACAATTTTTATTAACAAAACACTTTAATTTTTAATTAAAAATGGAATTTTTAATGTTTAGGTCGCAACCCTAAAAGAGAAGATTGTAAAAGATTAGCTAAAACATAAGTTTTACATAGTTATTTATCGGCTAGTTCGACTTATCGATATTCCAGTATCGATGCTCTGACGATTCGGTCGTTCGGATTACCGGACGAGCTGTTTTGCCTCCTTCTATTTAATCGCGTATTGATTAGCAGCAAAGCAAGTCAAGTGTTTTTAACGAACTAAATATTTTCACCGGCATTCTTCATCTTGGAAATATATACACAACATTCTTCATATATTGAAGCCCACATTTGAAAAGTAAGAATTCATAAATAAAATTGCACGGCTTTTATATGCAACTATAAGCTTTGATCCAAACCCTCTTTTGTAGACTAAATAGCTAGCAAAACTACAGACAATTTGTCAGAGGAACAGTGCCCAAATCTGTTTATTTACTTCTTTTTTAACTTCTAATAATTTTTTATAATTTTTAAGCTAGTAATATACCCCCAACAACTTTTTCTTATGCTTAAGGCCCAGTTTCATTTTTTTTTTAAATTTTAGAATTTTTTTTTTTATTGGTTTGGAAAACTTCTTTAGAATATGTCAAAAAATTTCATAATAAAATTCGAAGCCGTTAAAGAGATATTTAAGTTTTTATAAGTAGTAAACGGTCATAAAGTAAAACAAAAACTTTTTTGTTTTTTCGAAATAACATTTTTTGAAACGGATTGCACTCTAACTCGAAAAGTATTCTCCGACAAAATCAAATAAAATAATTGTTTTTGCATCATATTTAATTGATAATCTCCGACTTCGTGCATGAAAATTGTTTTTTTTTTAAATTATGCGGCATTTTTTTTTTAATTTTAAACTTTTTGTCGGTTCACTCGGAAGGCAAAACTGTTTTAAAAACAATCTTTTTTGATCTATTTGTTTTTCGCTCCCAGGAGAGGAGATATCATCATCCAAGCCGCAAGAGACCTTTCGTTCGCGACCTCAACTTATACACGCTGTATAACCATAAGTTTTGATGCAAAAAAATATTTCGATATTTAATAAAATAAAAAAATTACAGTCATTCAAAATAGACCGATTTTTTACACAAAGAATTGAAACTAGGCCTTAAAATTTATATACAGTTTATGTTCAATTTTTTTTTAAGTTTTACATTTTTTTTTTATTTTTTTATCCTGGATAAAGGAAAAGCTGTCAGAGGTACACTACTAACTGAAAAATTATAAAATACCGTAAGGACAAAAAAAAAGCTTAAGATCCTATTTAAATTAAATTACTTCGTATGTAAAAATTGTGTAGTCAGTTTTTGAAAAATTCGTTTAAAGTTGTAAGCTTTCTCCAACGTAAAATTTTAGGACTGAGTTCGGAATAAATGACTGAATACAACAACGTTTTCAAAACACAAAAAAGTAGTAGTGAAAAATGTGAGTGAAATTTTTAGTGGCCAAAAAAAATTAAAGTTTTTCATTAAAACGTTGATAAAACACTACACCACAAATAAGATCAATTTAATTTTTACAAATATGTCAGTTTCGATAATCGTCCGATTTGACATGAAATCGCCGATATGCATCCTAGTTGTTACGTCTTGTGATGTCCCTGATACTTTGGTGGCTAAATTTTTCTCACATTAACTTGTATTATGCTACTTTTATCCATATCTTTGGGAAATCTTAATGATTTCTGAGTCGTGACTTCGAATGAGTTAATGCTGAAAAAGTACGAAAAAGCTGTAGTAGCTGAACTGTACTGTTATTAATAAAAACATAAGTTTTACATCGATGGCATATTATACAAATGTTGTTATTCATACAACACAAATGTTAAATTTATAAAGCAGTCAACTTTTCTTTTCATAAATTGCAATTTTTTGTTTCTGTAGTATTTCTCAAAAAGGCCTTAAATAAATCAGAATGGTCTCGGGGCGTTTAAAATTAAAAAGGGCTTCAAAATTGTAAACAAAAATCCTGGGGCCGATTTGACGCTTCCGTGAACGTACAACTCGTCATGAAATCGTCATCTACTCGTCGTTAAATTGCATTCAATTCACACAATTTTACGAAACGAGTTGTACGTTCACGAAAGCGGCGATTCGGTCATTATCACGTAACTTTTAAAACGATATTCGTTCAAACGATACTATACCACGATATCATCAAGTGTTTGCTTCATATAAACGCATCACTGTCGTCTCGTCTCAGTTTGCTACAGTTTGAAAGTCACTAGAAAACATATGTTCAGAACCAAAATTGACATTTGCTTAAATTTTTTATTGTTTTTTGTTCAAATGGAAATTGTAATTATTTTTTTAATCAATTTCAATTAGATCGCAAGCAACCAAGCTAAATTTTTTTGAAAACAAATTATTAGCACTACGTAAATTGAAGTATTGTGAACACAAAACATACCTTTTTAATGAAAGACATCAAGAATTCGATTTGTCTCTAAGGAGCCTGCGTTGTCGCAACAACTATTTTTTTTCCTTTTCCCCATTGTCAAATAAAAAAATAATTTAATTCCAGCTCTGAAACATTTTAATTTTATAAACTTAATGAATTAATATTAAATAAAAAGCATAAGCGATACCAAATTACCTATCGTTCAATTCAATCGTCAAAACAATAGCATTTGACAGTTTTTAGATATACATGAAGGAAGCAAAACGATATCGTTATGACCATAGTAAAATTTTTACGTTACGCGTTGATAAAGTATCGTCAAAATGATATCGTCAAACGATTCTCGTCATACTTGATGAGAGCCCTGGTTTTCAAAACAAAAACTTAACATGTTTTGAAATAGCATGGAGTTTATATTTCCTTCAACTTTACCACTCATAATTTTTCTTCATCACTCATATTCATTTATCTAAAATTTTCAGGTAGCCTCATTATAATGCACCGAAACTTATTTGAGTGAAAGCTTTTAAAGAATTTTTTAATATTAAATATTGATTGCATAATTTGTTTTTATTTTTATTATAGATGAAGAAGGTCAAGATGCTGGTGGCCTTCTTCGGGAGTGGTACGTAATTATATCAAGGGAGATTTTTAACCCCATGTACGCCTTATTTTGTGTTTCGCCGGGAGATCGAGTTACGTACATGATTAATCCATCAAGTTATGCAAATCCCAACCACTTAAGCTACTTCAAATTCGTCGGTCGTGTTATTGGTAGGTTTTGTTATATGGCTACATAATTTTCCATTTCAATAGCCTTTTACTTTTTAAAGCCAAAGCAATTCACGACAATAAGTTGTTGGAATGCTATTTTACACGTTCATTCTACAAGCACATACTCGGAAAACAAGTTAAATACACAGATATGGAATCTCAGGATTATGAATTTTATAAAGGACTTGATTATTTGATGAAGAACAATGTTTCAACACTTGGCTATGAACTAACATTCTCAACAGAAGTTCAGGAATTCGGAGTCACTCAGGTCCGGGATCTTCTTCCAAATGGTCGTGATATTGTAGTAACGGAGGATAACAAATTCGAATATGTACAATTAGTTTGTCAGCTAAAAATGAGTGGATCCATACGACAGCAGTAATTATAAAACTATCTTATTACATTTTCTTAGAAATATTAATTTATTATTATTTGGCCGACTTTAAAGATTGGATGCATTCCTCGAGGGATTTTATGACATTATACCCAAGCACTTAATATCTATTTTTAATGAACAAGAACTCGAGCTTCTTATATCGGGCCTGCCTGATATTGACATTGAGGACTTAAAAATAAACACAGAATATCATAAATATACGGCGAAATCTAATCAGGTAATAAAACACACATAATTTAATATATAATACACTATTTTCTACAAAATTTCGATATTACCTTAAATTAAAAAATTGTAGGCTGCCCCGCAGAGCAATAACTACCAAATGAGATAAATTTGAATGAAATAAGTTTCAACTCCCAAATGAAAAATGAAATTAGTCCTGAATTTCCGGAGTTATTTCATAATCAAATAACAAATTCCATAATGAAATAACTCCAAACTTCAAAAAAAAAAACTTTAAAAAACAAACTTCAAAATCTCTGCAATCTTAAAAATAATTCCAAATTTGGAATTTGGATTTGTGGGTGAAAGGGGTAAAAGGGGGTGTGGCAAACATTTTTTTATAATATTGCATGAAATATTGCGTCGTGTCACCGGGCTTACACGTGTATGCTAAATTTTAGCTAAATCGGAGACCCACAAGCTGTCGAAAAATTGTTTGCAAGATTTGCGGACATACATATGTACATACGAACGAAGCAAGTTAAATAAAAGCTTATAAAAACCACTTAAGTTAGAATGCGCGACGACAAACTCAACTTGCTACTGACTTACTCAGATTTAGACTGATTTCAATTAAAAGAAGGGATAGAGAGAAGGCTAGGCAGGGATGCCTACATTCGGCCATCGGACTCATCTTCATCTGTCCCGGATAGGACATCTTTGCTTTTCCAAAGTTTCATGGCGTCGCAGCTTGCAGACGTATTGTTTGCCCCTTGAACATCTGCTGCCTTCTTGACATCGTATCTGCCGTATCGTCTGCATCTGATGATCTCATACAGACCCAAGTATTCGTTTGCAAGTTTCTTACCGGAAACGAATTGCGTGCGCTTGATAGCGACTAAATCTCTAATCTCGTATTTGTTTTCAGCCTTACTCCGCTTGTCGAAATTTTTCTTATATTTAATTTGTGCGTTCTTGATTTCCGATTTCGCAGCGGATCTGGTTTAATCGCGCTCGTGCATAAAAGTGCCTGCGAGTTCTTCTTCGATCAGTGAATTGATACTGATGTCTAGTTGAGTTCTCATTTTAACGTCAAACATCAGCTCGGAGAAAGTAAAGTGTGTCGTTCTATTGACAGTGCTGTTTATTACTCGCTGAACCTTATAGACATGCTTATACCACATTTCTGGTCTGTCTGCTGATATCTTCGATAGAATGCCAATTATTGACCGGTTCAGGCGTTCTACCTGACCGTTGCCGCGAGGAATCCGTGTAGTCGTTAATACGTAACTAATTGATTCCTTTGCGCACCATTCGCTGAAACACGCTGAAACACGTACGTAACTAATTGATTCCTTTGCGCACCATTCGCTGAAACACGTTGGGGGTAAACGCTGCACCTCGATTGCTTACAATTCTTTCTGGAGCTGCAAACAGTTGAGTCCAGTCACTCAGCTTGCGTAGTACTTCATCGGCGGATGTGGTTTTTGTTGGATAAATTCAGACAAATTTGCTTAAGCCATCTACAACTGCTAGTATGTATTTGTGCATCTTTGACGTTGAGTCCATGGGACCTATCTGATCGTATCACCCTTATCAGTTGCGTGCAAGCATCCTTTTTGTTTACCCAGTTTTTTGTTGAACAGTATACACTTGACTCAGTTTCTTATTATATTGGCAACTTTTCCACGGAGATGCGGTATGTAGTAGTGTTGTTCTATTGCATGAACTGTTTTTCGACTGACAGTTGACCCTTTTCGTGTTCATCTCTTATTATTTCAGTTTCCATCTTCTTACGCAACCCTAGGATATTCAAACCGTTTTTCTGCTTAAAAATGAGATCGCCAATTATTACATAGTCTTCATATGGATGCGACGCTAAAATTTCTTTGACTGCTTTTAAGTGAGTGTCTTCATTTTGCGCTTTTCGGAAATGCGCTGAAATTTCATTTGATACAGCCATAACGGTGTGTGGATATCGTCTTAATGCGTCAACGTGTCTACGCGCCGACCTTTTGCGATGCTCAATTGTATATCGATACTTTTGCAGACCAAGTATCATATTATTTACTGCAGGTAGCAAATCTCTCTTTGACACAGTGCATTTAAATGCTTGGCAATCACTGCTCAGCTTAAAATCTTTACCCAGCAGATAATGTCTGAGCCTGTCAATTGCCAGACATGCTGCTTGTATTTCTAGATAATAGCTATGTCGTTTTCTATCTTCTTCTGGGCATTTCTTGTTGCCACACCCAGAAAACTGGGTGCCACTTGTTTCCAAACTTTTGCAGCAGAATAGCACCGAAGCCTTCTTTGGAAGCATCGCAATGCAGCTCTGGCTCAGCAGTAGGCGAAAAAATTCGCGACACCGGTTTTTTGATTAGCGCTTGTTTGATCTGCTTTATAGCTGCTTGCTCTTTCAAACCAATAACAAAGTCTGTATTTCATTAAGTTAAATCGGTGAGCGGTTTAACTATCATCGAATAATTTTTAACGAATTTTCTGAAGTAGTTTGTTAAGCCAAGGAACTACTGAAGGAATTTTAAGTTTTTCGGCTGAGGAAACTTTTGGATTGCTTTCAATTTCTCTTCATTAGGCGTAATATTGCCATTTTCGATACTTAGCCCCAGAAATACAACTTTCGGCGGAAGAAACTCGCATTTACGCTACTTTATGCGCAAGCTGAATTCAGCAGCTACATCTAAAACCATTTGCAACCATTGCAGTTGACCCTCTTCGTCGTCAACTGAATAAATAACGATATCGTCCATGTAGATTTGCATAACACATTGATTTAAAAGCGTGCGGAAAATTTAATTTACAAATCTAAAAAAAAACTGCAGGGGAATTTGTAAACCCAAACGGTGCTCTGTTGAATTTAAAAATGCCTTCTTTAGTGATAAACGCAGTGTATTTTTTGGAGCTCGTCTATTACTTCATCCATTATTGGAACTGGAATTGAATCTTTCTCAACAATTTTGTTTAACTGACGATAATCAATGCGGTGTTGTGACCCAGTCGTCACAAACCAATTAAAACTTTAATAAATTAATGCTGATATCAAATATCGCACAAATTGCTTTAAGCATTGACCTACCTCAATTCATGATATCAGGCATGATCCAATTACGACAAACAGAAACACTTCAGAGCACGTGCTTAAGTTATAGCAGCAATTAATAATATGCTGACTAAACTTAATAAAGCCACACAGGTGAGCGACGCTATACGCCTGAGTTGCGTTACTGTTTGACGACATTGTGAAATGTCGTACAAGCAGTGAACTCGATATTTAATTTACTTTATTTCATGCAGCTGCTGGTCGCTATTTTGTGACCAACTGAAAATGCAAAATTGCCAAAGCTCAGTAAACACTGTAGGTATGTATGTATGTTTGTATGCGGATATAATTTAACTAGGAAGGTTAACAATTACCCGGGGGCCACAATATTGTCATGACAATAGCAATACACTCACACTTTTTCACCAAAAGAAGCAAGCTTTGGCAATTGCCAACCTATTGCCAGCATGACAATAGGCTGGCAATAATTTGACATCCATTGGCAATCATTTGACATTTTCATTGAAATTATCGTGGTTGGTGCACAAAAAAAAAAATAAGATTCAAATTGGCTCAAATTGTGTAAAATTTAAGCGAAAAGTGATTGACAAAGCTAACAAATAAAAACAAATAAATTTAATTGCCATGCTATTAAATCAGGCCACCTACGTCATGACGACAATTGCTTGGCTGCCGACAATGACTTGACAGAATATACGTATTCTCAATTGCCATGACAATACAATTGCAATTGCAAAAATTGCAATGATTATCAATGTGACAAAAAATTGTCAATTATACAAAATTATAATAATGTAAAATTAAGCAATAATGTAAAGATTTTGGAAGACGGATGTTTATTATAAATATCTGTGCTTCAGCTAAAATAAAACACAGTATGTTAATATTTCGAAAACATCAAGAAGTATTTATTTTCTTTCCTCTGGAGCCGACCAGTGCATATTGAAGTAAGTATAACGGGGCTGGTGACATTTAATGAAAAATACACACAAAACAAATGGGTCATTTTAACGCTTCGACAGTCGGCAACGCCTTGCTGCAACTTAAACCCAAAAGGCAACACATGAAGTATCTTTATGTCCTGACGACATAAATAAAGGGTGGTTAAATTTTAAGGGCCGATGTTGAATGTGAACTACACCTAAACGTCAAGTTTTTTTCAGCATTTCATTTAACATTTCTCAATTTCAGACTAACTCAACTTGAACCATGGAAAGATACACAATCGAGCAACGCGTTCAAATCAAAATGCATATCGTGCACAACTTAATCGTCCAAATGTGTGTACAATCGGAAAAATCGTGCAAAAATTTGAGCAAACCGGGTCTGTAGGAGATGTGAAAACACCAGTGCATGCTCATACAGCTCGTACTGCAGAAAATATTGCTGCTGTTCGCGACAGTGTGGCTGAAGAGCCATCAGGCAGTTACTATGAATGGTGTTCGCTATCGTGAGATGATAACGAACTTTTAATGGCCCGAATTGGTGTATGGCCCCGAATAGGTATGGATGTGGACGATATGTGGTTTCAACATGACGGTGCCACTTGCCACACAGCTAACGACACAATGGCTCTTTTGCGCGACAAATTCAATGGCCGTGTTATCTCACGTGGCAGCGTGTCAATTGGCCGCCAAGATCATGTGATTTGGCATCGTTGGACTTCTTTCTTTGGGGTTATTTGAAAGAAAAGGTGTCGATAAGCCAGCAACAATTCAAGAGCTAAAGGATGAGATAATTCGGCACATTAACGGCATAGAACCTCACTTATGTCTCAGCGTCATCGAAAATTTGGACCATCGGATGGAGGTGTGCCGCCGAGGTCGCGGCGGTCATTTGGCCGATATTTTGTTCCATACATAATTGAACAATACCAATATTATCAGAATAAAAAGATATGACAATAATTTCCTAAATAATTTGTGTTTTATCAAAATCGACATCGGCCCTTAAAATTTAACCACCCATTATAACTCATGTACATAGGGAAGTAGGATCAAGATTCAGGACGTTCGTAAAAAGAACCTACGGGTATCCTTATAGGGAGGATCCCAACATTTTTGGCGCAGCGGTAGGATCCTTTTTGTTCACGGGAACATCAAGGATCTTTTAGAGGAAAAAAAATATTTTTTCTATAATTTTAAAAAATTTTGAATATAAAAATTCAATTAATGAAAAATAAAAACTTCAAAACTTATGGCGGATCCATCACCCACCATCTCTCGGAAAACAGGATGGCAGGGATAACGTTTTGTATTTATAAAGGTTAAGTTTCGTTTAAAACATATTTGTACCTAAGAATTCAATTTTGTCTGAATTTATAACTTTTGTTGTGGTCACGATTTTTTATGAAGGGAAAAGAAAATAAAGGAGAAAAAATATATATATTTTTTTAGAGCTAAATACAATGACGGAGATGAACCAGGACCCAAATGGACCTAACAAGGACCAATCATTAAGGAAGAGCGCAGGCGCAATGATGAAGAAAATCGAAGCAGAGCGGTTGAAGTAAGAATAATGGGCGCTAATAGAGAAATGAGTTCAAATATAAATGGAAGAAAAAATTATGTGCATAGTACATCTAAAAAATAATAATAAAAAGAGAAAGAAAACATGAAGTTAACTGGTTTTATTGGGAAAAAATGAAATAAACAAGTTATACGTCGGGCTTAATGAACTACCGCAAAATAAGAATAATGCGGGAACATAAAGGGTGGTTAAATTTTAAGGGCCGATGTTGAGTGTGAACCACACCTAAACGTCAAGTTTTTTTTTGCATTTCATTTGACATTTCTCAATTTCAGACTAACGTGCAAAATTTGAGCAAACCGGGTCTGTAGGAGATGTGAAAACACTAAGGCATGCTCGTACAGCTCATACAGAAAATATTGTTGCTGTTCGCGATAGTGTGACTGAAGAACCGTCCACCTCAACTCGTCGTCGTGCCCAACAATTGCACCTCTCACGTTCGCCGTTGATGAACATTATGCTTAAAGACTTGCATTTATACGATTACCGGGTGCAATTAACTCAAGAACTAAAGCCTCTTGACCATTTCAAGCGTCGGCAATGGTCAGAATGGTGGCAAGAAATGGCAACAGTGGATGATCAATTTTTGAAGAAAATAATCTTCAGTGATGAGGCACATTTTCACCTCAGTGGATTCGTCAATAAGCAGAATTGCTGCATTTGGGCGAATGATAATCCAAGAGTGATTGTCGAAAAACCAATGCACCCACAAAGAGTGACCGTTTGGTGCGGTTTATGCGCTGGCGGCATCATCGGGCCGTATTTTTTCAAAATGAAGCCGGTCAGGCAGTTACTGTGAATGGTGTTCGCTATCGTGAGCTGATAACGAACTTTTTATGGCCCGAATTGGAAGATATGAATGTGGACAATATGTTGTTTCAACAGGACGGTGCCATTTGCCACACAGCTAACGAATCAATGGCTCTTTTGCGCGACAAATACATTGGCTGTGTTATCTCACGTGGTGGCAATGTCAATTGACTGCCAATATCATGTGATTTGGCACCGTTGGACTTCTTTCTTTGGGGTTATTTGAAAGAAAAGGTGTGCGTCGATAAGCCAGCAACAATTCAAGAGCTAAAGGATGAGATAATTCGGCACATTAACGGCATAGAACCTCACTTATGCCTCAGCGTCATCGAAAATTTGGACCATAGGATGGAGGTGTGCCGCCGAGGTCGCGGCGGCCATTTGACCGATATTTTGTTCCATACATAATTGAACCATACCAATATTATCAAAATAAAAAGAAATGACAGTAATTTCCTAAATAATTTGTGTTTTATTCAAAATCAACATTGGCCCTTAAAATTTAACCACCTTTTATATGAGAATATTGAAATAAAACAAAACAAGATGAAAATAAATGAAATAACTAAGACCGTGAATAATCTGGTCCCTTTATTCTCAGGAACCGATTCACAAACAGAAGTTTATAGGTTCATTGAAGGATGCGAACTCGCAATTAGAGCAGTTGCTGCGGAATTACAAGATAATATAGACTGTGTTAAGTTGAGATTACACGGAGATGCCTTCGAATTATGTAGGGGAAGACAGTTTGCCTCTATTGAAGAATTTTGAGAAACAGCGAACATTTGCATGTACATAGATTAAGCATAATAGAATCCAGAGAGAAAGATTGCATAGGAGAAGAGAAAGGTCTGTTAAACCAATTGAACAAGGCAGTAGTGAGGCCATTCAAAGTAGGATTGAGTGACCCAAGTTAAATGCGTAAAGATAAATTCGTAAATCCGACTGTTTAGGCCGCAACCCTAAAGAAGGTAAAAGATTAATGAAATGAATATACTTCCTTATCGACTCGTTCGAGTATCGATATTCCAGTATCGATCCTCTGACGAGCCGCTCGTTCGGCTCCTCCGACGAGCTGTTGCCGCCTTTTTACTAATCACTTATTGATTAGCATCGGCAAAAGGACAGTTTTTCTTAGCGATCCAGTTTTGTGATTATTTAATTAATATCTGCATATATTCCTGCGTTGTATCCACTGCCATTTGTCAGCAGCATCTACACTAATTGATGATTAGACAAAACCCAAATAGCCAGCGAAGTTGTGACACCAATTGTCACTGGAACAAATCTACCTAGTTTGTTTATGGTCCTTCGAGAGCCTTCTTTGGAACGTCCGCCTACGGAAAATCAATTGAGCACTTCTCAAGCATCCAGTTCATAAATCAACTTTAATTCCCCAGCAAAAACAAAAAAGGTCAGTTGATTGAATTTAAGTGTCTTATGGTAGAAGTATGTGCAAGTTTTCCTTTTTTTTGGCAAAGGTTTATACATTTTTTTTTCACATATAAAAAGCCAACAAGTGTGTGAAAGTGCGCGAATTTTTTCGAAAAAGTTTCCAAAAAGAAAATTAATTTTGTTAAATTGCACCATTTTTTTTAAGCCGAAGTTGCACGAAGTGGTCAAAGCAAAAATTTAATTTATGGAAAATTATAAATGTTAACAAGTTTAGTGATTAAGTGATTAAAGCTTTGCTTAATTAATTAAAATATTGGAAGCAAATTCGAAAAAGTTTTCTTTTATTTACACACTCACGCACAGGCTGACAATTTGTCAAAAAATTCGTTTTTTTTTTGGTTTGGTTTTGTTTAAGTAATTTAAAAGCCAAAACTCACAGACACATACGCGTAAGCAGAACAAAAAAAAAAAAAAAGAAGTGAACTTACCAAAAGTGTCCGTCCGATTTCGGTGCAATATAAGTTGTTCTTTATTGTTGTTGCTATCATTCATATATTGATTGAATGCATTTTATTAAAACAAGACTAACTTTATTGAGACTAAATTATCACTCAAATTTAATTTTAACAATTTAATTAATTTTATAAATTAATAAGCACAAACGATAGCAAGAAACTTTAAACTTTCCTTGATATCTTATAATTGCTGAAAAGTTGTTGTTTTGCCGTCGGTACTTTGTTGCATAAACTTACGCGAAGTGTTTGTGCCGTCTGCCCGTTCGTTCTTTTTTTTTGCATTGAACATACACACGCACACACGCACTTTAAAGCAGTTCGATTGCTTTAGCAAAATATTATATTTTTTTTTCCCGAGTACAATAAAAATTTGGTGTAAAGTTACGTTGTAACTTGGTGTGTATTTTTACGCGAAGTGTTTTGCCGCCGGCTTTTTGGCATTAAACACACACACACACACACACGAATTCTGAAGCAATTCGATTGCTTAAACAAGTATTAGGTTTTTTCCGCGCACATTATTTTTTTTTCGAAAGACTATTGTTAGAATTATTTTATTATTGCGTGTTATAAGTATTTGTGGAGTCTTGATTTTTCGTGAAAAAAAAAAAAAAAAAAAAAAATATACACAAAGAACTGAACAAAAACCCGGAGAAGAACAACAACCAACAAAGCAACAATTGAGACCAGTTGAGACAACTTGGGAAACGAGTTGCCAATTCAACAGAAATACCGCACGTATTGCGATTGTCGCTTTTGGCACATTTGCGGCATTTTTTAAATTTTTTAAAATTTTTTAATTAAATCAAATATTTTAACTACATTTCAACAATTTTCATCGGAAATTATTTGTGAAATCTTTTTTACGCTCGTGGGATTTTGGATGACAATTGCAAGAAACAAATAAACATAAATTTGTTATTAATTACAATTAATTACATTAATTGCAAAGAAAAACTATTGAACATTGAAAAAATTTAATAAATATATTGGAAGTTTTTAAAAATAAAAGCATTTTTTCACTACAAAAAAAAAAAAAAAATATTTAAACCACTTGTATCTTTTTGGTGAAGTTTCTACAAATAAGAAACAATACTTTAAGCGTTTTTTAGGATTACAGTTTTTGCTCGATTTTTTCCGATTTTATTAATCGTTTTTTTGGAAAAAAAAAAAAAAAGAAAAAGGGTTTTCCGAGTTTCTACGTATTAGAGTTTTTTTTTCGAATTTTTTTTTTAAAACCAATGCTGAAAGTTTCTACGTATTAGAAACCATTTTTAATTATTCATTAAATTTTAATTCGATTTTTAAATTTTAATTTTAATCCGATTTTTTTGAAATAAATCGTGAAAGTTTCTACAAATTAGAAACCATTTTTAATTATCCATTAAATTTCAATAAAGTTTTCTACTTATTAGAAAATTTTTTCTGAATTTTTGAAATAAATCGTGAAAGTTTCTACAAATTAGAAACCATTCTTAATTCTTCTACGAAGTTTAGTAAAACTTGTTACGGAGTAGAAAATTTTTCACTTAACACTATTTAACACTATTTTGAAAACATTTTCTGAAAACTTGTTAGGATTGTTGGAAAATAAATCCCGAGAGTTTCTACTTATTAGAAACAAATTAAAAAGAAAAAAAAAAAAATTTCCAACACAATTTTCTATTTTTTTTTCAGAAAATTTCTGGTATTGGATCCCAACCGACATTTTTTTCGGTTTTCGTCGATTTTCATAATTTTTTTATTGCACGTTTTCGATCAAGAAACAAATAATGGCGAAATTAATCTCTTTCATGAGAAATGCCGACACCATTTTTGATATGGAAAAAGATTTCAATGTTATTCCTCACGATGAGCATACAATTTTCGCTCTGAGAATTCAAGAGGATGAATTGAAGTCTCAATGGGCTAACGTAAAGTCTTCTTATGACGGTTGCTTGCTAAAATTAGTGGTAGCGAGTGGCGAAGAGGATGAAAACGTCACCCTAGTCAAAGTCAAGTATCGCTCGTGTTATCAAACATATGTTCGATGTCTAGCCAAGATGAACGAACTTAGCGATAAGTTGTCCACGGCAAAAAGACTACATGAAGTTGATGTTTCGCAAGAGGAGATGACAATGTCTCGTCATAATATCAAGTTGCCACCGTGTGATACTGAGATATTCCACGGTGATTATTTAACATGGCCTTCGTTCAGGGATATGTTTTCCGCCATATTTACATTTCAAATAATCGGATAACACCTGTCGAAAAACTTTTCCACCTTAATCAAAAAACCCGCGGAGAGGCCAAAGAGATTGTTCAAAAATCTCCCCTCACGCACGAAGGGTTTGCGACGGCTTGGCAAAACTTGACAGACCGCTATGAAAATAAGCGGATTTTGGTGAATAACCAACTAAAAGTTTTATTTAATCTGCCAGCCGTGAGCAAGGAGTGTGGAAATAACATAAAAAAGTTACAAAGAGACATCAACAACTGCATTTCAGCATTAACTATGCACAAAGTTGACATAAGCAATTGGGATGCGATATTTACGTATCTATGTTCAACGAAGTTGCCAGAAACTACGCTCTCCTTATGGGAGCAATCTATTGAAGACAAGGCAGAGATCCCCAAATGGGCTGACCTTGATAAGTTTTTAACAAGTCGCTTTCAGACATTAGAAACGGTGTCTGACTTCAGAGGCGCGGTGCAAAAAGGGCAAAAACCGATCGCACCTTCACCGAATGTGAAACAAGTCAACACATACCAGACAAATGTGACAAACACCAACTGCAAGCTGTGCAAAAACCAGCAACATGCGTTGAGGTTCTGTCCGAAGTTTTTGGCCATGAGAGTTAATGACAGATCATCAGCTGTACGGCGGTTACATTGCTGCCTCAACTGTCTGTCAACTGGCCACGCTTCGAAAAATTGTAAAAGCGGATATAATTGCTCCTCGTGTGGACAACGACATCACTCGTTGTTACATAGAAATCCTCAAGGTGTAAATAATCATCAAAATGCGGGAGGTCCAAGCACGAATGCAGTACAGTCCACTCAATCATCCGCATTGCAATCGCAAGCAACTGCGAGCACTAGCAGAAATATTCAATCGTGTTATGCCTCAAGCAGCAAAAATATTTTGTTGGGAACCGCGATGATAAATATTTGCTATCGAGGATCTAGTTTCACAGCCAGAGCACTTATTGACTCTGGTTCAGAGGGGTCTTTCATTTCTGAGAGGCTGCAGCGACTTATTCAGCTGCCTACTCACCGAGTTTCCGCTCAAGTTTCAGGACTTAACAATGTGGTTTCGGCTAAAGTGCAAAAAGCTTGCACGTTGGTCATAGGATCACCTATTGATCCAACCATTCAGATCACGACGAACGCCCTAATTCTATCGAAGATAACAGGAAATCTTCCCACATGCTCAGTGGATACCCTGGTGCAGCAAGCTTTTCCAGAGCTTGTTCTTGCGGACAAACGTTTTTACTGCAGTGATCAAGTGGATGTACTATTAGGTGGTGATTTATACCCACAGATCCTTCTTGATGGTATCCGTCGAAATGTTCTTGGGTCACTTATTGCTCAAGAAACCATCTTTGGCTGGATTTTAACCGGTTCCATATCTACCACATCGAAAAATGCACCCTCCTCAACTGTCGTTTCTTACTTTAGTGAAGTTTCGCTTGATCGGCAACTAGCCTCATTCTGGGAAATTGAGGAGGTACCTCAAAAGGTAGTGTCCAATACTACAGACAAATTCTGTGAGGACAATTACGTGAATACGACAAGGCGTAATACCGATGGCCGCTATGTGGTGACCTTGCCGTTCAAGGACAATTTTCCTCAGAGCACCTGTTTAGGTGACTCCCGTTATATTGCGGTCCGCCAGTTTCTTCGAAATGAGGTGAAACTGAGTAAAAATGTGGAGGCCAAACAGGTATACGATGGTGTCTTAAAGGAATATTTGGAGCTGGGACATATGACGGAAGTAACTGCTAGTGTCACTCCGAGACACTGTCAGAGTTATACCCTTCCTCATCACGCCATCACAAAGCCGGATAGTACCACTACAAAAGTTCGTGTGGTCTTCAACGCGTCTAGCCCTACATCAAATGGCGTTAGCCTTAACGATGTTCTTCATGCAGGGCCCGTCTTGCAAAGTGATCTGACTTTGCTTATTTTGAAGTGGCGGTTCTTCCAATTTGTTTTTAATGGTGACATCGAAAAGATGTATCGCCAGATCCTAGTGAGTGAAGAGCATCAGCGATTCCAGCGAATCATTTTTCGAGACGCAACAGGGGATCAGCTGAAAGATTTTCAGCTCAAAACCGTCACTTTTGGAGTGAATTGTGCTCCATTTCTAGCAATTCGGACACTTTTGCAGCTAGCCGACGATGTAGAAGGCAGCTTACCATTGGCATCTAAAGTTCTGCGTCACCATATGTACGTAGATGACGCATTGGCGGGAGGTCATGACTTGCAGTCAGCAATTCAAGCTCGAACGGAGCTTGAAAAAGCAGCGGAATCAGCAGGTTTTGCCCTGCGAAAATGGACTTCCAACTCCGAAGAATTACTACGAGGGATTCCTAGAAGTCATCGGCTGCATGAAGATTTTCTCGAGCTGGAAGACGCGAGCAACGTTAAGACGCTAGGAATTCGGTGGAACGCCCGTTCCGACTATTTCTACTTTCACGCGCGACCACTGGACCAGGAGGGAAGTTTTTCAAAACGAGAGGTTTTGTCGGCAATCGCAAAACTGTTCGATCCAGCGGGATGGTTAGCCCCGATCGTGGTCATCGCAAAAATGCTGATGCAGCAAGTTTGGTTGGATGGCATCGGGTGGGATGATCAGCTCACCCCCTCTACTTTGCAACGTTGGCAAACCTTCTTGGAAAATTATCCTCATATCAGCAGGATCCGGATTCCACGGTGGATCGATTACTCTCCTGATGGCGATGTGCAGTTTCACGGATTTTGCGATGCTTCCGAGAAAGCATATGGAGCTGCCGTTTACATTCGCGTTAAACTTTTGGATCAAATAAGCGTCCATCTTCTCATCGCGAAAACTAAAGTAGCACCAGTTAAGACTGTGTCGTTACCTAGGCTTGAGTTATGCGGTGCGCTGCTGCTAGCGGAAATGGTTGAAATGTTTCTAACAAATTTAGAAACATACAATCATCAGCTGTTCTTATGGACAGATTCAACCATTGTGCTGGCATGGCTGCGAAAACAACCATGTGTCTGGACTACTTTTGTTGCCAATCGCGTCACAAAAATCAGCGAAAAGGTAGGGACGGAGAACTGGAGTCACGTAGATTCAGCGGATAATCCAGCGGATCTAGCTAGCAGAGGATTGGAACCACAGAACTTAAAAGACAGTTCTTTGTGGTGGCATGGGCCCTTATGGCTACAAGAGGAATCGGATTCTTGGCCTAATCACATCGATGATCACGAGACCACCATGGAAGCAAGAGCAGTAAAAGCCCATGTGGCTTGTACACAAAATGTAGGCATGTTAGAGCGTTTTTCGTCACTGCCTCGAGCCTTGCGGGTTCTATCGTACGTATTACGATTCTTTCATCGAACCCACAGGGCACATAAAGGTAATTTCTGTTGTCCATCTGTTGTCATATCACAACAAGAAATCAAAAAGGTAACAAGAAGACTCATTATTGAGAGTCAAAAATGGGGGTACCCCTCAGAGTACGCCCACTTATCAAAGAAAACTTTGATCGAAGCGAAAAGTTCGCTGTTAAATTTGAACCCTTTTCTCGACAATGACCAAGTGCTCCGAGTTGGCGGAAGGTTGTCACAGACCGAGCACATCTCTTATGATGAACGGCATCCGGTTATTTTACCGTACGACTGCTCATTCGCCAAGTTGCTCGTGAAATTTACCCATGAAGTTTCCATTCATGGTGGGAACCAGCTTGTATTGCGACTTATTCGGATGCAATACTGGATTCCTAGGGTAAAAAATATTATTAAATATATCATCCACAATTGTAAAGTCTGCGTTATCGACCGCAAGCGGTTGCAGACTCAGATTATGGCCTCATTGCCTCCAGAGCGCACAAAACTATCTCGCCCATTTGCGACTACTGGAGTCGATTTTACTGGTCCATACGACATTAAAAATTATACGGGACGCGCTTGTCTCATAACTAAGGGCTATGTTTGCGTTTTTGTCTGTTTTGCTACCAAAGCTATTCATTTAGAGGCTACTAGCGATCTCAGTACGGTTACTTTTATGGCCGCATTTTCGAGATTCGTTGCACGGAGAGGATGTCCGGAGAAAATGTACTCCGACGACGGAACTAACTTCGTTGGGGCCTCACGTGCCTTTAAAGAAGATTTTAAGTCCTTTTTAAATGATTCTAGAGAGAAGGTGGTGTCGAAATTTGCACACCAGCACTTAACTTGGCATTTTATTCCGGCCGGTGCTCCCCATATGGGAGGTTTGTGGGAGGCAGGAGTTAAAAGTTTTAAGTTGCACTTTCGCAAAGTAGCGTCAGACTTAAAATATACGTTTGAGGAGCTCTCAACCTTGCTTTCGCGTATCGAAGCATGCTTGAACTCACGCCCTCTCAGTCCAATGTCATCAGATCCAAATGATCTAGCGCCCTTAACTCCAGCGCATTTCTTAGTAGGTGGGCCTTTACTGGCACCTATTGAACCTGATATTGTCGAAAGTCCAATGTCTATTGTCAATCGTTGGCAGAAATTGAAAGCATTGAACCAGAAATTCTGCCGCATATGGAAAACAGATTATTTAAACGAGCTTCACAAAAGATACAAGTGGAAACGTCCCCGAGTAGATTTAAAAATTGACGACTTGGTGGTTGTCAAGTCAGATAATCTTTCAGCTAACGAATGGCGTTTAGGTCGAGTTGTGAAAGTATATTTAGGCTCTGACAACCGTGTCCGTGTCGCCGATCTGCGCACTGAACGCGGGATTATTACTCGGCCGGTGGTAAAATTGATTAGTCTGCCACCAATTTCGTAGCTAGTTGTTTTCGTTAGTGTTTTTTGTGTGCGTGTTGTCGTAATTTCGGATGCGAGGAAATTAACAAATTTAATTTCTATTTTTTTCTAGATATCAAACAATGTCGAGCGTCGAGAAATCCGCCTGTAAGGTCGCCCAAAAATGTCGGGTGTGTTTGGCTCGTCACCCATTGCGCTTCTGCAAAGCGTTTGTCGCGGGGAACGTAGCAGATCGGCTGCGACTAGTGTTGTTGTTCCGGTACTGCTCCAGGTGTCTCTCCCCGAATCACATGACCGGCGAGTGTTCCAGCGGGGGGCGATGCGGAAGATGCGATGGAGCGCATCATACCATGCTGCACCTTGGCCGGAGTAAGAACGGCGGGAAGTCGTCACCGCCCAAGCCGCAAGACGTAGCCAGGCCTCGTTTGCCTGAGTCCTCTCGTCAGCGCGGGACGGGCGTCGAGGGGAGTGTTGCTGCCCGGCCTAGCTTGCCGCAGGAAGCATTGAGCGTTGAGGGGGATTGCAGGTCCGAAAAAGGAGATGACGAGACGCGATTGGCGCGATGCATTAAAAATGCTGAAGAATCGCGCGCGTTTCGTCCACCGCTGCATGGCAGCACTCAGAAAGCTCGCACTACGCGGCGCTCAAACCGAAGATCTCGCGTATCGAGAGATGAGCGTCGCAATCGTTTGCAGGGACGTCCTCGAGCAACTCACTGCCGCTCCTATAGTGGCGCTCAGCGCCTGCCCTCGCCATCACCGTTGCCATGTCTGCAACAGGTGACTTCGCTCCTCCCCACGGCGGTCGTCAAGGTGATCGATAAGGGTCACATCCATCGGGTTCGTGCTCTGATAGACCCGTGTGCAGAAATGTCAATCATGTCGCATCGCCTCGTTCGACAACTTGGGTTGTCATCGCGGATGGTTGACTCGCATGAGGTTTGCTCCCTAACCCTCCGAGCTAACTACGAGTCGAACCAATCGGTAACAGCCCAAGCGAAAGTGTTGCGTCATTTTACGCGAATCACTCCACGACAAAATTTAGACACGTCTATCAGAGCACATTTTTCGAATCTGATGCTTGCTGATCCCGACTTTCTCGTTTCGTCTCCGGTCGGCATAGTGTTAGGGGTAGACGTGTACCCAAAAATTATCCAGCCAGGGATTTTTCCGAGTGGTTTGGGGGGAGTAGTCACACAGAATTCTATATTTGGTTGGTTGCTGTCGGGCACAGTTGCCCAATGAGTTTAAATGTATATATTCTTGTAAAGAGGAACTTGCATATGCTTTTAAATGTATAAAGCATTCAATAAATATTATAATGAATTTTGAAAAAGACACTTTAAATTAATCAACGCTTTTTTACTAGATTAAGGTATATGTAGTATATTGAAATATTTTGCAGTAATACTTCAAGGGGGCCGGCATGTTTAGGCCGCAACCCTAAAGAAGGTAAAAGATTAATGAAATGAATATACTTCCTTATCGACTCGTTCGAGTATCGATATTCCAGTATCGATCCTCTGACGAGCCGCTCGTTCGGCTCCTCCGACGAGCTGTTGCCGCCTTTTTACTAATCACTTATTGATTAGCATCGGCAAAAGGACAGTTTTTCTTAGCGATCCAGTTTTGTGATTATTTAATTAATATCTGCATATATTCCTGCGTTGTATCCACTGCCATTTGTCAGCAGCATCTACACTAATTGATGATTAGACAAAACCCAAATAGCCAGCGAAGTTGTGACACCAATTGTCACTGGAACAAATCTACCTAGTTTGTTTACCGACGCTAACTTAGCAAAGTCACAAACCTATATTTCCTAAAAGTACGAATTTTAAATTTGTACTATTTAAAAGTACAAATTTAACTATGCGTACGAATTTGAATAACAGTACGAATTTGACTTTAAGTACGAATTTATATAAAAAAACTACAACTCCGTTCGATAAGAAATCTCTTTAATATCAACCAGGAAACTTTAAATTCAAAACATTTTTAAAATATAATAAAATGAAGGGAAAAATACAAAATTAGTTCAGCACTAAAAATTTGAGGCAGAAATGATTATACTTCCGATTCCGGTCGTAAGAATTTTTTTAAAATGTCAGGAATCATATGTTAATGCTACTAAATTTGAAATAAAAGATCGTAATGTCTAAATTTAGGATTTTTATTTTTTATAAACCAATGGACAGGTAATTAAAGCACCTTTTTAAGGGTATATGACTAATTGTGCCGCACTGAGGATTGTGATCAAAGGAACTTTTTACTCACTTAAAGGTACTGTACTCACAATAGAGAGGTAATTCATAGTACTCACTTTGAATTAAAACAATTTGAATTAAAGTGAGTACTATGAATCGACCTTTTCACTACTTTTTAAAAATTTCCTTTGGCCAAAATCCTTATGGAGCCACACTGAGTAGTATATCCTTAGAAAGGTGGTTTAATTACCTGTCAATTAAAATACAAAATATTAAAATCGTACAAGTAGGTATTGAGATTTTTTAATTCAAAGTGAGTACTACGAATCGAACTTTGCAGTACTTTTCACTACTTTTCAAAAATTTCCTTTGGCCAAAATCCTTAGCGAGCCACAATGAGTAATATATCCTTAGAAAGGTATATTCTAAGGCCTCTCTATTAAAATACAAAATATTAAAATCGTACAAGTAGGTATTGAGATTTTTTAATTCAAAGTGAGTACTATAAATCGAACTTTGCAGTACTTTTCACTACTTTTTAAAAATTTCCTTTGGCCAAAATCCTTAGCGGGCCACAATGAGTAATATATACTTAGAAGGTGCTTTAATTACGTCTCTATTAAAATACAAAATATTAAAATCGTACAAGTAGGTATTGAGATTTTTTAATTGAAAGTGAGTACTATGAATCAAACTTTGCAGTACTTTTCACTACTTTTTAAAAATTTCCTTTGGCCAAAATCTTTAGCGGGCCACAATGAGCAGTATATCCTCAGAAAGGTGGTTTAATTACCTCTCTATTAAAAAACAAAATATTAAAATCGTACAAGTAGGAAATGAAATTATTTAATTCAAAGTGAGTACTATGAATCGATCGATCACTCCATTTTAAAAAATTTCCTTTGGCCAAAATCCCCAGCGCGACACAGTTAGTTATATACCCTTTAATACCCCTTAAAGGTGCTTTAATTACTTGTCTATTGGTGTATAAAAAATAAAAATCCTAAATGTAGATATTACGATCCTTTGTTTCAAATTTAGTATCATAAACATATAAATCGTGACTTTTTGAAAAATTGCTGATGACCTGAATCGGAAGTTTAATCAATTATGCATCGAATTTTCAGTTCTGAATTCATTCTGTAATTTTCCCATAATTTTATTATATTTTATAAATGTTCTGAATTTTAAGTTTCCTGGCTGATATTAAAGTTTTTCTTATCAAACGAAGTTAAATTCGAAGTTTTTTTATATAAATTCGTACTGTTATTTAAATTCGTACGCAAAGTTGAATTCGTACTTTTGGCAAATATGGGGTTGTGTCTTTGCTAAGTTAGCGTCGGATTTACGAATTTATCTTCTCGCACTTGACACAAGTTTAAGGGCCGTGGTGCTTGCAATGGAAGGGAGAAATTTAGACGTGCTAGTGACAAAGGCTTTGGAAATAGATTTTATGCTGAGGAATGGAAACCAGTCTGGGGTATCACAGCAGTGGCAGGTGTATGCATGGGTAGACGAGAGTAGTGAGGGGAGCAGACAGAGTAGATACCACAATAATAGACCCTACCAGAGAAGGATTCTACGAACAGCACCAAATGCTCGTTCTGTGGGAGATTCGAACATACAAGAGATAATTGTTTGATCAGGAAAAATATTCTATATTGCGAGAAATGCCAGGAATACGGTCATGAACATGGGTGGAAGTGTGCCCAAGAGTTCAGACCTAGAAACAGTATCATGCAAGCAAAGAGTTATGAGAGTAAAAATAATAGTAGATCCAATATAGGAAACCCATTTAGAAATAATGGCGACGAGAGTTTCGTTAGGGAACAAAAGCAAGTTGTGCAATGTAATTGGTGCAACAAAACAGGGCATACTGAAGAAGACTGCTACACGACGAAGAATCAGGTTTACCGGCAGGGAAACTTCCAGGGGCCCAGCAAAGGCTATTAAGCTGGGACACCATTAAAGCCAGTAACAGAGAATTCGACGTCAGAAAAGATTGTGAATATCTGTACACCTAAGCCAATTGAAAGTGTAATAACAGAATTTGACATCCGAAGAGATTGTAAATATTTGTACACCTCACTGGCTGAAGTAAAGTAAGAGTTAACCCCTGAAGAGATTATAAATGTCAGTATATCTAAGCCAGTAGAAAGTGGGGCAAGTATTAGCCAAGAGTTAGAAGAAACAATTCAGTTGTTAAAAACAACAGCAACAATTTTTTTTTATAACATGACAACCATCATGCAAATTATACTATGTGTCATTAATATGGTAAACGTAGGAGATACGTTAAAAAACATATAGAGACGGTGGAAAATAAGAAAATAAAGATTAAAAATATTATTGGGATACTTGAAATGATGATAGGAAAAGTCAAAGGGATATTAATGGATAAAATAAAAATGTTTAGTAAAAATAAGCCAAGTTGTTGTTAGCACAAGAGTCTGACAGTGCAGGAGAATAAAAAGGGTAAATGTTTTGGCGTCTCCAAAGTGAATGATGTTTTTGTAGATATTCCTCGCAAGAATGCTATAAATGATCGGCTCATTCTACTTGTAAATTCCGGGGCAGACACAAGCTTTTGTAGACAGAGTGCGCTAACGAAAATTGAGATTGGAACAAAGAATAATAATGAAATAAATTCAAGCGAAGAGAATAATAGTGAAGAAAGTATAAGTAAAAGAAAGAATAGTAATGAAATAAACTTGAACGAAGAGAGTAATTGTGAAGAAATAATAAGTAAAAGAAAGAAAAATAATGAAGTAAATTTCAAGGAAGAGAATTATGAAAAAAAATAAGTAAAAGAAAGAATAATAAGAAAATAAATATAAAGGAAAAGAATAATTGTGAAGAAATAATAAGTAAAAAAAAGAAAGATAATGAAATGAATTTGAAGGAAAAGAATTATGAAGAAAGAATAAGTAAAAGAAAGAATGGTGAAATAAAAAGAAATAAACAAAAAATTAATGGGGAAATAAAATTTGATTCAGAAAATAAATAAAAAACGATTCAGAAAATAAATATACCGTAGCCAAGGTAAGGGTATAAGCATAATTGGAACAGGGTTCAAGGCAAAGGGCGAGAAACACGAATGGGAAAATAAAGAGAATTTAGAAAAAATTGAAGAAGTTTTAGAAAAACAAAACAAACAAACAGTAATTCTAACCGACCAAGACGAAATCGGGGAATTAGAAAATTATGAAGAGAAAGGTAACAAAATTCAGATAAATAATATTTCCAACACATGGAAGATGCAGAACAATTTAATAAATTACAAGAGGAAAAAATAACTTCTTTTAATAAAAAAATGAAAGAAACAAAATTAATGAATTTCAAAGCCAATTGTGCTTACATAGAAAAAAAATTTTTATTTAATAAAAAGATTACTAATAAATTAGAAATAGAGTAAATGAAGAAGATCTTTGTATTAGAGGAAAAGAGAATAATAAAAAAAAAGTTAGTATTAAATCAATCAAAATAATTAATGAAAGACGGAATAAATACGAGTTCCAGAAATTGAACAAATATAATGAAAGTAGGAATGCATTTCAATTACATAAAATTAAATAAGAAATGAAATTGATAAAAAGAGAATTTTGACCTTCAAAGTTAAAGCAAAATAAATTAATACACGTTATTTTTATAACTCATGAATTAAGTTCTGGAAAACTTAAGTTAAAAGAAAACAAAAAACAAAACCAATTAATACCAACTGATAGTCAATAAATATCAGAGTAAAGAAAATTTTATAAATATCGGTTAAAATAAATAAATACTTAAAGCAATATACGACCTCCTTTTCCTAAGTTGTTTAATTTGAAAAAATTAAGAAGCGCGATCCACGTAATAGAAAACGCAGTATTATAGATGAAAGAACCAGCATTGAATTGTCGAAGAGGTCAATAAACAATGATTGTTCTTGCCTGTTCATTATGATGACAATAGAATAAATAAATAAGAGAAATCCTCTTATTAAATTGAACATACGTAAAAAGAAATAAACATGTAAGAACGTAGATTATATTTGAAATTATAGCGTATTTGTAATTATAGAGAAAAGAATAGTATATGAAGAAAATTTATTATTTAAAGAATTTTTATTTATTAAAATCATTTGAAATAGAAAACGAAATATGATTTCAAAGGCAAGGTAGCGAGCGACAGACCAGAACATCGTGGGATATCCAATCCTGATGAAGAGGTGATGATTCGCTGGGGACAACATAATTGAAGTGATGCAAGTGTGCATAATACATGAACAAAAAGTAAGACGTACAACAGGAAATTTCAAATCATCTAAATTAAATTTGGAAACTTCAGTGACCTGAGATGATACATGAGAGCTGAATTATATTGGTTTTAAATAGTAAGACTGTGGTTTAGCGAAAGTAAGCAATCAGTAGGCAACTATTGATGCTGAGAAATATACTCTTTGATATGAACCCTCAACATAAGGAAGCTTGAAAAAAAATGGTCTGCTTCTCTTGTATATTTTCAAGAGAAAGAAAAATGTTTGCAATACATATAATGCAACTGAGAACAGTGAGTGATCTTACGCCCAAAACAATATTCGGTTTAACTAAGCCATACGCTCCTGTCATCAACAGGCTGCATACCAAGAACTACTACCAAGATACAGTTAAAATCAAAAATTCAACCAACTCGAAAGCAGTTCAGATGTTCAACACTGTACTCAAACTTCACAATTTTTGGCGCAGCATAAACTAGACGACAAAAATTATCAAATTTTACACCACGCTCCAGCCAATGATCAACATGACAAAAGGTCCAGATGCTTGTAGTAACACAAAATAATCGTCATCACCACCGGCTAAAAGACAAGAACAGGGTAGCTGCTCAATATTCGGTCGCTTACCTTAATGATTTGCTATTTTTACACGTTATTTATTTGAAATATTTTGAGAGAAGTTCTGTCAATCGCTGTTTAAAAAGAAAGAAAAATAAAACAAAAAAAAAAGTTAAAAGCATTAGTTAAATAACGTATATTGACCTTCCAGAAAAGATCAACGACCCTATGTATATATATATGAAAAAGAATAGAAGGAAAAATAATGGTGGCCGCACAACTAATAGCATAATTTTTTCTTTGTCAAAGGGGGCTCAGTCGTCACAAACCAATTAAAACTTTAATAAATTAATGCTGATATCAAATATCGGCTAACCTTGAATGCAGCGATCGACATGCAGAAACAGATAGTAAAATAAAACGCAGCACAAATTGCTTTAAGCATCGACCTACCTCAATTTATGATATCAGGAATGATCCAATTACGATAAACAGAAACACTTCAGAGCGCGTGCTTTAGTTATAGCAGCAATTAGTAATATGCCGACTTAATAACAGGTGCCACACAGGTGAACGACGCTATGCGCCTGATACCTGAGTTGCGTTACTGTTTGACAAAATTGTGAAATGTCGTACAAGCAGTGAACTCGATATTTAATTTACTTTATTTCATGCAGCTGTGTTGGTCGCTATTTTGTGACCAACTGAAAATGCAAAATTGCCAAAGCTCAGTAAACAATGTCTGTATGTATGTATGTTTGTATGCAGATATAATTTAACTAGGATGGTTAATAATTAAGATTATCAATGTGACAAAAACTGTCAATTATACAAAATTATAATAATGTAAAATTTAGCAATAATGTAAGATTTTGGAAGACAGATATTTATTATTAATATCTGTGCTTCAGCTAAAATAAAACACAGTATGTTAATATTTCGAAAACATCAAGAAGTATTTATTTTCTTTCCTCTGGAGCGGACCAGTTCATGTTGAAGTAAGTATAACGGGGCTGGTGACCTTTAACGAAAAATACACACAAAACAAATGGGGCATTTTAATGCTTCGACAGTCGACAACGCCTTACTGCAACTTAAACCCAAAAGGAAACAAATGAAGTATCTTTATGTCCTGACGACATAATTATAATTCATGTACATAGGGAAGTAGGAACAAGCTTCAGGACGTTCGTAAAAAGAACCTACAGGTATCCTCATAGGGAGGATCCCAACAGCAAACACGCTCGGTATCGTCTTTTTTGCTTACCACAACGACACGGCTACAGAAATCTGATGTAGATGGCCTTACAATTTCTTTGCTTAGAAAATCATCGACTTGTTCCCGAACTACTTTTTGCTGATCGTGAGGTAACCGGCTTGGTCTATGCCTTATAACAATATTATCATTGGTCACCACAATTTTCATTGCAATAGGGCTGGCAACTTCGTGTTTTGGTACATGCGACTTTATAATCTGATCGACTGAATTTTTATATTTTGACAGGTCCTTATATTCATTGATATCGGTTTGTATATTCATTATTTTATGCGCCAGCATATTGTTCGATGTAAAACTGTACCGACTAAAACTATAAAACTATATACTTGTAAAACTATACCCTTTCTCATCGGACGTATATCTGAATTTTGTGGTTATATCGAACCCCAGGATAACTACGTAGCTAACAGGTCATTCAATAAGTCCGTAGGATAAGTAAGAAAAAAACAAAATTTTAATAAAACTCGTTTATATTATTCAACATAGTTGCCTTCGAGAGCGATACAACAGTATTGCGATTTTCCAACTTTTCGATACCACTTTTATAGTACGATTTCTCTTTCTCATCAAAATATGCCTCAGTTTCAGCGATTACTTCATCATTGGACTTGAATTTCTTTCCAGCAAGCATTCTCTTGAGATCTGAAAACAGGAAAAAGTCGCTGGGGGCTAAATCTGGAGAATACGGTGGGTGGGTAAGCAATAAGAAGCCCAATTCATTAAATTTTGCCATCGTTTTCATCGATTTGTGACACGGTGCATTGTTTTGGTGAAATAACACTTTTTGCTTTTGCAAATGAGGCCGTTTTTTGGCGATTCCAGCATTCAATCGATCCAAAAGTGCACAGTAATAGTCGCTGTTGATGGTGGTTCCTTTTTGGAGATAGTCTATGAATATTATTCCTTTCGCATCCCAAAATACGGACGCCATCACCTTACAAGCCAACTTTTGGGTCTTTGCTCGCTTTGTATTCGGTTCGTCGACTGCTGTCCACTCAGCTGACTGTCTTCTGGATTCTGGTGTGTAATATTGAAGACATGTTTCATCCATTGCCACATATCAACGATAGAATTCGATTTTATTACTGTTTAACAGCGCCAAACACTCTTCTGGAGAATCAATTCGTTGTTGTTTTTGGCCGACTGTGAGCTCACGCGGCACCCACTTTGCACAGAGCTTTCGCATACTCAAATGTTTGTGTAAAATGGTAAAAATACTATTATCTGATACCTTTACAATGTCAGCTAGCTCGTGCACCATCAATTTGCGATCGTTCATAACCAATTTGTGGATTTTTTTGATGTTTTGTGGAATAACAGTCTGATTTGGGCGTCCACTGCGCTCTGTATCACATGTGCTTTTACGACTATGTTTAAATTCAGCAATCCACTTTTCTACCATTTGTCTCGATGGAGCCGAGTCCGGATAATGTTTATCAAGCCATCGTTTGGTTTCCACTGTATTTTTTTCATCAAAAAGCAGTGCTTTATCAAAACTCGAAATTCACTTTTTTCCATTTGTTTTTTTTTTTTAATAACAATAGTTGCACACAAAAACACAATATGGCTATAACTCACGAATCAATTGTCAGATTGTTGTCAAATTTTTATACGTATCGGTTGAATGTTGTTACCAAAAAAAAATCATATGGAAAAATCTAATAACGCCATCTATGTGTCATCCTATGGACTTTTTGAACGTACTGTTAATTGTATAGTCAGGGACAACAATAAAACTATGCTGCGTTACCAAATTGTCGATAACAATAGAACACCTGAATGTGCTAATAGGTTTTGTACGCTTACCTCCAAGTTCAATTATGTCAATTGTGTATTTTGTTAGTGGTACCTGCAATTCTGCTGCTGTTGTTTGCTGCATTAGTGACACCTCTGCACCGGTCTCAATCAAACACTTAATTAAAACTCCATTTATATTCCCAGCTTTAAGCATATTGCAGTTGTTTGATTGCACTAAATTGACAGTCTTTTTGTCACTTATTTTATTATCACTTGCTTTAGCAACACAGTTCTTTCAAATACGTCCACTTTCATTACATTTAAAACATTAAGTTTCGGCTTGGCATTAATTTCTTTTATGATCCACAGATTCACAATGCTCGCGCTTGGCAAATTTATTTGTGTTATTGTTAAATGGGGCTTTAATAGTATTTTTGAGATCGTATGTAATTTTTACGAAAAACCTCCAGTTGTTCTTTTAATTCAGAAATATTACGCGCACTGTATAATCCGATTTTATTTTCCACTTTACCTTTCATACTATCTGCGATATAATTGATTATCGATTTCTCGAGGAATAATTTTTGCTGTTTTTGTTATCTTTTTTCTAGCGAAAACATACTTTTGAATATTATTCCACCCGTAAGCAGCCGCACACTTCTCAAAGTTCATAAACCTTTCTTTTCTTTTCAATGACAGCAATAACATAAATGTATCTTAAAAACCAAAAAAGTTAGCTGTACTAAAATATTATACTTATAAGAAAACAACGATATTATCTACTGCATAAGTAATTGTAATGTCGTTATTTACCATTATTTTCTAATAGGTATAATTTTTTTAGTACAGCCAATTTTTTATGTTTTAAGATAAATTTATGTTTTTGGTGTCATTGAAAAGAAAATTAAATAAATTACAAAATTGATTATAAAAAAATTTCATTTATTACGAGAAATTCTGAGAAATTTGCATTCAAAGTTGAAATTTGGTAGTTTCAACCTATTGATTTCATCTTTGAACGAGCTTGCTTGGTAACGGTTATGTGGGTGCTGTTTATTGATATACCAAAAAGCATAATGTGATTGCAATGAGCTATCAAAAAAGTTTTCCGTAACTTAGTTTTTGTGCTAGAAACAATAACGTGAATCAAAGTCGTGAAATATTAATTAACCCTGTAGCTCCTAAGAATGTGAAAATAGGGTCCCCCGGTCCCATACGATTTTTTACTCAGCTCGACATAACCTTTCACCTCCGTAAATAGTTGCACTCAATTGCGGGACACCCTGTATATAGCGCACACTTTATTTACAGGTTGTATTCTCGCTGTTCGCACTCTATGTAAATTATGATCATATGTTTTTTTATTTTATATTTTTGCACTTAGAATTTTTCATATAAATTATTTGTATATGAACTAATTGTTATATTAAATATTAAATATGAAAAATCCTGTTATCTGCCTTTATTAGCAGAGCATTTTCTGAAAATAAAACACACAGTTTTGAGCTTCCAACATTGCTCCTTTTTAATTTAACTCTTGCTGCCATCCAATTTTGGAACACGGCATCGCAAAAGTCCCTTTTTTTTCAAACTAGGCAACAGCGCTTTTAAGCGTTGGCACCTATTTTTTTAGTCACTGTTTTTATTCGCGCACTAGTTTTTTTAAAAAAAATATTTTTTTCACTCGCGTGATAAATTCATTGTACGCGCGCGTTTAAAAAACCACTACAGTAGGTAAATGTTATATATTTACACAATAGTTTAATGTTTAACAAAAGTAATTTGAGTAATTTAATAGTAATGTTTAATTTAATGATAATTAAATAAAAATGAGTAAACTATGACACGGTTGTTCTGTGGTGAAACCGACTGAGAAAGATACTGTAATTAGAAAAACGACTTTAGTTAATGTGCGCGACGACAAGCTCAACTTGCTACTGACTTACTCAGATTTAGACTGATTTCAATTAGAAGAAGGGAAAGAGAGAAGGCTAGGCAGGGATGCCTACATCTATATATATAAAAATCGAATGGTGTCCGTATGTAACTCCATTACTTCTGAACCGTACCAATGGTTTTGTTAAAATTTCAAGCGTGTGATTGGCCAGTCATGGCACGGGTATTTCGTACAACATTCGATGAGCGGTTCTCGAGATATTGCAAAAATTGTGGATCCCCATTCGCCTATACGATTTCTCATATAAAATCGCTAAAAATCAGTTTTTAGTGGAAGTCAAAGTCACAGTACCTTGGAATTCAAAATGGAGTTACCACTTGGTCATGTCTTTATAACAGAAAACTTGGACGAGCTTTGGACAAGGGGGTGTGGCTCCGCCCATCACAGTAAAGTGAAGTAAAAATCACAGATTATACAATCTCAGAATTTACATTTGGTGATGTCCCGCAACTATTATTTAATAGGGAGTGATAAACAAGTTTCCGTTAGAAAGTTATGATTTTCCCATTATCTTATACAGAGCATCGGGACAAAAGTATCCGAAATTCTTCTATACGTGTGATTTTATATCCTATTCTCGCTTATTTTTTTTACATACAACAAACGTATAGGCATCTCCCTCGCACCGTATTCCATTCCCAACCATTCTACTATTCCTACCATGAAAATAACCAGGTATTTCCCAAGTACTATTTGAGAGATAAGCTAGTTACTACTGTAATGGATATAACTAGTAAATTATCGGAATGTCATACCAGTTTTGACAACCATAAAAATTACCAAGTAATTAACAGAATAAAATTAGTCACTGATACCAGTTATAGGTAATAAAAAGTGACTAGTTAATTAGTTATTAAAATTATTACTACACATGTTAATTAATATTTTTTTTATTTATGATAAAATAATTATTGCTATTTTGAATAAATAATGTCATTTCGAATAAATAAAAAACATATTTAAGTTAGATACAATTTTTGCTTATGCCTATTGTGGGCTAAGTCAATGGATTTGCGGATATTCTTCTCAAATTGTTGTCTCCCCACTATTTTGAAAGCATCTGCAAAAAATACACAAATATTATTGTTATGAAAACTAAATATTGACAAGGCCATAACAAATAAAATTACGTTGACCAGAGTAAGGACTTGAATGCAGTTGAGTTTTTCTTATTGGCTGGCTTCCTATTTCTACCTTCCTAATCACTCACAGCGCCCGTGTTCATGGCTAACATTTACTGCACACCCTATCGAAGGCACCTAGCTATCCTCCTCAGAGTCATCGCCCATTACTTCCTAATGGACACTCACTTTAGCAACGAATTCAGTTTTTTTTTTTGCAAATTTTTTAACTATCCTATTTTTTGCAGCATTTGACTCGGAATTTTTTTTGTCAAGGCTGACGAAATTTTTTAATGTTTTTTTATTAATTTTTTGTTATATTATTATATTTCTGTCACAAACTTTGTTTATTTGGATAAAACCTTTTTTTATTTGTATAATTTTCTTTTATATTTTTAATTTCTTTAAAAACTTAAATCAAAATTCCGGTTCAACATATCAACTTTAACAAAACTCATTATAACGTATTGATAACAAAGTGATGGGATAACATTATTAAACGTGGACTGGGAAACGAAATGAAAATTTTCGTTGTCGGTACTGAGAAAACTATAGATTACTTCAACAGAAAACACTGATTCTAATAAAGTACAAATTGTACATATATATTAGAAGTGAATAAAAACTCGTTTGTGTTGAAATTTTCGGTTATCCATGTCTTGAAGGGCATCTAATGTGCGATTACATTAAAAAAAAGAAACTAACGAACTTGAAAACTCATCCTTTTTGAAGAGGGTTAAAAATAATTCTTGATGAAATAAGTCCGGAAAAAATTCAACCCCCAAACGATGTTAAACTTTTATTTTATTATGAAATTAAAAAAGGAAGCGATTTATTTATATGACCAATTCTAAATTCCTGTTGATTTTGTTTATTATGGCTATATTGGTGTTTTTGTTGAAAATTAAGATAAAAAAGAAAATTTTTTCCATTCTTTTCCCGTTTTGGTAGTGTCTTTCTACCTTCCTCAAGGAGATGAATTTATTGAATCTTTAAAATATACAATAAATTAATTTTTTAAATATTTTCTCCATTTCGTTTGACTTGACACTAATCCTTATTTTTCATATTTTTCACAAATAGCACTGGCCCGATTTTACAGACATTGAAATATATTCTAAATAAAATGCGTTGACGACGCAAACATTAAGGGGGTCTTCTCATTGAGCAACTTTTTTTTCAACTTTTTTTTTGCATTTATTTATAGCTTGGGTAGTTGTGAATATGCCCCTAAAAGGATTTTTAGAATTCGAAATAATTTAGAAGATACAGCCTTTTTTGTGAAGCAAGGTCTGATGGACAAGAAGGTGATGGAGGTAATAAAACCAGCTTACGAAGCGCTGTCGGCAGATAATTTGCTTGAAAGATGCCTTGGATCTGAAACTCAGAATTCCAATGAGTCCTACAATTCTGTTCTTTGGTCACTTTCGCCCAAACACATCAACTCAGGCGCACGCACCATCGAAGTGGCCAATTTCATTGCAACGTGCCTCTTCAACGACGGTTTTATACCCATACTTAAAATTATGGGTTTGATGGGTATTGCGATTGGCAAAAACGCATACGAATACGCACTATCTCGCAATGAAGACAGATTGAACCGATCAGAGACTCGAGCTGCGGCATCATCAAAAGCTGGCAGAACGGCTCGCAGAGCAGAGAGGGCAGCAGAAAGCAGTTTCTACGAAAAAGAGGAAGGTGGCCTGTATGGAGCTGGCATCACCGACTAATATTTGTAAGTAAAAATTGTCAGCTCTTTAAAACTGCATTTAAACATTTTTGATTTTGTTTTTTTCCCCAAAAAAATTACTTCAATCTTTAAACGCGTTTATCTCGAACCCACGTTTTTCGAACTGGCGGCCATGATATCTCCAGTTCAACTGAACCGATTTTCATGAAACAAAATGGAATCGACGCAGAATTGTCACCATTCCCGGGTGAATCTCGACCATAATTTTAAAAAATTGTTTACTATTTTTTTTTTACACTAAACTACAAAAAAAAAACCCGAAATTGAAATTTTTTTTTTGAATGGCCGCCATTTTGTCAAAAAAAATCACAAAATTAAGCTTGAGGTTCACCCGAGAATTACATCTATACTAATTTTAACCCCGTTTGTTTTTTCATTTTAGACGCTCCGGAGACCCGGAATCGTGGCCGCCGTGACGACACCTTTTTTTTCACCACCAACTTTGAAGTCTCATTACTTTTTGAACAGGCCACGTATCGAATCAAAAAAATTTTTTTATTTACTTTGAACCTTTTGTAATACAATAAATAAAAAAAGTTTTCAATTATTCCTTGCGTTTTCAAATAAGAATTTTTTTAAAAAGGGTCCAAAAAACGGGTTTTGAATGAGAAGACCGCCTTAATTGTAAAAATAAATAAAATTGATTACTTACTAAAAGACAAACTTAAATAAAAAAAAAACTATCACAGACTCGGTTGTAATTTTTAAATTGCGATTTTGTAAATAGAGCTTATGTTATCATTGTCTTCCTTTGTGTTCATCGGTTTTGTTAGTTTTTGTTGTATTCTTAAGCTTTTCAGAGTGTATCTTTTGTTTTCTTTCTTCTCCATATCCAGTATTCGTGCTTGGTCAAATTCAGCTGTGTGACCCTTCTTAAACATATGTTGTACTAAGGCTGCCGTCAATCTGTTGTTTTTAATGTCCGATTTGCCCTCTCTCAATCTGACTCCAAGTGCTGTCTTTGTGGTTCGTATCTATACCAAATCACATGTTTTGTTTTCAGTTGCTTTACATGGTATTTCATGTTCAACATTGTGTGGTTGTTTTTCTATAGCGTCTTTTCGCTATTCTGTACCGTAAATGTGACTTGTATATGCGCTTAACTATGTCGATGTCGGCGTATGGCGCATACAGCTCATCGTTTTATCGTATCCGGTACTCGCCATTGATGCAGATTGGTAAGTAGATCTTACGAAGATTCTTTCTCTCGAACGCTCCCAAGGTATTTTCATCAGAGCTGCTCAGCGCCCAGGCTTGTGCTGCTTATAACAGGACGGGCATGATAAGTGATTTATAGGGCTCTAACAAACCTCTGGTTGGTCCTTTTTGTTGCTTAGGTACGCTTAGCGGGTTTCCAGGGTTCAGCAAAAAATAACTGTGTTTTAAAGTTTAAACTTAATGTTTATTATTGAAATATTATTGAAATTCATCAATTAAAGCTTAATAAATTAACAAGCCTTATAGCTTCTTCTTCAGGTTCTGAACTTCTTCTGTTGCTGCTCTACAGGCGGGCCTAAGAGCCACGGACGCTGTTGCTCGAAACAAACATAGGCACGCGGGCTTACAAGCCAAGGAATATGTGCGTTTTATTTGAGCAGGCGGGCTTATAAGCCACGGACACCGCTAGGAAAAAAATAAAACAGCCGGGCCAACAAGACACTGAGTTCGTTGCTGTTTGCGAGTGGGCCTACAAGCCACCGGTTCTGCTGGTGATGCCTTTCGAACAGTTTAGCCTACAAGCCACCGATATTGTTCTCTGTTGTATTTTTGCCAATTTTGTCAATTTTGGAGGCTCGTACTGTGTATGCACTGTAGTCTTCACTTGAACTCTTTCCTTTTCACTTTGGGCTTTTTTTAAACCCTGACTTCGATTTAATTTAAATTCTCACAGAAGTTTTTCTCAAACTTTGTTTTCTACGCACTTTTTATTATTCAAACTTAGTCCTCACAGTTTGTATTATTCAAACTGAATGCACTTTATGTTATTCCAACTGAATAGTTTTGTTTCGCACTTTATAATATTCACAACTGAATGCACTTTGTACTATTCCAACTGAATCGTTTTGTTTCGCACTTCGTATTATTTACAACTGAATTCTGATCTACGGCTGCCGCCTGCTATTTATACTAAGCGTACATTTGGCGTAAAAAGTTCCAGTTGTCGAAACTTCTGGACTGTTGATTTTGTCAACAAGTTCCCGTTTCACAATTTGGCGTAAACAAGGTGCCGTACATCGTTCTCGTTGTTGTTGTCACGTGACGAGTTTTCTCCTTGTTACGCTGCTTGTTTATGCCTTAAAACAGTTATCTACAGCAATTTGGCTTTGCTTAGCGAAACACTACTTTTGCGTGTGTTATTGTTTTTCTCCTTTTCTGAGGCTGTGTGGCGACTATTCCAGCTGCGTTGCCTTCTTTGTGCCTGTCTACCTATGTAAATATAAAACGAAAGACAGAGACGGTGTTTAACCTCAGTTTTATTTTTATTCGTCTGTACTTCAGTGAATTTCATTTGGTATGTTTATAAATGTAAATTTGTAAAAAAAAATGTACGAAAAATGTATGTAATGTATAAAACAAATATATTTTCGTGGCGGTGTTCACCACGTGCCTCTTCGGTGTTATGGTGGCGATAAAATTCAACGCCGTTGTATTTTACTCGTCACACGTCTTCCTTACTTTACGAGGCAACTGAGTCTTACATCACCTCTTCTGACGATTTTAATACGATACCGCAATCCGTTGGCCGTGCGAATAGAGTTTCGCACTTCGCCAGGGCGTTGGCGTACCAGCATCATTTGTATCGCATTTGTTATGGCGACAGGGTAGCGGTCATTTTCATCGACGTCGCTGCTGTCGATGTGCAGCTCCTCCGATGCTATGCTGATGCCTAAACTGACACAACCATACCTGTTGTTGCCGCCGTAGTCGTCGTTGCTGTTGACGTTATGCTATGTTTGCCTCAGCTGTTGGTCGTTGACCTTGTCAACGTTGCTGTTGACGTTGTCGCTATATTTTCTGCAGCTGTTGTTGTTGTCATTGTATTGGTTGCCTTCTATGTAATAGCTTACGTCGCTGTCCGCGCCATCTATCGCTGGCGGGTGCGATGGTGGAAATTTGACGATCGGTCCGCTATCCTCGTTGTCGTCTTCACATCTTTGTAAGAATGTGGCTGTAATGCGTATGCCCTTCATGGCCCAGAATGGAGAAGGTGGTGCCTCTTCTGCACTTTGCTCCATAAACTCTTCGTTCAAAACCTCCGTGTCTGAGTCAGTTATGAGCTGACCGACAGACTCAACCTCGCATTCGTCGCTCTCACTGTCACTGATGACGATGACATCCATATCCATCTTTTTTCTAAGTGGTTTTGCTCTTTCAAATTTCGATCTTGTTCGCGGCAGCGTGTTTTATGATCATTGGGTTAAAATTTCATTCTCGAATGACCGCCTCATGTGTTGTTCAATCTTTTGTTCCTAGCTTTCCTATATTTCACTTGCTTCTTGTTATAATTTCAATGTTTTCCAATTTTCACATTTTTGTGACAATGACCTGGGTATTAAACAGTAGTATTGAAGATAGCTGACATCGTTTAAGTAGGATCAGAATTTACTGCGTCCCCGGATGAATAGGTGGAGGTATGGTCACAATTTCATGGCCGAATTTTTTTGGCTTCGTAACAGAATGCGAAAATTTAATGATTTAAGCTCTTGCACTTCACTCACCAGATTTGAGATGATATTGCTGAAGTTATCAAAACTAAGGGAAAGACTCGATCCGTCTTTGCAGCTGTTATTAGGCAGTGACTGATTAACCAGACTATTTTCTTTAACACTGCAGTCAACGTCCGATTCTGCCAATCCGATTTTGTCGATGCTACAATTTTGCAGCTCAGAAAGCGGCTAAGAATTTCACCTAAATTTTCTTTGCTGAGACACTTGATGCGTGGCGTTAGCAGCAGCAGCCAATGATGACAACACGAGGTGGCTCAGTATCTTCGGTTCACCCTCCTTAGCGGGGGCGGTAGGAGGAGAGTATCTGAGAGAGGCGCGCTTGATTGAATTGCACGTGTCACAAGTGAATTGTTTATCAATTTTTTGCATAACATCAACATCGACTTGATTTCAATTCATTGCATATTACGCACAGAATCTTTTCCTGGTTGCGTTCCACCTTCATTCCGCATACGCACGGCATTTCAACGAAGAGTTCATCAAATATCAGAAAAATAGTTTATGTATGTTAAAAGAAAACTTAATCGAGTGAGAACACAACGAAATAACGTCTAAACACCTCGACGAATGTATTATAATGTTGATTGATTGATCAAACAGTCTCAAATATGATATGATATTATCGACTTCTGCCGAATGTTTTGGAAAGTTGAATATGCTCCTGAACACAATGTGGGTTCTTTGATGACAGTTAACTTGCTTAAATCGACCAGCTTTTAACAAACAATTACTTTTCACAAGTTTGTAAGTGCACTCTTATTTGCTATCATCTTTATAAATATTCCGATAAAACACAAGAAAACATTAAAATCTTATTAACCTCACTTTTTCCATTTTGGTCAAAATGTTGCAATTTTTCATTTTTAAGCACTACCACGAAACTTGAATACGCAGTGTTCGTACATAATTCTTTGTTGGAATGGAGGAAAAACTGATTAAGTCTATTATATGTAGAATTTTATGCCACTGCTTACAGGCTTGTTTCATATTTGTTAATATTCTGAACAAGAATTGACAGCAATCCATATCGTGAATGCGTCATATCATGACGAAAATGCGCAGATCGTTGAAAATTATTTTTACGATGTGCGCAATTTATTTTTCTATCATTCTTCGTTGGCACCAATGGTGCTTCTGAGCGGCAATTATCGTGTCGCTGATACGCAGTTGTTAACGCAGGTGTCGCTGCGATCTCAGTTGTTGCTGCGACTTCAGTTGTTGACCTCAGTTGTTGTTGAGGTTGCGCTGCGATCTGAGTAGCTTAGACTTTTTGGTCATCCGACTGAAATAATTTCAGTTGACTGACGTGGTGGTTGTCACGCGAGTTTCTCCGTCGCGCTCAAAGCGCACTATGACTGGGGATACAAAATCTATGGTTTTGTAAGGACTATCGAACTTTGGGGACAACTTAGCCGCAAAGTTATCTATCGCTTTCGATAGGTGATGATGTTTTCTCAGAACAACTTCACTGATGTTCGGGTTCCTGTTTCTTCTTGGTAGGTTGTAGTGTCGAGCTTGATCCTGGACCGCTCTTTCAAGATTTCGGTGTACAAGTTTCTAAACACTGTTATCTTATAACTTACTTATAACTACTTATAACTTACTTACTTAGATGGCGCCTATAACTGTAAGTCGGTTTCCGCCTGTTGTAAGAAATTGCGCCAGCCAATACTCGGTACTTGCCATTGACGCAGATTGGTCCGTAGATTTTACGAAGGATCTTTCTCTCGAACGCTCCTCAAATCTTTTCATCAGAGCTGCTCAACGTCCAGGTTTGTGCTGCATATAGCAAGACGGGCATGATTAGTGACTTATAGAGCGTGACTGTTGTTCGTCGAGAGAGGGCTCTGCTTCTCAATTGCCTACTGAGCCCAAAGTAACACCTGTTGACAAGAGTTATCCTTCGTTTTATTTCTCTACTGATATCGTTGGTGGAGTTAATGCCGAAAAGTCGCACGATAAAGAATCACCTTGTCTGGAACCTCGTTTGGTAACAAATGGGGGAGAGAGGTCCTTCCCGATTTTTACGGCACTGCTGGTGTTGCTCAGTGTCATCCTGCATAGACGGATTAATTTTGCAGGTATACCAAATTCAGACATGGCGGAGTATAGGTGATTCCTTATTGGACTGTCGAAAGCGGATTTATAGTCGACAAAAAGGTGGTGGGTGTCGATTTGCTTCTCTATGGTCTTTTCCAAGTCTTGTCGTAGCGTGAATATCTGGTCGGTGGTAGATTTTCCAGGTCTGAAGCCACACTGATAAGGCCCATTCAGTTGGTTTACGATAGGCTTCAGTCTTTCACATAATATGCTAGACAGAACCTTATAGGCGATATTTAGGAGGCTTATCCCACGGTAGTTGGCGCAAATAGTGGGATCGCCTTTCTTGTGGATTGGGCAGAGTACACTGAGGTTCCAATCGCTTGGAATGCATTCTTCCAACCATATCCTGCATAGAAGCTCGTGAATGCATTTAAATAGAGCTTCGCCTCCGTTCTTAAACAGCTCAGCGGGTAGACCATCGGCTCCCGCGGCTTTTTTGTTCTTAAGCCCTGTTATTGCTGTCAAGACTTCATTATAGTCGGGCAGCGGAACTTCAACGCTGTCATCCATAATTGGGGTTTCCAGGATATCATCTCTATTGGCGGGATTGTTGTCGTCATCTCCATTCAGAAGACTAGAGAAGTGTTCCCTCCATAACGTCAGTGTACTCTGGATATCTGTCACTAGATTCCCGTTTTCATCCTTGCAGAAAGAGGCCTTGGTCTTACAGCCATCAGCCAGGCGTCTTATCTTTTCGAAAAATTTTCGGGCCTCGTTCCTGTCACCATACATCTCAATCTTCTCACACTCACGCTTTTCTACCTCGTTTTTTCCGCCTGAAAAGACGTTTATCGTCCCTCCTCTTCTCTCTGTATCGCTCCTTAGCAGCACGCGTTACAACCGGCTGCAGGGTGGCTTTGTAGGCGGCGTTTTTCTCTGCAGTGGCGTCGCGACACTTCTGGTCGTGCCACTGGTTTCGGCGGGGTCGGTGGTAGTCAATAACCTCTTCGGCAGCCGTACGCAGAGAGTGGGAGATGTGTGCTCACTGCGCGCATATATCGTCGATCGGAGGAGTGCTTTCTTGAGGCAGGAGTGAGAGTCGAGTGGCAAAGGGTTCGGCTGTCTGTTTTGATTGCAGCTTGTAGACGTCTAGCTTTCTCTGTGTAGGATTGCGCGTATTCTTTGCAGCGCACAGACGTGTACGGATCTTAGCTGCGACAAGATAATGATCCGAGTCTATGTAAGCACCACGGATCGTGCGTATATCTAATACACTGAAAGAGTGCCTTCCGTCAATCAAAACGTGATCAATTTGGTTGCGCGTTTTTTGGTCAGGGGACAACCAAGTGACCTTATGAATATTGAGATGCTTAAATCTAGTGCTACTGATAACCATGTTTCGTGCTGCGGCGAAGTCAATCAGCCTCATTCCGTTATCGGATGTGTTGTCGTGGAGGCTGAACTTTCCGACTGTTGGACCAAAGATATTTTCCTTGCCCACCTTGGCGTTGAAGACACCAAGCACAATTTTTATGTCGTTACGGGGGCAGCGCTCGTAAGCGTCTTCAAGGCGCTCGTAGAAAGTATCTTTGATCTCATCGTCCTTGTCCTCTGTCGGAGCATGCGCACATTTTAGGCTTAAATGAAAGGATTTAGCCTTGATGTGGATTATAGCAAGTCGTTCGTTTACAGGAGTGAATCGCAGGACGTGATTCCGTAATCTCTTGCCAACTACAAATCCGCACCCAAACTCGTGCTTCTCCGCATGGCCGCTGTAGTAGATATCACAGGATGCTTGCCGAGAGCAACCCTGTCCCTTCCATCGCATTTCTTGGATTGCAGTTATATCAACTTTGTATCTTTCCAAGATATCAATCAGTTGGATAGAGGTACCTTCCCAATTAAGAGCTCGGACATTCCAGGTGCATATCCGTAAATCATTATCAGTTTTTCGTTTGCGGTGGTCGTCATCAGATTTGGGGATAATTTTTCTCATATTTCTTTTATAACTTTTCATTGAAATGGTTTTTTTACGTGGTGGGCTTTAAACCCGACGCACAACCTATTTAAGGCTAGGAGACCCGCCGCTCCAATTAGCAGTCAATCTGACGGATGCCAGTTTGCCGTTGCCCAGGGAACACCACGTGGAGGTTTGAGTCGACTTAGGACGATTTCGACATGGATAATGCTGGCCTCGCCAGGTTGAGGCAGTCAGACACGTTGCCATGTGAAGGTTCGCCCCCATTTTTCCCCTCTACTTATAACAATCTAGTTTATTTCACATTTTTTTTAACACTCATTTTGACTTATTAGATTCGGAAAAAGAAACATTTTAGTTTTTTTAAGCTCAAGCACGGAAGCTTTTGGTTTATCTTTTTTTTTTATTTTGGTTGATGTTACAGAACACATAACCCAAACACCAATATTTACTTGCAGGAACCATCATAGAAATTTTCAATACAATCTATTGTAGTAGTATGCTACTAGTAACACCAACCGTTGCATAGAAACATTATCTTTCATTTTATTATTATTATTTTATTAAATCACCATAAAAGTTAACCCTAGAATGCCAACCTTTCGTTCACTGTACGTTATATTACTCGTAAAGAGTGAGTAAATTTTACGTAGGTTAGTACTCTAGGGTTAGGGTAATTCTATATTGTGTGGTAAAGAATTTGCAACAAATTTTCTGAAAGTAAAACTAATTAATTTGATTCAAAGAAATGGTTATTTGAGCTAATTCAAAAAGATTCCTTATGCCACGGTTATGCTAGCCAAACATGATTGCCGAATATTTGGTGTTCATTTTCGTTTGTTTATTCTCTTCGCTAAAATGTTTGTTTGGTGGTTATACTTCTGTTTGCTGCACAGTTGCATCAATGTTATAAGATTCCAAAACACAAATTAAACAGCCCTAACTTTTATGTGTACACTTTTTAATACACTTCGGTCAAACTGTGACTCCAAGTAAGTGCCATTCCTACATAAAATATATTAAATTAAATACAACACGACAGTACGAATTAATGGAAATTAATCTGCAATTTGATTAAAGACTATTTTTTTGTAGTAAACTTGTGAAGGCACAAAATTGTTAATGTTTATTTGAAGCGACAATAATTACTTGAAATTTTTGCTCAGCACATGTTGTTCGACTTTTTCTTAATGTCTGTTCTTTGTTTTTAAGGTTGCTTGTTATTTAAAATAAGTTGCTTTACAACTTTTTGCTACTTTTTTGAAGCATTTATGGAAAATGACTGCAGCCAACACCGGAAAGTTCGGCATGTTTGCTGTTTCAATCAGCAATCAAAAACGTTCGGTCTGAGAACGAAGGAATGGGTTTGAGAAAAATTTAATTTCTCACTTTACACAAGAAACAATAACAACAAAAAATGTTCGGCAATCATGTTTGGCTAGCATAACCACGGCATTAGCGGTTATGCTCTATGGACCATTGCCTATTGAAAACCATTGTGATTTTTAACTGACTTCAAAAAGGAGGAGGTTCTCAAGTTCTTCGGTTTCTCTGTTATTTCTTATTTTTTTTTTTTTTTTTTTTTAAATGTATGTACATCGATAACTCCTAAGCCATATGCCTGATTGCCATAATTTTTGGGGAACAGATAGATATGATAAGCATGGAAGTGCCCGTAAAAAAGTGGGCGGTATTCGATAACTGGGCGTGGCAATAATAGATCTCGCAATAATAAATACTAGTGTATAATATTGACACTCTAGGGTACTGCAATTTAGTGTAGGGGTACTGATGAATACAAATGCAAATACAAATGAAGTTGGCGCTTCTGATTAACAGTCTGATTATATTGGCGCCGACCTTAAAAGCATTTGTATTTAGCAAGAAGTTAATATATTTATAATAATAAACAAATAAGAAAAAAAATTAAGATAATAAGATTTCATATATAATAATATGTTTAAATAAATTATCAAATATGACCAAGAAATTAAAAGGAAAAGTATTTTTAAAATTATTTTTTACTTTGTAGTGATTTTGTAGTCGGTTGTTTTTTTTTTTTTTTTTAAAATTTTGCAGATATTTTTTGGTGTCGTGTAATTAGTGTTAGAAACTGAAATTGAAATCTTATTCTGATAAATAGATATATCTGTTTCTTCTGATGAAGATATTTGTAGCCAACAAACTACAAAAAAGTTTGCATTTGTGAATATGGCACAAATTATTACTATATGGCACAGTGTAATAATTGGGACCAAAACTAACTTGTATTATTTTTTTGTAATATTATGACTTATTATATATCAACCGACAGATAATTCTTCAACTAAGAGAATTCAAAGAAATTTCTTCGAAAATACGTGAAGACTTGGACACACAGCATGAGTTGAAAATTGATTATTTTTTCTGTGAATTTACCAATTTTCGTATTTGTATATACCTTCTACAGATAAAATATCATAACTCTCGAACGAGATGTTCAAAATATATAAAATTGTATATTTTTGGAAAATATAGAATTTAATGCTTTTAATGGTATTTCTTTGTAAAGAAATCTTTTAATTAGCTCAGATATAAAATTAGATTGAAAAATATAATTTTTCTAAAAATTATTAAAAAATCTGAAAATTTCAGCAGTGAAGAGGAAAAAAAAAACTATTTTGATTTTGCTTAAACTTTCAAAACGTGATCTTTTATTTATTAAAAAATTGAGGGAAAAAGGATAGAGGTGCGATTTTGCGTTTGTTTTTTTCTTTAATTCAATTATATGTGATGGTAGTTTTTCGCCTATAATTTAAAATTTGTAAATTGAGTCATTTATACATACTTTGTGAGTCTGCTGTGGGATAAATTTTAAAAAAAAAATGTATCATGTTTGAGTTTTAGAAATTTCTGAATAATTATAGTTTCAATATTAATTTAATTATTTAAATCCATCTTTATTTTAAAAGTTATTCAACATTAAACATTGCGTTTTTAGTGATGTTAAATTGACTGAAATTGAAAAATCGGAAATTATTTTCCAACTTTGAGAGTAAATAGCTCTAAAAACCATTTTTGGTTTTTTTTTTAATTTCTTATGTGTTATTTATCAACTTATTTAAAAAATATGTTGAAAGGATAGAGGTGCGATTTTGCGTTGTTTTTTTTACGCCATTTTCCGTAAAGGGTATTTTTGGGCAATTTTTGGTAAAATTTACATTGAAAATCACGTTATTTCATTTTAAAAAAAGGGGAAAAAAATGTTAAGCTTAAAGGAGAAATGTTAATATATTCCTTGGGTATTAACGCAAAAAAAAAAAATTCGTAGAACTTACTCCCAAACATGTTACATGAAAAGATGTGGTCCGTAAGCATTATCGTAAGAATTATCGGAAGGAGTTGAAATAATTACATGAAACTTGGTACATATGTTCATATGCATCCAAATTCCTGGACAAATGATAATTTTCTTAAAACAGTTAAAACAGTAAAACAAATGAAAACGCGCACCTCCCATACAATTTGGTATGTGTGAAAGTTGCATCGAAACTGCGAAATATGCAAAAAATAGCCCACAAATACGACCACTTCCAAGACAGCCTTCAACGTTTAAAGCTATTAAAAGTGTTATATAGTATATGAGTTAGAGAGAGAACATTTTAAATGAGAGTATATATGAAAATTAGGTACAGTTATTTCCAAGCTGGTCTAACCCGTACTTATTTATCCAAAATAGAGCCCCATTAATTATTAATATTACAAACTTTTTGAATGCAGACCTTTTTAAAAATTATACTGCATAGTCTTAGGACGCGAATTACACACTGTGACAAAAAAAAATCAAAACAAAACTTCTGGGATGGGACATAGCGTTGGTTGTAGGTACAGTTCAATAGATTTTTTGGCACACTAGAATTTATTGGTACACATCGAATTTTTGAATATCGGTAAAAAAAACGGTTTTTTCGCACATGCGCTCACTTATACGCCCATAACTTCGTCAAATATCCACTGATCTTCATTTTCTTACCGGTTTTGAAAATAAAAAATTTAGGCCTTTAAGCATGCCATACATGACTTAACAGGTTTCATTTTCTCTATTGTGGTATTTGCTAGGTAAACCATTTTATCTTGGTTTTTTTTTACAATTTTTTGACTTTGGTGATGTTTTTGAACATTATTTTGCTTAAAACCCCTTAAGTTTGTTTTATTATTTAAAAATATTACATTTTCACGAGTAAAACGTGTCTTTTTTCTTAAATCGGTCAATAATATATTATAATATAATCTATATTACTAAAAATCACATTCTGGTTGTTTGTTCATTTGTTTCTTTTCTACAAATCTAAACTGATTTCGCTCAAACTTAAAGCGTGTATTACTTGCATCGTAGGTAGGGTTTTTGCATACTTAGTTTTAACCACGCCTTCTTTTACCGCCCACAAATCAATAAAAATGTGAAATTTTCTACAGTTTCGATTGTATGAGACAAAAATTTGAAAATTTAATTTGTATGGTTCCTTTCAGATATTATACAAAAAAAAGGCTTCCACGTCCACTTTTATCGCCTAAAATTAATGAAAATGCTATATTCCTGACGGTTTTAGTCGTATAAGACTGAAATTTGATAATTAAGTTTGTGTGCTTACCATCGGCAACTGTATTAAAAATGGGCGTGGAAGACCTATAATTACGCCCACTTTTAAGAAATCAATAAGACTTCAAAACTTTTGGGCCGATTGTTCTGAATTTTTACAAGTAGATTGTTTTCGAGTACGAGATGGTTTGCGGGATAATATGTTTACCATACCCCCTTTTATTGTTCACAATTAAAAGAGTATGGTTGCACTTTATAGTACATTTTTAAAGAATTTTGTTTTTTAGAATAAGAATGTCTCTAAGTACTGCAAAATTAAATAAAACATATCAAGCTATTGCAATTTGTTTATATAATTTTTAAGCATGTTTTTTGACAGTTTTAAATGACAGTTGACAGTGGAAATGCTACTCAAAAATGTTTTCTCGATATTTTTCTTTTTAACTGAACATCATCGGTTTCTCGTTTAAGTGACCAGCAGTAATTTGTCATCATTTTGATTTTATTTTTACCATCAAAACGCTTTTCTATACTAGCGATTTCTTGGTGAAACCGTTCTGATTTTACTCGTGTTCGGTATTCTGTTTACAGAATGTTTATTTGATTGCTAGTAACAAATTCAAACAAAACTGCCAAATTGAACTTACGCGGAGGTTAATACACATCATGAATCTAAAATAACGGCAAATGGCATTTTTTTTAAAAAGTTGAATAACTCAATCAAATATTACTCGATTTGAATTAACTAAAATGCAGAAGACGCAAAATGAAATGTGTTTTGAAACTGCATACCAAAAGTATATAGTTTTATACAAATTTGACTTATTAATTTTCGTTCAAAGTTCGGTGCAGTCTCAAAATACTAAAAAAATCGTTTTGTTTTTACATGTAGCTTCCTTAATTTTTATTCGAGGTTGTAATGTAATACACCGTTAGAAAGGTCTTATTTTTCTATTTCTAACGATGTACAAACTATTGTAGAATGAATATGATAGGACATATGATTTTTTAACTTCATCTACCTCGAAAAGACGGGTTTTTAACCGTTATTCAAAATTTTCATTTGCACGAAAAATTTGTGGTATGCCACAATGTTACATTTAACATTTATATCTACAATCTACACTATCATTTTTCGTATCCCAGAAGTTTTTTGACTGTCATACCGTGTAATTTTTGATATCAGTTTTTCAGATTGTCAAAAATACATGATTATCTTTAAATTTTTTTTGCTAACAAAACAATGTTTTAGAAATGGCACCACCACTTTTTATTAGAGATGTTTTCAATTCATGGAAACAATCAAGGATTGATTATACAATTTAAAAGCAAGAGGAGAATATAGAAACATTTTTAAAATCTTAAAGTTAAAGTTATGATACTCTTAACAAAGTGCACTTTATTGTTTTTAAATTTAATCAAGAATTTAAAGCCGTGCATCGAAAATCATCTGCATTCGAAATGAAACATCATGATTGGCTCCAATCTCCTCTTATTTGTTTTACTGACAGGTTAGATGATGTAAGTTCATTCGCGTTTTAGTAATTTGACTCAGATTCTCCTGGAACAGCAAGTTGGCTTCTTTAGATTTAAACTTTACGGCTCTGGAGAATTCGAGTTAAAGTAAACCTGAAATATTTTATCTATAGTTAATTACATAAATTCAAGAGACCTAGTACCAGTAGAGGCATACGGAATATATCAGACTCACAAGATACTTCTACTTTTAGAAAAACTGAAACCAAAGGGGGTAGAAAACCGGTAAATTTCGAAAAAGCATAAAGCGCCGAAAAGTTCAGCAATTAGTCAATGAGAAATCACCAAAAGAAATTGAGTGTGCAGCGAGTTTATTAGCCAAAAGGAAACTTATTGAGTCGACAAATCAATGTCTGACACCATTTCAAGCACTTGGCCTATATTATTACTTGTAATTATCGGTAAGGCGTTATAGAATATTGCGTTCGGTTGTAAACAGTCTTCATCCTGAATGTTTTCCTGATTACAAAATAATTGAAACACAAAAAACTACCTTATACCAAAACCTATTATAGTTTCAGAAGTATCAGCTGAAGTAATAACGCATGACTTGCTTAATCGAACTGCTTCAAGTTTATTGAAAATAATTGAAATGAAAAATATTATTAGTTGTGTTCCTGAATGCAAATATGGCTATGGTTGTAGTTCCGGTCATAGTGTTTACAAACAAAAATTTTCCGATGAAAACATGACTGATGAATTCTTGATTATTGTTGCAATGCCTCCTCTAAAAAAAACTAATATTGATAGCCAGGGAGAAGTATGTTTGAACAAAACCCCATCTGTGTTATTTTGCAGACCTTATTTTATGCAAGAAAAACCTTCATTCATTTTAAGGGCCGATGTTGATTTTGAATAAAACACAAATTATTTAGGAAATTATTGTCATTTCTTTTTATTATGATAATATTGGTATGTTTCAATTATGTATGGAACAAAATAAAGGGCCAAATCCTTTAGCTCTTGAATTGTTGCTGGCTTATCGACGTACACCTTTTCTTTCAAATAACCCGAAAGAAAGAAGTCCAACGGTGTCAAATCACATGATTTTATTTTTTTTATTTACATCGCCACCCCTTGAGATAACACGGCCATTGAATTTGTCGCGCAAAAGAGACATTTAGCTCAAATTTTTGCACGATTTTTCCGATTGTACGCACATTTGACGATTAAATTGACCGAAAAAATCACGAAGTGCACGATATCCATTTTGCATTTCATTTCCATTTTCATAATAAGCCTAAATAACTTTAAAGCATTGCTCGATTGTGTATCTTTCCATTGTTCAAATTGAGTTAGTCTGAAATTGAGAAATGTCAAATGAAATGCAGAAAAAACTTGACGTTTAGGTGTGGTTCACATTCAACATCGGCCCTTAAAATTTAACCACCCTTTATATAAAATATATGAATATATTATTATATATAATATATAAATATATAATATATATTATAATATAACTGTTTTTTGTGTTGAAAATTTGGTGTTTTAAAAATTTGGTTTAAATTGGGGTAGCATAAAAGGAAGTTAGCACATTTTATAAGGAATCTTTATTTGGAAAAACGCCTTTTTTATAAAATGTTATAGTGAAAGTGTTTCAAAAACGTGGGTTATATGGGGGGTATCCCAAGCAATGTATCAATTCAGGCTATTTTAAGCAAAGACTTAGTTGGGATAAAATAAACTTGTCTACGTTATTTTGTTAAAATTAAGTGATTATGATAAAAGTACTCGGGTTTTAAGAATTGAAGTTTTATGAAGGGTACCCCAAAAACTGGTCTGACCCAGCCCATTTTTAGTAAAGACCATTGCTATAATACTGAAAATATTTGCGTGTGGTTATAATAAAATAAAGTATTTATTTTTAAAGATACGAGATATTTGAAATTCGGGTTATATGTGGGGTAGCCCGAATAATGGTCTGATTATAGCCATTGTTGGTACGAATGTTTTTTTGAAGTGATTTTAAACCAAATATGAAATTGTTTTAAAAAATATTGAAGGTGTCAAATATTGAAATATTGAAGATACATCGACATTTAACTTTGTCTTATATGGGAGGTAGGCGTGGTCATTGTCCGATTTGGCCAATATTTGGAAAATTTCTAAATCTATGTAAAAAAGTCGTCCACACCAAATTCCGTTGCTCTGCGGCAACTGCAAATAGTTTTGGCCAAAGCTTATATACACTGTGCGGGCTGCTTTTAATTAACAATTTAAATGCACTTACTGATATATTTTGTTTCTAACTAAACTAACTGTTTTCATTTAATGTATCCTACAGATTCAGTGGTTCTGGAGGGCACTGCGTAGCTTCGACCAGGCAGATCGAGCAAAGTTTCTTCAATTTGTAACAGGTACTTCGAAAGTTCCTTTACAAGGATTTAGATCTCTTGAAGGAATGAATGGCATTCAAAAACTTCAAATTCACCGAGATGATCGCTCAACAGATCGTTTACCCTGCGCACACACATGGTAAACTAACATATGTTTTATACTAACAAAAAAATAATTTTCTTTTTTCTTATAAGTTTTAATCAACTGGATCTACCAATGTACAAATCATATGATAAATTGCGCAGTTGCCTTCTTAAAGCAATTCATGAATGTTCTGAAGGGTTTGGATTTGCATAGTTATTTCGTATATAATATACATATATTATATTTTTCTTATAATATGTGCATTTGTGGAAATATAAAAAAAATGTTTTTATGATTATTTTTTTTTTATTCTAGCAAATGTTTTATTTACTCAAAATATATAAACATTTTAATTTCGTAAGTATCTTTCAGTATTAATTAGTTTTGACAATTATATATTTAATAATATATAATAATATAATCTATATTACTAAAAATCACATTCTGGTTGTTTGTTCATTTGTTTCTTTTCTACAAATCTAAACTGATTTCGCTCAAACTTAAAGCGTGTATTACTTGCATCGTAGGTAGGGTTTTTGCATACTTAGTTTTAACCACGCCTTCTTTTACCGCCCACAAATCAATAAAAATGTGAAATTTTCTACAGTTTCGATTGTATGAGACAAAAATTTGAAAATTTAATTTGTATGGTTCCTTTCAGATATTATACAAAAAAAAGGCTTCCACGTCCACTTTTATCGCCTAAAATTAATGAAAATGCTATATTCCTGACGGTTTTAGTCGTATAAGACTGAAATTTGATAATTAAGTTTGTGTGCTTACCATCGGCAACTGTATTAAAAATGGGCGTGGAAGACCTATAATTACGCCCACTTTTAAGAAATCAATAAGACTTCAAAACTTTTGGGCCGATTGTTCTGAATTTTTACAAGTAGATTGTTTTCGAGTACGAGATGGTTTGCGGGATAATATGTTTACCATACCCCCTTTTATTGTTCACAATTAAAAGAGTATGGTTGCACTTTATAGTACATTTTTAAAGAATTTTGTTTTTTAGAATAAGAATGTCTCTAAGTACTGCAAAATTAAATAAAACATATCAAGCTATTGCAATTTGTTTATATAATTTTTAAGCATGTTTTTTGACAGTTTTAAATGACAGTTGACAGTGGAAATGCTACTCAAAAATGTTTTCTCGATATTTTTCTTTTTAACTGAACATCATCGGTTTCTCGTTTAAGTGACCAGCAGTAATTTGTCATCATTTTGATTTTATTTTTACCATCAAAACGCTTTTCTATACTAGCGATTTCTTGGTGAAACCGTTCTGATTTTACTCGTGTTCGGTATTCTGTTTACAGAATGTTTATTTGATTGCTAGTAACAAATTCAAACAAAACTGCCAAATTGAACTTACGCGGAGGTTAATACACATCATGAATCTAAAATAACGGCAAATGGCATTTTTTTTAAAAAGTTGAATAACTCAATCAAATATTACTCGATTTGAATTAACTAAAATGCAGAAGACGCAAAATGAAATGTGTTTTGAAACTGCATACCAAAAGTATATAGTTTTATACAAATTTGACTTATTAATTTTCGTTCAAAGTTCGGTGCAGTCTCAAAATACTAAAAAAATCGTTTTGTTTTTACATGTAGCTTCCTTAATTTTTATTCGAGGTTGTAATGTAATACACCGTTAGAAAGGTCTTATTTTTCTATTTCTAACGATGTACAAACTATTGTAGGATGAATATGATAGGACATATGATTTTTTAACTTCATCTACCTCGAAAAGACGGGTTTTTAACCGTTATTCAAAATTTTCATTTGCACGAAAAATTTGTGGTATGCCACAATGTTACATTTAACATTTATATCTACAATCTACACTATCATTTTTCGTATCCCAGAAGTTTTTTGACTGTCATACCGTGTAATTTTTGATATCAGTTTTTCAGATTGTCAAAAATACATGATTATCTTTAAATTTTTTTTGCTAACAAAACAATGTTTTAGAAATGGCACCACCACTTTTTATTAGAGATGTTTTCAATTCATGGAAACAATCAAGGATTGATTATACAATTTAAAAGCAAGAGGAGAATATAGAAACATTTTTAAAATCTTAAAGTTAAAGTTATGATACTCTTAACAAAGTGCACTTTATTGTTTTTAAATTTAATCAAGAATTTAAAGCCGTGCATCGAAAATCATCTGCATTCGAAATGAAACATCATGATTGGCTCCAATCTCCTCTTATTTGTTTTACTGACAGGTTAGATGATGTAAGTTCATTCGCGTTTTAGTAATTTGACTCAGATTCTCCTGGAACAGCAAGTTGGCTTCTTTAGATTTAAACTTTACGGCTCTGGAGAATTCGAGTTAAAGTAAACCTGAAATATTTTATCTATAGTTAATTACAAAAATTCAAGAGACCTAGTACCAGTAGAGGCATACGGAATATATCAGACTCACAAGATACTTCTACTTTTAGAAAAACTGAAACCAAAGGGGGTAGAAAACCGGTAAATTTCGAAAAAGCATAAAGCGCCGAAAAGTTCAGCAATTAGTCAATGAGAAATCACCAAAAGAAATTGAGTGTGCAGCGAGTTTATTAGCCAAAAGGAAATTTATTGAGTCGACAAATCAATGTCTGACACCATTTCAAGCACTTGGCCTATATTATTACTTGTAATTATCGGTAAGGCGTTATAGAATATTGCGTTCGGTTGTAAACAGTCTTCATCCTGAATGTTTTCCTGATTACAAAATAATTGAAACACAAAAAACTACCTTATACCAAAACCTATTATAGTTTCAGAAGTATCAGCTGAAGTAATAACGCATGACTTGCTTAATCGAACTGCTTCAAGTTTATTGAAAATAATTGAAATGAAAAATATTATTAGTTGTGTTCCTGAATGCAAATATGGCTATGGTTGTAGTTCCGGTCATAGTGTTTACAAACAAAAATTTTCCGATGAAAACATGACTGATGAATTCTTGATTATTGTTGCAATGCCTCCTCTGAAAATAACTAATATTGATAGCCAGGGAGAAGTATGTTTGAACAAAACCCCATCTGTGTTATTTTGCAGACCTTATTATTATGCAAGAAAAACCTTCATTCATTTTAAGGGCCGATGTTGATTTTGAATAAAACACAAATTATTTAGGAAATTATTGTCATTTCTTTTTATTATGATAATATTGGTATGTTTCAATTATGTATGGAACAAAATAAAGGGCCAAATCCTTTAGCTCTTGAATTGTTGCTGGCTTATCGACGTACACCTTTTCTTTCAAATAACCCGAAAGAAAGAAGTCCAACGGTGTCAAATCACATGATTTTATTTTTTTTATTTACATCGCCACCCCTTGAGATAACACGGCCATTGAATTTGTCGCGCAAAAGAGACATTTAGCTCAAATTTTTGCACGATTTTTCCGATTGTACGCACATTTGACGATTAAATTGACCGAAAAAATCACGAAGTGCACGATATCCATTTTGCATTTCATTTCCATTTTCATAATAAGCCTAAATAACTTTAAAGCATTGCTCGATTGTGTATCTTTCCATTGTTCAAATTGAGTTAGTCTGAAATTGAGAAATGTCAAATGAAATGCAGAAAAAACTTGACGTTTAGGTGTGGTTCACATTCAACATCGGCCCTTAAAATTTAACCACCCTTTATATAAAATATATGAATATATTATTATATATAATATATAAATATATAATATATATTATAATATAACTGTTTTTTGTGTTGAAAATTTGGTGTTTTGAAAATTTGGTTTAAATTGGGGTAGCATAAAAGGAAGTTAGCACATTTTATAAGGAATCTTTATTTGGAAAAACGCCTTTTTTATAAAATGTTATAGTGAAAGTGTTTCAAAAACGTGGGTTATATGGGGGGTATCCCAAGCAATGTATCAATTCAGGCTATTTTAAGCAAAGACTTAGTTGGGATAAAATAAACTTGTCTACGTTATTTTGTTAAAATTAAGTGATTATGATAAAAGTACTCGGGTTTTAAGAATTGAAGTTTTATGAAGGGTACCCCAAAAACTGGTCTGACCCAGCCCATTTTTAGTAAAGACCATTGCTATAATACTGAAAATATTTGCGTGTGGTTATAATAAAATAAAGTATTTATTTTTAAAGATACGAGATATTTGAAATTCGGGTTATATGTGGGGTAGCCCGAATAATGGTCTGATTATAGCCATTGTTGGTACGAATGTTTTTTTGAAGTGATTTTAAACCAAATATGAAATTGTTTTAAAAAATATTGAAGGTGTCAAATATTGAAATATTGAAGATACATCGACATTTAACTTTGTCTTATATGGGAGGTAGGCGTGGTCATTGTCCGATTTGGCCAATATTTGGAAAATTTCTAAATCTATGTAAAAAAGTCGTCCACACCAAATTCCGTTGCTCTGCGGCAACTGCAAATAGTTTTGGCCAAAGCTTATATACACTGTGCGGGCTGCTTTTAATTAACAATTTAAATGCACTTACTGATATATTTTGTTTCTAACTAAACTAACTGTTTTCATTTAATGTATCCTACAGATTCAGTGGTTCTGGAGGGCACTGCGTAGCTTCGACCAGGCAGATCGAGCAAAGTTTCTTCAATTTGTAACAGGTACTTCGAAAGTTCCTTTACAAGGATTTAGATCTCTTGAAGGAATGAATGGCATTCAAAAACTTCAAATTCACCGAGATGATCGCTCAACAGATCGTTTACCCTGCGCACACACATGGTAAACTAACATATGTTTTATACTAACAAAAAAATAATTTTCTTTTTTCTTATAAGTTTTAATCAACTGGATCTACCAATGTACAAATCATATGATAAATTGCGCAGTTGCCTTCTTAAAGCAATTCATGAATGTTCTGAAGGGTTTGGATTTGCATAGTTATTTCGTATATAATATACATATATTATATTTTTCTTATAATATGTGCATTTGTGGAAATATAAAAAAAATGTTTTTATGATTATTTTTTTTTTATTCTAGCAAATGTTTTATTTACTCAAAATATATAAACATTTTAATTTCGTAAGTATCTTTCAGTATTAATTAGTTTTGACAAGTGGTGAAAGATCAAATTTTAAATGAATTGTTTATACCTTTAAATGGGCTTTTTGATCAATTGTTATAATGCAATTAAACAGTTAATTCATTATTTTGTACCGACGTTTCGTTGATTTTTTGTCAACATCCTCTGGGTACCATTTTATTGAATCTGAGAAAAAAAATAATAACAGTCACAAATTATAGATTTGATGACACTTAATTTAAACATATTAATATTAAATAAACTTATTCAAAACGATAACATTAACATAATTACTTACAAAAAGTTTAAAACACTACATTTAAGCTATTGACAATATTACTTAAAATTATTAAAAATTTTTCAAAAAATTGCTGCTTCCTTCTACTTCCGTGCTGTTTTAAGTTTTGTTTAAAACCACTGCATAGCTCAGAATAATGTTGTCTTTGTCTTCCTTCTAGTTCATTGTCGTCGTTAAGTTTTGTTGTATATACAAGCTTTCTAGCATATATCGTGTGTTCCCTTTTTTCTCTACGTCTAATATTCGTGTTTTTTCGAAATCAGCTGTGTGTCCATTTATAAGCATATGTTCGGCCAGTGCTGTTGATGTTTTTTTGTTTTTTATGTCCGCTTTGTGCTCAGTTAATCTTGTCTCTCATATCTCATGAATCGCGTTTATATTGTAAAGCTGATTTTTATAAAAATCAGTTTTACAAAAAATTTTATAAAAAGAATTGTGTAAACAAAATTGAACAAAATGTAAGTTCACTAAACAGTTGTCAGGATAAAGTTTAATTTCGGACAAAGTCTTTATTTGTCGTTATTTCTGTGCTCACAAACCATAACATCCTAACTCAAAAATTTCGTAAACACTAAATCTGTGCACGAATGCACTCGTTTTTTTTACAACAGTAGAACATACAGTGCAGAGCTCAGAGCTTAACAGAACTCTGTTAGTCAAGCAAGCGTAACCCCTTCATGTTCGCCGCTTGCTTTACCAGAACACGATGATTTTCGTTTTATAAAAACAAACCAATTTATAAAAAGCATCAATCACACCTAACAGTGCAATTTAAATAGGTGCGCTTGCGTCTGTTACCTGTCAAAATAGATTTATGCACATACATTTTGTATGAAGCCTACCCAAATACGCAACGTACTAACACAACTCGATTCGAATTTCCGATATTGACAATGCGTTCGGTCAACTGCGAAAAAGAGAATAAAAAGAAAAAACAAGAACAAAGGCAACGATTTTTGAAGTTCACGCAGCGATTTGTTTTGGTAGCGCTCATGCAACATTTGCCTGGCGATTGGAAACGCAACGCGCTCCTATTAAGGTTGGACTGTAACGAAACAGAACCTTGACAAAGTGCTTAGTTGTATTTCGTTGTGAGTTGCGTTGAAGAAATTTGTTTAACAAATTAAAAATTCCTATAAAAAATGGATGTACATGAATGACTTATTAAAACTTGAATTTTATTTTAATAAAATTTGTAATGCAAATACTGCTTGTGGTTTAATTTGAAGACCAATTTGCAGTAACTTTAAATCTATCAGCGATAATTTAGTAGTTCATGTAATACTTGTTTGTTTTGTTGGGCTAGGCCAGCGCAAATTAGGTACTCTTTTATTCAACGAGCTTGAATACTCGGTGCCGCCCGGGGGTGGTGTAACATTTGGGGTGTATAAAACTTATGAAAAATGGTACAACCCGCAATGCAAAACGTTGAATGGGTCCAATCTTAACCACATATTTTTGTCATTATATCTGGTTGTAACATTCCCAATTTTAAGACAAAAGCTTCAGTTCTTATAAAAAAGTAGCTGTTAATTCAGATAAAATTATCAAATAAACATTTTGTGTCAGTTGTCACTTAGATATAAATTTTACAAAGTTCACTGGCCAAACTGTCTAGGATTTGAATTTTATCACATTTACAAACGATGTTTTAAATGCTGAAATTTGAAAACGCATGGCAACCTAGATGCTCGCTAAAAAGCTTCTAATAGCAGTTATTGCACTTGCAGTTATTTTTCTGCATGAATTGACGTAAAGTTTTCTCCATGACCAGAAACGAGAAAATAATTTTTTCTCCCCTTAAGCTGTACGGTTAAACTCGAATTATGAATTTTAAAACTGAAAAAAAAATTGGTTGGTTGAAGTCCGACAAACTGTGGAGGAGCTGTTGGGTGACATACAGACACGGTGATATTCAGATGGGCGTTAAAAGTAGGCGTGGCGAGATTTATGTATAGTGACCACACCTTGGTCTCAGCATCTACACACTAAGTTTCACTATGAAAACATGAACATCTCAGGATTATAATGATTTATGAGAAGTGGGCGTAGTTATAGTTTGACCACGCCCAGTTTTAGTGCAGCTACTGAGAGAAACGAGTCGAATTAAATTAAAAAAATTTAGTCCAATACAACAAAATTCGTCTGAATTATAGCATTTTTATTGATTTGTGGGCGGTAATAGGTGGTATGACAACTTCTTTTTATTATTCAACATATTAAACTTGATAACAGATCTTGCAAGTTTGGTGCCCTTAGGTGTTGCGAGACCTTAGGAGATCTTAACGGACACCAACGCACAAACTATTTTATATAAAGGGTGGTTAAATTTTAAGGGCCTATGTTGAATAAAACAAACTATTTAGGAAATTATTGTCTTTTCTTTTTATTATGACAATATTGGTATGGTTCAATTATGTATGGAATAAAATATCAGCCAAATGGCCGCCACGACCTCGGCGGCACACCTCCATCCGACGGTCCAAATTTTCGATGACGCTGAGGCATAAGTGAGGTTCTATGCCGTTAATGTGCCGAATTATCTCATCCTTTAGCTCTTGAATTGTTGCTGGCTTATCGACGTACACCTTTTCTTTCAAATAACCCCAAAGATAGAAGTCCAACGGTGTCAAATCACATGATCTTGGCGGCCAATTGACATCGCCACCACGTGAGATAACATGGCCATTGAATTTATCGTGCAAAAGAGCCATTGTTTCGTTAGCTGTGTGGCAAGTGGCACCGTCCTGTTGAAACCACATACCGTCCACATTCATATCTTCCAAATCGGGCCATCAATGATGAGCGTGAGTGGTGCAATTGTTGGGCACGACGACGAGTTGAGGTAGACGGCTTTTCAGTCACACTATAGCTAACAGCAGCAATATTTTTTGCAGTACGAGCTGTACGAGCATGGAGATATGTTTTCACATCTCCTACAGACCCGGTTTGCTCGATTTTGTTCGAATTTTTGCAATATTTTTCCGATTGACCGCACATTTGGACGATTAAATTGACCGAAAAAATCACGAAGTGCACGATTTGCATTTTGATTTGAACGCCCATTTTCATAATAAGCCTGAATAACTTTAATGCGTTGTTCGATTGTGTATCTTCCTTTTGTTCAAATTGAGTTAGTCTGAAATTGAGAAATGTTAAATGAAATGCAGAAGAAAACTTGACGCTTAGATGTGGTTCACATTCAAAATCGGCCCTTAAAATTTAATCAACCTTTATATATAAGACGGGTTCAATTTACTAAAGTATATTAGAACCTTCCTGCACAGGCAGAATATGAATCCTGGATGTCATAATAATGTGTGAAAAAAAAAAATCGAAAAATTCCAAAAACTGGAAGGGCGCCGTTATAAAACTTGATTTTAAGGACCTAATTTTTTAATGTTTTGTATTTAAATTTTTATAAACATTAATGCAATGCAAACACTTTTTTATAACATGTTTTTATATAAATTGTTCGCTGAACTCAAATATTCCAATGGATTCTTGATACAATTAACCTTTGACCTTAAATTTCATATCGATTCAAGAGATTTCGATTTTTTAAATGATTTTAAACTTTGAACCGTACCTTTGACGAGGTTCTACAACATGTGCAAAAAATAAGGACACACAATTGTACACTGTTTTATGTAGTTTATTGCAAAAAAAAAAAACAACAAATTTGGGTCATTATTTTTCCTGAAATTCAGTTTTTGTGACACCATATTATAAAACAATTTTTTTAATTAATTTTTTTTAATCCTCTATTTGCATCTTATTTTGTATCTCTTTCTTAGTAACTCTGAAAAGGGTCTTAATCCGCGACTTTACTCGTATTTATACGAATGTGTGTTTTTGTATGACATGCCAGTTACGTAATTGCCCTTGAGTTATTCGCAATGACAAAAACACTGATTGGATTTTATCAGTGTGGCTTTCGACCTGGAAAGTCCACCATAGACCAGATTTTCACGCTACGACAAATCCTGGAGAAAACCCACGAAAATCAATTTGACACACACAATCTCTATGTCGATTTTAAAGCTGCGATCGATAGCCCGAGAAGGGATTGCCACCTATACGCAACAATGTCTGAGTTCGGTATACCTGCAAAGTTGATTATAGTTTGCAGAATGACGTTGAGCAACACACGTAGCTCCGTCAAAGTAGGAAATGATCTCTCCGAAATCTTTAATACCGAAAGAGGTTTCAGACAAGGCGATCCACTGTCTTGCGATCTCTTCAACATCATCATGGAGGGGATCGTACGAGGCCGGTGTGCATCGTAATGGCACCATTTTCTACAAAGGTGTCCAGATCCTTGCGTACGCTGATGATATTGACATTGTCGGCAGAACCAGGAGAGATGTTACCGCTGCTTTCGCCGCTATCGAAAAGAATCAGCCAACGTGGGTTTGACAATAAATGAGGGTAAAACAAAGTATATGCTGTCTACGAACAAGGGAGCGCAACGTCTAGACTCCCACGTTTCATCCGGCAGCTATAACTTTGAAGTAGTCAAGGAGTTTGTATACCTTGGCACCGTCATTAATAACAACAACGAAGTCAGCCTGGAGATAAAGCGAAGAACAATAATTGCTAATAGGTGCTACTACGGGCTCAGTAAGCAACTAAGTTCCAGAGCCCTCTCTCGATCGACAAAACTAACACTCTACAAGACGCTCGTTCTACCTGTGCTGCTGTATGGCACATTTATGGAGGCATGGGTAGTTTCGCAAACTGACGCAGCTGCTCTGGTGGGGTTCGAGAGAAAAGTTCTTCGCAAAATCTTCGGTCCTATTCGAGTCGGCGATTTGTATCGCATCCGAATGAACCACGAGCTGTATGAGCTCTACGAAGACATTGACGTAGTTCGGCGTATAACTGTGCAGCGACTACGCTGGCTGGTTCATGTCCATCGTATGGACGACGAAGCTCCAGCGATAAATGTGCTCGAGGTGAGGGTCGCTGGTCAACGACGACTAGGGAAACCATGCCTTCGATAGATGGACCAGGCCGAGGAAGCCCTAACCGCACTTGGTGTATCCTATTGGAGAAGGCGCGCGCAAAGCAGAGGCACCTGGCGAGAGGTCGACTGAAAACCGAACACGGGTTGTTACGGCTACCTAAGCAAGTAAGTGAGTACTTTTTTCTATGAGCTGTTAAATTAAAAATTTCAGCTCTTTTTAGCTGCAACATGTCGAGTTAGCTGCTTTACAAGAGCTAAATGTGTTCGTGATAAGAGTTTATATGCGCTACTGAATGTCCCATTCGGTTTGAGTGTCCTCTGTCACATGCTGCTCCGAAGAACGATCTTCAAATGATCTTAGATATTTTCAAGTATCGTAACGTTTACGAGGATATTGCATGAGAAGTTCTCAATGTGTTTTCGCTACATTTATGGTACCTTTTAGAGACCCTAATAGGGTTGGCTTTTTTTGATAGGAGGACTTATATTCAAACGAAACGTAATATGGTCGCATCGCTTAAACAGAAAAGTGATTTCAACCAAAGTAAGCACACAAGTTTGGAAGTAGAATTCACTAAGGTTGGGAAAAAGAAAAAATTCATCGTTTTGGACTCATTAGACTTTTCAGAGTTGAGCATCGAAGGTTTCGTAATAGCACATACTCCAAAATTTTACAACCTATTGTTTGCAAATAATCCCAACAAAGATAATCTTACGAGTTTTCTAAGCATTGATCCTAGCTGCTGGGTCAACGACAAATCTTATCTACGTGCTGAAGAAATAGTGAAAAACAATGTTGTCATAAATGATACCGCCGAGAGGGCAATAAGTTTAATAACACGCTTCAATACAAATATAACTAACAAAGAAAACAAAAAACACTTGGCTCTGCAAGTAATTGAAAATCACCAGAAGGCTTATCCTTACAACATTAAAAAGAGGAGATACAAAATAGATGCAAATAGTAGATTAAAAGAAATTAATAAAAAAAATTGTTTAATAATAAGGTGTCCCAAAATCTAAATTGCAGTAAAAATAATGATCCAAATTTGTTGTTTTTTTTTTGCAATAAACTACATAAAACAGTTCACAACTGTGTGTCCATATTTTTTGCAGAAGTTGTAGGACCTCGTCAAAGGTACGGTTCAAAGTTCAGAATCATTAAAAAAAAATCGAAAACTCTTTAATCGATATGAATTTTAAGGTCAAAGGTTAATTTTATCAAAAATCCATTGGAATATTTGAGTTCAGTAAACAATTTAAAATAAATCTTTATTTGTTTTTCGACCTTCTTGAAATTTATTTGTTGAATTCTGCGGGCTCAAGGTCCGAAATATTAAAAATGAAGAACTTGTGGTTTTCATTTTAATTTCCGATATTTCGATCACCGTCAGCAATCATCTTCAGGGAAAACTGGAAAAACCTTTTACAATGTTTTTAACAATACTTTTGACTTGAACAATTTTACTTAAAATTTAAACAATTAAAACATTTTAAGAATGAAAACATTTAGTATTTAAGAACGACATTTAACATTTATATCACAGATTTTTAATGAAAAAAAGAACAAATTTACAAAAAACATCCACTTCTTCTGTTGTCAAGTTTTTAATTATTATCTTTAACATAACATCTGTAAATGTGTGCGCCTGTCTGTTTCCGTTTGAAGTTCAGGCTCTTCTCTTCTATTAAGTTTCCCTATAGGAACCCTGTAGGAAAATCAACTAATTTAAAAGTAGTTTTTTGTCAACCACAACTAGTTGAAATTCTGACTTTTTTCCATAGAACGAACTAACATATTTTGTATGGTGATGTCCGCTAAATAAGTCAATTGACTTTCGTCTGCATATATTTTCAACTACTTGTTCAATTAGTTATATATAAATTATTTTTTAATGACTTTAAAATAACCAATTGAAAACTATTACTGATGGCCTAAAGTTAATAAATTAAATTAGTTTTTGTATTAGTTGTTTTTAAAAACAAGTTAGGTTGTTCCTATAGGGAACAATCTAACTCAATTGTAAATAGTTTTATTTGCATTATATATAAAATAATTGAAATACTACTTAAAAACAAGTGATTGATAAACTACTTTGAATTTTATTAAGGCGGCAACTACTCTGATTTTGACATGTTTTAATTGCAAATTTGTATTAGATTACAAGTTTATATATAAATATTTAACCATCTTATTTCATCAAATATTAACTTTAGGCTATCAGTAATAGTTTTCAATTGGTTATTTTAAAGTAGTTAAGAACTAATTTAAATTTAACTAATTTAACAAGTAGTTAAAAATATATGCAAACGAAAGTCAATTGACTTATTTAGCGGACATAATAATATGTTAGTTCGTTCTATAGGAAAAAGTCAGAATTTGAACTAGTTGTGGTTGACAAAAAACTACTTTATCAACCACTTTTAAATTAGTTGATTTCCTACAGGGTTATGATGTGGAGCATTTCTAATGTATATCGTTTAAAGTAGTTATTCTCTTGTTGTAAAATCTCCACAGTGTCAAAATCAGGTGTGTGTCCATGTTCCGCACAATGTGCTGCCAGTGCTGTTTTCTGGTCCATAGATCTGCGAGTTTTTTGGTCCGATCGATGCGAAGAGATTCTTGTCCGTAGCTTGTTTTTAGTTGTCCCAACATATGCCTGGTCACATACGTTGGACCCGTCACCGTTGCATGTAATTTTGTAAATTACATCAGATTTGTCAAGTTTATTAATTTTTGTTTTTGTATTGCTGTACAATTGTTTTACGGTATTATTAGTTTTTAGTGCTAATTTTATTTTCTCCTTGTCATACAAATTTGATTTTATAATTCTTTCCGATAGACCTGAATACCTTACAGATTTGAATATTTTGCTGTTGTTGTCTTCTTCATCTTCCTTGTTTTTCATTTTGTAATATTTGTCGATTAAGCTTTCTATTGTCATTTTCGGGAATTCTTTTTTCCTCAATATAGTCCTGATTTTATTTATATTGTCACAATGGAATTGCTTATTACTAATGGCCAGAACTTTTTTTATAAAATTGTTAACCTTATTTATAATTACCCGTTTGGGGTGTTTGGAGTAAAAATTAATGAGACGTTCGGAGGCCATCGATTTTTTAAACCTGTCAATAATTAATTTGTTGTCTCTTCTTATTATGACCGTGTCCAGGTAGGTTTATTGTCCATTAGTTTCTTCTTCCTCTTTGAATTTGATGTTTTTGTGAAATTTGTTAAGTGCGTCTATAGTTTCTTGTATTTTGTCTGTTTTCACTATTGCAAATATACCATCGACATATTTAGTCACAAGTCTAGGTTTCGTCTTAAGTGTTTCCAGCGTTTTGTCTAATAACTCTTCCATAATTATATCAGCAATCACTGGTGACGCTGGTGATCTCATAAGGGCAAAACACATTGCAGGCACATCAAGCATCGCCGCAAGCCTTTCACGGTTCTACGTCACACACTTTTAAAATACATTAAAAGCATGCGTTATGCTTGAAGCATCCGTGGTGAGAGTCATTACAGAAAATATATGTTTTCTTTCAAATTTTCGTAAGCATAAAACGTTTTGTGATTCAATATTTTGTGCTTCAAAATTAGAAATAAAATACTAAAAACTGAAATACTTTAAACAAGTTAGCTCATATTCGCGGACAGCAGACCAGAAACATACCTGGATACTTGGAAGCTCCTGCAACTACAGCCCAAGCTTTTCCCCGCTGCAGTTTGTTTTTAAATCCCCAGTTCTTCTTGTTGAATATGCATGGGAATTTATTTCATTTATGAGCAGCTCTTCGAATTCGGACATTTTTTAAATTTTAATTGAAATATTTTCTAAAAAACGTTTTCACAAACAGCTGTTTTCTAGCTGTCAATGCCTCAAAGCTTGAAAAAAGTTGAAAAGTTGCCTACTTCAGGCATCAAGCATGCGATGCCTACATGCCTGGAAGTATAATGTGTGTTGCCCCGTAAGCATTCGTGTATTCAACTGAAATGTCAAAGCCTTGCGGCGATGCTTGATGCGCGATGCCTGCAATGTGTTTTGCCCTATAGGCATTCTCTTAATTGCTTGTAAATCTTGTCTTTTAATTTAAAATAGCTGTTGTCTTTTATACAGAATTTAATCATGTCAATAACTTTCCCATCGTTATTTTTGTGTGCTTATTGATTTCTGTTCATTTTTCATCAATTATTTTAATCGCCAACTCTGTTGGAATGCTGGGAAATAGTGATATAATATCAAATGATATTATAATTTCGTCGTCATATATATGTGTGTTAATAATTTTGTTTTTGAACTCAATTGCATTCGTTATGTTATACTGTGAATTTCGTGTTATATTTTTTAAATTTTTTGTTAGGTATTTACTAAGTCCGTATGAAGGTGATCCAATAAAAGAGCAAATTGGTCGTAGTGGTGTGACATCCTTATGAATTTTAGGAAGTCCATAAACTCTCGGCGCTGTTGCTATATTCGTGCAGATGTTTCTTTTTTCGTTAATTGTAATGTCATTATTTTTGAAAAGAAATTCACCAAAAACGTTGTTTTTTTTTGTTGGAGTGTTAGTGTTGGGTCGCTATTTAAAATTTTGTATGTTCCTATATCTCTCACTAATATTCGCATCTTACGGTCATAGTCCTTTTTGTTCATTGATACAGTCACATTTCCCTTTTCAGAATTCAGGATTAATAAATTTTCATGTTCCTGTACTGTATTATCTCTTGCATCATGCCTTAGTGTGTTAATGTGCCCATCTTTTAATGTTGTTAATCTCGATCTCGCTGTTTCTTGCTGCTCTCTTTTTGTTATCGTTTGTATGCAGTCTTCCCCCTCAGCAATTCATTTGTATACCGGTAGAAGTTGTTTTGTTGTTGGAAGCGCATGTTTTGGTCCAAGTGACAGTAGACACTTGGTATGTTAAAGATAATAATTAAAAACTTGACAACAGAAGAAGTGGATGTTTTTTATAAATTTGTTCTTTTTTTCATTAAAAATCTGTGAAATAAATGTTAAATGTCGTTCTTAAATACTAAATGTTTTAATTCTTAAAATGTCTTAATTGTATAAATTGTAATTAAAATTGTTCAAGTGAAAAGTATTGTTAAAAACATTGTAAAAGGTTTTCCCAGTTTTCCCTGAAGATGATTGCCGACGGCGATCGAAATATCGGAAATTAAAATTAAAACCACAAAAGTTTTTCATTATTAATATTTTGGACCTTGAGCCCGCAGAATTCAACAAATAAATTTTAAATAAAAACATTTTATAAAAAAAAGTTTTTGTATTGCATTAATGTTTATAAAAATTTAAATACAAAACATTAAAAAAATAGGTCTCTAAAATCTTGTTTTATAGCGGCGCCCTTCCAGTTTTTGGAATTTTTCGATTTTTTTTTCACACATTACTTTGACATCCAGAATGCATATTCTGCCCGTGCAGGGAAGTTCTGGAATACAATAATAAAATGTATGGAGCCCCGAACCCATCTTATATAAATAGCCTTATTTTGCATTTCTAACGAAGCATTCAACGAACGATGTTGAATTCAAGCTGAAATATGTATTTCGAACGAAGCTTATCGATAAGCTTGTGTTTGCTACGTGCACTCAAACTGTTATACACAGGCAGTTGCCAAATGGGGCGCTACCATATCAAACACTAGGGAAGTTTTCTGTATTTTGTTGTTTACGTAAGTTTTACTCATATGTTGGCAATGCTTTTTGCTTTTGTTCGGTTTGTGTATTCAATAAATAAACTGTGAGCAATTAAGTGGTTTGTGGATTTGTTTTTCATTATTATTGTTTTTAGTGATTGAGTGATTGCTTTTGACATATTAAAATAAAAGGTATGCAGCTATTGCAGTTTTTATGTTCATTTTATGTTTTTTAAGTGCTTCACAACCTTCGGACAATATGTATTTGTATATTTCATAATATATTTAAATTTAGGTTCAGAATTTTCAATTTTTTATCCATTCTATTAACGAATGCAACCACAACGATAGCATAAAAGTGTTCGTTTGATTTTGTCGTTCGGTTTCGTGGTTTCAGTTCTCGTTAGATATAAAGGGTGGTTAAATTTTAAGGGCCGATGTTGAATGTGCACCACACCTAAACGTCACGTTTTTTTCTGCATTTCATTTGACATTTCTCAATTTCAGACTAACTCAATTTGGACCATGGAAAGATACACAATCGAGCTACGCGTTAAAGTTAGGCTTATTATGAAAATGGGCATTCAAATCAAAATGCATATCGTGCACTTCGTGATTTTTTCGGTCGATTTAATCGTCCAAATGTGCGTACAATCGGAAAAATTTGAGCAAACCGGGTCTGTAGGAGATGTGAAAACACCAGTGCATGCTCGTAATGCAGAAAATATTGCTGCTGTTCACGATAGTGTGGCCGTCAAGCAGTTACTGTGAATGGTGTTCGCTATCGTGAGATGATAACGAATTTTGTATGGCCCGAATTGGAAGATATGAATGTGGACGATATGTGGTTTCAACAGGACGGTGCCACTTGCCACACAGCTAACGAAACAATGACTCTTTTGCGCGACAAATTCAATGGTCATGTTATCTCACGTGGTGGCGATGTCAATTGGCCGCCAAGGTCATGTATTTAACACCGTTGGACTTCTTTCTTTGGGGTTATTTGAAAAAAAAGGTTTACGTCGATAAGCCAGCAACAATTCAAGAGCTAAAGGATGAGATAATTCGGCACATTAACGGCTTAGAACCTCACTTATGCCTCAGTGTCATCGAAAATTTGGACCATCGGATGGAGGTGTGCCGCCGAGGTCGCGGCGGCCATTTAGCCGATATTTTGTTCCATACATAATTGAACTATACCAATATTATCATAATAAAAGTAATGACAATAATTTCCTAAATAATTTGTGTTTTATTCAAAATCAACATCGGCCCTTAAAGTTTAACCACTCTTTACATATTGCAAATATGTAACTGTACTACGGCATCGTTTGCTTGCTGATAAGCTGTTATCATTGTTTGATTCTGTTCGAATTACAAACTTCAAAAACATGAACGAACACTGTTTTGACGGAAACGATTGATCGGATAGGAATACAAAATGAAGCCAATAGATAAAAAAAATATAAAAAAACAGTATGTTACTGTTGGGTTCAACCTACCATGAAATACCCTACACCATATTTTTTTCATATTTATTTCTTATCTTATATATTGCTTATATTTTCTTATCTCATATATTGCTTATGACATGACTTCGATCCCACATAAAAAAGAAACCCTTCTAGTTCGTTTTAAACAGAATGTGTTTTTAACAACAATCCAACATCATAATAAACCAACTACACCATAATCAACAAAATCACCACCAATAATAAAAGTAAAAACAAACCTACAACAACAAACACAATATCCTTACAAACAACACAATAACCCACTACTACATAGCCAACATGATATTTTATAGAATTTTATGAATTATTTTGTTACTTAAAACATATATTCTTTATTAAATTCTTTAGTAATTTTATTTTTATTAAATTTTATTATTTAAAACGGAAAAAATTAATACATTTTCATACTAAACAAACAAATCTATTATTATTTGAATAAACAATTAGAAAATCCCTTTTTTTGGGTTTAAATGATCATTAGTTCATAAGAAAATGTAAAAACTATAAAACCTAAAGAACACAGCATAACTCCAAGCGTTATGCTCAGTAGCGCAACCGAAATGGGGTTTTGGGGTTAAACCCCCCCCCCCCAAAATTATCGTAGCAAAAAGTGAAATAGGACACAATCAAAGTGACTAACACGAAAAGTAATCACAAGTTTTTATCAAAAGAAATCCCTAATTATAAATTTAAAATTTATTGTCATTGATCCGTAATCTTTTAAACTTAATTACTCACCAAGGTGGCGCCTACAACTGTAAGTCGGTTTCCGCCTGTTGTACGAAATTGCGCTAGCCATTTCTGTTTTGTGCTTGCAGGCGCCAGTCGGAAGCTCCAAGTTTTGTTAGGTTGTCCTCTACTGGCCCTTTCAATGGAGATGCGGTTGTCCTGTTCTGCGTTGTCCGCCGCTGAGTACCGAATCGAATATTTTCTTCGCTGAAGCCTCGTCTTCCATCTGCTCAACATGCCCTAGCCAGCGGAGCCGCTCGATTATTATGTGCTTTACTATGTCGATGTCGGCGTATAGCTCATACAGCTCATTGTTCCATCGTATTCGGTACTCGCCATTGACGCAGATTGGTCCGTAGATTTTACGAAGGATCTTTCTCTCGAACGCTCCTCAAATCTTTTCATCAGATCTGCTCAACGTCCAGGTTTGTGCTGCATATAACAGGATGGGCATTATTAGTGACTTATAGACCGTAACTTTTGTTCGTCGAGAGAGGGCTCTGCTTCTCAATTGCCCACTGAGCCCAAAGTAACACCTGTTGGCAAGAGTTATCCTTCGTTTTATCTCTCTACTGATATCGTTGGTGGAGTTAATGCTGGATCCGAGGTAGACGAAGTGCTTCACAACCTCGAATGCGGTGTTGTCAACAGTGACGTGGGTGCCAAAACGCTGGGACTATTTGTTTGTTGACACTAGATATTTCGTCTTATCTGCGTTTACTGCAAGACCCATGCGACTCGACTATTTTTCTAATTTAGAGAATGCTGCACTGACTTCGAGTGTGTTATGGCCAATCATATCAACATCATCGGCATACTCTAGCAGCATAACACTCTTATACAATATTGTGCCGCTTTGTCTCAGATCAGCAGCTCGAATGATCTTCTCCATTATTAGATTAAAAATGTCGCATGATAAAGATTCACCTTGTCTGAAACCTCGTTTGGTAACAAATGGTGGGGAGAGGTCCTTGTTGCTCAGTGTCATCCTCCATAGACGGATTAATTTTGCAGGTATACCAAATTCAGACATGGTGCAGTATAGGTGATTCCTTATTGGACTGTCGAAAGGGGCTTTGTAGTTGACAAGAAGATGGTGGGTATCGATTTGCTTCTCCATGGTCTTTTCCAAGATTTGTCGTAGCGTGAATATTTGGTCGGTGATAGATTTTCAAGGTCTCAAGCCACACTGATAAGGCCCATTCAGTTGGTTTACGATGGGCTTCAGTCTTTCACATAATACGATCGACAGGACCTTATAGGCGATATTTAAGAGGCTTATCCCACGGTAGTTGGCGCAAATAGCGGGATCGCCTTGTGGATTGGACAGAGTAAACTGAGGTTCCAATCGTTTGGAATGCATTCTTCCGACCATATTCTGCATTGAAGGTCGTGAATGCATTTAAATAGAGCTTCGCCTCCGTTCTTAAACAGCTCAGCGGGTAGACCATCGGCTCCCGCGGCTTTGTTCTTCTTAAGCCCTGTTATTGCTGTCAAGACTTCATTATAGTAGGGCAGCGGAACTTCAACGCTGTCATCCATAATTGGGGTTTCCAGGATATCATCTCTATTGGCGGGATTGTTGCCATCATCGCCATTCAGAAGACTAGAGAAGTGTTCCATCCATTTTAAGCCAATCGAAGTTTGTGAAATATGTGTTTTTTTGAATTCTTAGCAAGATACGAGTACTTAATTTAAAAGTGCATTAATAATAATAAAAAGCAAATAAAAAGTGTGACCGTGGCATAGTGGGTAGAGGGTGTGGCTCATACGCCAGAGAACCCAGGTTCGAATCCCCCATCTGACACAGCAATTTTTTTCAATTGAATTAATTTTTCTGTTCGGCCGTCACCTCTCTGCAGACAATGGCAAACCTCAGAGAGTAAAAACTGCCATGAAAAGCTTCTTGAGAACATAAGCCGTTCGGAGTCGGCATAAAGCTTGGACCTATCAGCTACGACCATTTCTCGATCATTTATGTTCAAACATTTCACAACACAAGTGATCATGAGAAGCTCGGTCAAAAGTTCTTTCAAGGGCTGGAATGGCCATTTCGTTTTTTTTTTAAATTAAAACGTGCATAAATAAAAAAGTGCATAAATTTAATTTAATAAAAAAGTGGAAAACAACACTGCAATGGCGCCACCCATTGAATGACTAACTAGTGTGAAAGGACGTTTAGTTCCCTAAATAGAGCTGTGGTTGAAGTACTAATACTTTAGTATTAAATTACTACACATTCAATTTGTTACTTCACAATATAAAATTGTATAGATTTTATTTATTATTCTCTAAGCACAAAGCCAACAAATAAAAATTGATTTGACACTAGACTGATTGACATAAGAGTTAGATTTTAAAAACATCCATTTCCACTATTCTTTCAACACTATTTCCTCACCATACAAAAGCGCTGAATATGGCCCCTTATTAGTTTTTGAAAAACTAATAGGATTTTATTAAGATGATTTGGAAGGAGATTTTGATGATTTAAAAATGAAACTGAATCTTTGGTATAAAGTTAGTAATGAAACTAGCGATGGAAAAAATACAGTGTTTGAAGCCTGGAACAGAATGCGATTTAGTTGTAGCGATTCCACGTAGTAACCTCATCAGCTGTTCAGTGTGTAGCACGCTACGCCAAAAAATATGTCCAGAATGGCGTGAGCGCTTCAGAGAACACTTGTTTATAAATTTTTACGATTTTACAAATATTGTTAATTTCAAACATTTATTTCGGTACCGTCAACGTGTGCAGTATCGAAAAATCTATATATATAAAAATGAATGTATGTATGTGGGTATGTGGATATGTGTGTATATCACGTATAGACTCCAAAACCACCGAACCAAACTTTATGAAATTTTTAGGGATACTGAAGCAACATTCTGGAAGTGTTCCTGTGAAGTTTGGTTTTGATTGGACCAGGGGGCGTGGTACCTCCCATACAACTTAAATTGGCTCTATCGCCCACAAACCAAAAAAAAAAATGCTATATACCAGACGGTTTTAATCATATAAAACTAAGATTTGGTAAATTTGTTCATATAGTTACTTTCGGTGACTGTACAAAAAATGGGCGTGGTCACACTATATCTACGCCAACTTATCAGCAACCATTTTAATTCCTGAGATGTTCAAGTTTTGATAGTGAATCTTGGTACGCAGGTGCTAGGGATACAAGTGGCAGTCACTATGTAAATATGAACATTGTCACGCCCACTTTTACCTCCCACAAATCAGTAAAAATGCTTTATATCAGCCGGCTTTTGTCGTATAAGACTAAGATTTGATAATTTAGTTTATATGATTACTCTCGGCCAATGTACAAAAAATGGGCATGGCCGCACTATAACTACGCCCACTTTATCGAAATCATGCTTATTCCTGAGTTGTACACGTTTTCATAGTGAACCTTTATGCAGGTTCTATAGGTCCAAGTGGCAGTCACTATGTAAATATAAATGTTGTCACGCCCACTTTTTCCGCCCACAAATCAGTAACAAATGCTTTATATCAGCCGGCTTTTGCCGTAGAAGACTAAGGTTTGGTAATTTAGTAATAATTAATTTAATAAATGGGACTGGTCGCAACATATCTACGCCCACTTTTTCGAAATCATGCTTATTCCTGAGTTGTACACGTTTTGATAGTAACACTTGATATTCAGGTGCTCTTTGTGGCAGTCAATATATATATACAGGGTGTCCCAGACTTAGAGTATTATAATGTGGGGGCTGATTCCTCGTGATGAGGCAAGCAAAAAATCGTCTGGGTGGGGGTGGTCGCAAATGCCCCCCTAGGGGGCTAGGAGTGAAAAACAAAAAAAATAGGTGTCGTTACGTTTTAATCCATAGCTAACATATCCCTGCAACGATTAAAAAAAACCATAACTTTTTGAAAAGAAAATTAAATTTGGTTTAAGTTAATAGTGCAAAGTTTTTCCATAAAGTCATAAACAAAAAATGTATAAGCATCTGAATTCAAAAAATAGGTTTTTTTCTTTAAAAATTCAACTTTCAAGGCAATTTTCTCAGAAGAAACCCAAATGTTTTATTATTTTTTATGACGCAATTTTTTCCTTGGTCAATTCTCTAAAAACCCGTCATACATTGTTTATACTTCAGAGATAATATTGTTTGTATAAAATCGATTTTCCGATCTTACCACTTTTTCCTCCCACTGAGGTACTTAATGCAAGCAAACGACTTTGTTTTTTTGTTGCTAACAATAACTAGTAAAACGGTTAGATTTAACGGAATTAAGTAAAAAAAGTTCATTTATTCTTCATAATTAAACGTAAACAAGTGATTTAAAGAAATTGCTCAAAGCTTGCAAAGTACCTCAGTGGGAGGAAAAAGTGGTAAGATCGGAAAATCGATTTTATACAAACAATATTATCTCTGAAGTATAAACAATGTATGACGGGTTTTTAGAGAATTGACCAAGGAAAAAAACTGCGTCATAAAAAATAATAAAACACTTGGGTTTCTTCTGAGAAAATTGCCTTGAAAGTTGAATTTTTAAAGAAAAAAACCTATTTTTTGACTTCAGATGCTTATACATTTTTTGTTTATGACTTTATGGAAAAACTTTGCACTATTAACTTAAAGCAAATTTAATTTTCTTTTCAAAAAGTTATGGTTTTTTTTAATCGTTGCAGGGATATGTTAGCTATGGATTAAAACGTAACGACACCTATTTTTTTTGTTTTTCACTCCTAGCCCCCTAGGGGGGCATTTGCGATCACCCCCACCCATACGATTTTTTGCTCGCCTCATCACGAGGAATCAGCCCCCACATTATAATACTCTAAGTCTGGGACACCCTGTATATAAAATTTGCCACGCCCACTTGTACCACCCACAAAAAAAAACAAAATGAAATGGCCAATTTCAGCCCTTGAAAGCACTTTGACCGAGCTTCTTATGATCAATTGTGTTGAGCGTGTTGTGGAATGTTTGAACACAAATGATCTAGAACTGGACCTAAGTACATGTTTTATGCCGACTCCAAACGGCTTATGTTTTCAAGAAGCTTTTCATGGCAGTTTTTATTCTCTGAGGTTTGCCATTATCTGCAGAGAGGTGACGGCCGAACAGAAAAATTAATTCAAGTGAAAAACTTTCCGTGTCAGGTGGGATTCGAACCAGGGTTCTCTCGCGTATGGGCCACACACTCTACCCAGTACGCCACGGCTGCCACTTGTTTTTTTTACCCAGAAATTAATAGAACTTCTATAAATCAGACGATTCTAATCGTTTAATACTAAAATTTGGTAATTAAGTTCATACGCTTACTCTCGACAACTTTGCAAAGCATGTGCATGGTAGCACTATATCTCTGCCCTTTCTTCAGAAATAATTTTATTTAATTTATTTATTTACTTATTTATTAATGTACTATAGTTAATTACAATTAAAAATTATAACTAAGTAAGCACTAGCTGCCAGGGCTATCGGTTAGAAATAATTTTAATTCCTGAGATGTGAACGTTTTGATAGTCAAGCTTGGTATGTAGGTGCTATGGGTCAAAGTGGCGGTCACTTTATATATAAATGTTACCACGCCTACTTTTTACGCCCACAAATCCATAAAGAGGATAGATATCAGACTTTTTTACAGTAAAAGACTAAAACTTGGTAGATTAGTTCATATGGTTACTGCCAGAACCCTTAAAAAATGGGCGTGTCGCACTTTATCTACGACGACTTATCAAAAATGATTGTCATTTCTGAGTTGTACGCGTTTTGATAGTGAAACTTGGTATGTAGGTGCAATGGGACCAAGTGGCGGTCACTATATATACAAATGTTGCCATGCCTACTTTTACTGCTCATCTATCTATCTGTAAAAAAAGTATGTATGTATACTAAGGCTACTTACAAAAAAAAGGTGTTCGGGTCGGTTCCTCAAAATAATGCTTTATGTTATGATGATTCCCCAAATATTTCGACTGTAGCGATAGTCATCTGTGAGCTGGAATGGTTTCAAATAAAAAATAAAAAAAAAACAAAAAAGAAATGGCCATTTCAGACTTTGACCGAGCTTCTTATGCGTGCGTGTTGTGAAATGTTTGAACACAAATTATCGAGAACTGGATCTACAAGGTGTATGCCGACTCCGAACGGCTTATGTTCTCAAGAAGCTTTTCATGCCAGTTTTTACTCTCTGATTTACTGATTTCTGATTTTACTCTCATTGTCTGCATAGAGATGGTGGCCGAACAGAAAAATTAATTCAATTGAAAAAACTTTCTGTGTCAGATAGAATTCGAACCTGAGTTCTATGGTATACAAGCCTCGCACGTCAACCAGTATGCCACGGAATGGTTTGAAATATTCTGTAAAAACCGAGTTTTTTATAAAAATATTTACTGGTGCGGTAGTTAAAAATAACAAACGGTCAGAAATAATAGTAATGAAAAAGTTCTTCCAATCTGCACTAATAAATTTTAAATTTTTACAGTCGGACCAAAGATGATGCAGATTTTTATTAATTTTTTAACTTTTTTTTGTATTATTTTCACTAAAATGCAAATTAAAATTTTTTTTTGTTTTGCCATGTTACTTTTAGTCAAATAAATTATCTATGGATGCTAAAATAAAGTGTAAAGTGAATAGCTATATTCAATGAAATTACAAAAAAATGTACACATTTTTTACATTGTACAATTTATTCGACTAAAGTAGTTTAGGAAAAGATTCGTTTGAATTTTAGTGAAAATAATATGAAAAAAGTTAAAACAATCCAAAAAATCCGCATTATCTTTGGTCCAATGGAAAAAATAAAAGATTTTTTGATGCAAAATTTTTTCCATTACTCTTATTTCTGACCGTTTGTTTTTTTCTAACTGCCATACCAGCCAATATTTTTAAGCGAAATATTTTGGGGATCATCATAACATAAGCCATGGATTATTTTGAAGAACGAGACTGAACAATTTTTTTTCTAAAGAGCGTGGGTATATGTGTATATCACGTAAAGACTTCGAAACCGCTAAGCCAATTTTTATATCAAAGCGTTGAGAGGGTTCCTGTGAAGTCTGTTGCCGATCGTAAATACACCTAAAATTTTCGATTTCGAACAGTTTTGGAATTATAGGTCGCAAAGCCTCGGAATTCAGTATTCGACCTCAATTTACTTTTATGCCGTTGCACAGGTAACATTTTATGGGTGTTGGACGAGGGGCGTGGTACTTTTTTCGCACCCAAAATTTTCGGTATAGCTTTCGAAATAAGTCACACATTAATAAAACTCGGTAAGAACTTACTATAAAAGCATGGCTTCACTAAAGCTACGCCCTCTTTCAGGGTATAAGCTAGTATAATATAAAATAATATAAAATATAAAAAAGCATCGTAAATACAACTTTCAACGAAGCTCAACTTGTGCTACAACTACAGCTACGAGTCACAGACGTACTACGCATTCTGTGCGATTTCGTGCATTTAGTACAGTTTAACTTTTGACAGGTCATACTACGTACTACAAGCTACAATATTCTGGTTCCCACGTTAGAGCTGTACAATATAGAAATATTTTCTAATATATTTAATTTACGAATGCTTATTTAAGAAGCACGATGTTGCAAGATAGATTAAACAGTCTCACATTGCTTAATCTGTACAGAGATATGATGACATCAGTAGATTTATTTTAGATAAACTCGCTGAATGTAGGCGTAAACTGAATTTGAAAATAGAGTTTTGGTTTATTTTGTTAATCTTAACCGAAATAATCCTGTAACTAATGTTTTTTTTTTGTAAAAAGCAAACAATTGATAGCAATTTTTTAAATTTTTATTTATTTTTTAATACATATAAAACACTGTTTTAAAAACTGAGTTTTAGTTATCTCTGCATTAGCTGTACTCCGGTGGTCGTTGATCTAGAGCGCGGCTCTATTTTATTCACAATGCAAAAACAAAAATTAGAACCAGCTCTTATCCTGGCTCTATTTCTGATCTTAAAATGCTGCCAAATTTAAAGCATTTTTTTCAAAACGAACATAGTTGGCAAATTTGAAGTACTCTTCGACGAGTTTTCGTCTTACTGCTCGCACTCGTACTTTGACACTTCATCGCGAGTGGTGCCAAATTGTAAAAAAGTTGAACAAAAACTGTTCCACTGAGATTTGATCGGATCCAATGCCATTTCAATGCTGCTATTATGTATGTTATCATTGTGGTGGAATTCTTTGTTTGTTTCTTAACTAAACCATACTTTCATTTTCAAATAATACTCCCAAAAGTTGCAATTTACTACTGTGTGGTGAACAGTGACGGACTGGGGCCTAAAATTTGACCTGAAAAATGATGACTGGACCGGTCCTCTTACCTTAAAGCATTATTCTTCAATACGTTTATATTCAAAACGTTTAATGTTTTAAAAAAACTTTTAAAGTTCAGAAAAAATATACTTTCTTTTCATAAATAAAGGTGCAGCCAAGGTTGATTTATAAGGTTTTACGTGTGTTTTTTTTTGTATGTAATTATAAATTACACCCAAAAAAAATTTCTGGTTGCGCGCCTGATTCTGCTGTTCACATTACTTTCCCTTCATTTCGTTCTGCTGCATTCTTCTTTGCCGACTCGTATATAACATAGCTTCGGTTTTCGTTTGTTTTTGTTACGCTCACGCAACGAGTTCTCTCGGTAGTGTAACGTTCGTTTTAATTGATGAGAGCAAAACATAGCCAACGCTTACTCCACAAACAAGTGTTCTGAAACGCATTTCATGCGCATTCGTGCAGAGGTTTAGTAAATACTGGATGTTTTATATTCCTTACAACGTCTGTTTCCCGGAAGTTAATGGAACAATCAAACAAAGAATTTGTAGGTACGGAGATAATTAACGGAACAATCGAATATATAACTGGTAGATACATGAATGTCCCTTCATTTTTCACAAATACCAGATCGCTTTTTTTACGATACTTTGAGTTAGGCTGTTATGCATTATGACCACAGATTTATCCAAGCATAATTGCTTATTTCATCCAATTTTATTTGCGATATTTTCACCTTACGTATAAATACACAACTTATTGTTCTGAGCAATCAAGGGTAACAATATCGCTTCTCAATCGGCGCACTATGGAGTACATATAGTACATAAGTTTGAACCAAGAATTTCAGGTGCTCCACCTGAATATTGACCAATTAACACAATAAATAGAGATAAAAAAGCAACAAACAACGTACAAAATTTTATCGTAAAATGTTAAAAAATAGAATTTAGTCAAAAAATATCTCGGAAAATCAAATTTATTATTTAAATTCAAGCAATAATCAGTAGTTTTAAATTATATTATAAAATGAATCTGAATATTTTTTGGCAAGCATAAAAAGCAACTTGAATTAAAAAAGAAAATGCATGATTTCAGCAATTTTAACATGTTCGATGAAACTTCTGATTATGTCAAAAATATTGAAAAAACAGACAGAAATGTTTACAAATCGATTAAATGAATAACTGACAGTAAACCTTATAATTGTGTCTATGAGAATCAAAAGTGATCAATTAAACTTTTGAAAAAAATTAAGTTAACGATTGATTATGATTACCCTTGTTAAATGCTACATATGACTGTATTCAAAGTCGTCTAATATCTAGTATTTCCAGAGTTATTTGGTACTAAAAATCAATTTCAGAATCAAAGACGATCTATTCCACCTAGTTGTTGGCATCAAAACGACACAATCCCACCTTTACTTTTTGTTCTCCAGAAAGGAGTACAACTCTTGTAATATAAGGCCTAATAACTACAACAAATAAGCTTTGTCGTGACAGCACTGTATAGAATGTCAAAAAAATTTGTTGGATGTAAGATTTTTTTCAACTAATTACAAGTGCAAGTTGTGTTTTAATCGAAAGGTGTACAGTTAAAAAAGATAAATATGGAATCCATAGAGACACCAATTCTAGCGGGCTGTCCACGTAATTGAAAGAAAAATGTTAATCAGAGGAAACGGGATTTAGTAACACAACAAAAGAAAGTTGAACGGCTTTGATATATTTTTCTGGTTAAACCCTTAAATAAGTATTTTAACTAAACACACCTTTAAATGTTTAACTGGTTTGATATTCTTTTTTGGACCTAGTAGGACATAGTTAAGAACACTCGTTGGTGTAATAATATTATATATTGCTCATTTATTATCAAGTATGCGAGGAAAAAATGCCAACCATGCCGACATGTCTACATAACAAGGGCAGCAGCTTTCAATGTAAAGACATAACATTCATAAATTCAGACGGAATTTATAAAATATGTTCGAAGTTTGCATAAGATTTCTTTATTTTAAATTACTGCACCATTAAAAATCCGAAAAGAAATAATCGCAGCAAGAATCACGAAGTAAAAAGAAATATTTCGGTGCAATATAGAGTGGGCCAAAACACATTTTTAAGGGAGTATTCCTGGTTGGAAGGCTGTTTTTGGACCGTTTTTGAAAAACTTCTCATTTAAAAACCCAGAGTTATTTAAATTCTACTTTTTTTATAGTATTAAGAATATATCAAATTAAATAAAAAATTTTATTCCTTTGTACAAGGGCTGTTCAAAAAGTTGTCGGCCTTCAAAGTTGGGTGTCGAAAAAAAAGGTATGCTGTTTGCGACCCGGATAACACGACTTCGGATCATCTGAAATGTAAAAAGTAAAGGGCGTTAGATTCAGTACATATGTAATTCTGGTCCTTACCTCAATTATAATTTTGCGATAATTTTTTACAAAATGGCGATCATTGAAAAATTAAAAACCGATTTTGGTTCTTTTTTTTAGTTTAGTGTAAAATAAATGATGACGACCACCGCAAACGAAAAATTGATAATGATTTACGGATATGCACCTGGAATGTCCGAACTCTTAATTGGGAAGGTGCCTCTATCCAACTGATTGATATCTTGGAAAGATGCAAAGCTGATATAACTGCAATCCAAGAAATGCGATGAAAGAAAGTTGCTCTCGGCAAGCATCCTGTGATATCTACTACAGCGGCCATGAGGAGAAGCACGAGTTTGGGTGCGGATTTGTAGATGGCAAGAGAATACGGAATCACGTCCTGCGATTCACTCCTGTAAACGAACGACTTGCTATAATCCGCATCTAAATTCTAAATTCTTTCATATAAGCCTAATATGTGCGCATGCTCCGACAGAGGACAAGGACGATGAGATCAAAGATACTTTCTACGAGCGCTGCCCTCGTCACTACACAAAAATTGTGCTTGACTTCAACGCCAAGGTGGGCAAGGAAAACATCTTTGGTACAACTGTCGGAAAGTTCAGCCTCCACGACAACACATCCGATAACGGAATGAGGCTGATTGACTTCGCCGCAGCACGAAACATGGTTATCAGTAACATGCAATAACAATAGAGTTCAGCTACTACAGCTATATCGCACTTTCTCAGCATTAACCCATCTAAAGCCACTACCCAGTAATCATTGAAAATATCAATGTTATGGATACCCGTGACCACAAACAAGTTAATGTGGGAAAAATTTACCCACCAATAAATGGGTTGGGCTCAGGGACAACACAAGACGTAACAACTAACCATGCGTATATAGATCTATTTACACAACTAATTTTAATCTACTTTTGAGTTGACCTTTTGACAAATTAACATCAAAAACGCTACAATTGTTAACAAAGGAACTCATGCGACTTAAAGGAGCAGTAGCCATATAATTTGTTCTACTAAATTGCAAATAAATTAAGTTGTTAGCGTTTCTACTGCTTCTACGGTTAGTGTTAAAATTTATGTGAGAAAGAAGTTCTGGAGAATCGAATACACCTGTTATGAGCTGGTGTAAATATACGATATCTGCCGATTTCCTTCGATCACCTAAAGACTGCATTTTTAATAGTTTTAAACGATCCGCATAAGGAGGAAGGTCTAATATGTCAGTTCCGCTTAAGCCCCTTAGAGCAAACTGAACAAAACGTTTTTGGATTCTTTCTATTCGATCAACATGCACATTGTAACTTGGGGACCACACTTGACTTGCATACTCTAAGTGAGGACGCACGATTGCATAATACAACGTTGTAGTTGTAATCATGCTATTAAATTCTTTGGCCCAGCGTTTTACAAAACCAAGCATTGAAGATGCTTTTTTACAAATATTATCAATATGAACGTTAAACGATAGCTTAGAATCCATGCATATACCTAGGTCTTTGACGGTGTCTACACGACTCAAGGCAGTATCTTTAATCTTATAATCAAAAATAAAATTATTCCTTTTTCGTGAAAAGGTCATAGTTTGGCATTTATCTGGATTTAAAAACATATTATTTTTAGAACACCAAACTTCAAAGGATTTTAGATCAGACTGGAGTAGATCTGAATTATCTCTAGAATTAATCGTTCTGTATATTTTCATATCATCGGCATAAATAAGCAGATGAGAGTGTTCAATGACGTGAGTTACATCATTGATAGCTAAAATAAACAGAAGAGGACCAAGGTGACTACCCTGAGGAACACCTGATCCAGCAATAAATTCAGAAGACAATGCGCCTCGGAAACGTATTTGATAAGATCGCTCCACCAAATACGATTTAATCCAGTTCACAAAATATTGTGGAAATCCCATTAACTCAAGTTTAAATACGATTAGATTGTGTGTTAGTTTATCAAATGCCTTACTAAAGTCAGTGTAAACACAATCGACCTGGTTACCAGAATCAATAGAATTTAAGCAGAATGTTGTAAAATCGAGAAGATTAGACACAGTGGATCTGCCATTCACAAAACCATGCTGACGAGTTGTTATGACTTTGCCACAGTGAATTTTCACCCGATCGTACACCATCCGCTCAAAAAGTTTTGGAATCGATGAGAGCTTAGCGATAGGCCTATAGTTACTGACATCGTTCCTGCAACCCTTTTTAAAAATAGGACTTATAAATGATTTTTTCCAAAAAAGTGGAAAATAACTTTCGTTAATAGATTTATTGAATAATAAAGACAGTGGTTGACTCAAAACGGAACCGCATTGTGTTAACACTGCGGCAGGAACACCGTCAGGTCCAGCACCAAACTCCTCATCGATCGATCTAATATACATTAAAATATCCTCTGGAGTGAAGGATATAAGTTCCAAAGATACTCTGGGTTCGGAATTCATATATTCAAAGTACTCTCCATCAGGATTAAAAGAATCTGAACAGAATGATTCTTTAAAAAGATTGGCGAAAAGGCCACAAATTTTGACGGGATTGTCAGTAAATCCCTCAGGAGTTCTAAAAGAAGAAGGAAATCCATCAGATTTCTTCTTTGTGTTTACGAATCCCCAAAATTTCTTTGGATCTGTCAATATTCTCAGCTTAACATTATCTAAATATTCGTGATATAATGTAGCTGAGCGATTTTCAAATTCCAGAAACAAACGTTTGTAAGTTTCTAGGTCGTTTGAGCCTAAGCTACAGATGTATTTCTTCCATGCCCTATTCCTGTTGTTGCGAAGAATCTTTAAATCCTTTGTGTACCAAGGGTACGTAGAATTCCTCGCAAATTTGAGACTATAAGGTACGGATTGAGAAAACACAGCAAAGAGTTCCATATAAAAAAAATGTATGGAGTCATCAAGGCAATTTCCATTTATATATTCTAAAATTGCATTAAGTTTGCCATTAAGCAACTGATTCAACTTCAAAAAGTCAGCTTTTTTAAAATTGAATTCATAAAGCTTATCTGCTGAATTAGAATTTACTATATTTGCTCTGTCGGATTCGTACCAAATACTCAATGGTGGATGATATTCATCAACAGTAGTTAGAGCATGAAAGGCCCTCTTAACAACAACATTGTTACTGTCTGTAGTTAAGACCAGGTCAAGAAGTCTTTCAAGACTATTATAAATACAACTCACTTGTTGTAAGTCTGAACATATATTATCAACAAATATATGTTCTTGGCGGGTCTTCGAATTAGATGCACAATAGTACGTATCATCGTCAGAAGAATGCCATTTTAAATCAGGTAGATTAAAATCGCCCAATAATAAAATGTCGTCATTAACGTCAAGTAAATCAATTATGTAATCTATGCACTCCGCAAGGCTTGCATAGACCTCTACACTACTCTTAGGAGGAACATATGCATTAATAACATATACATTAGAGTTACAATGTATAACTTTAACGCAAATAAGTTCATTATTAGAAGAGCAGGGAATGTCAACAATAAAACTGACAAAGCAGTTCCTTACAGCCAAAAGGACACCACCACCGACAGAAGAAATATTGTCAGTGTATCTGTCTTTTCTAAAAACTTGAAAACTATTGTCAAACAATTCCAAATCAGTAATGCTTCCGTTCAGCCACGTTTCTGTTAACGCGATAATATCCTCAGAGCAGTTTTGAGTTGATAGAAATAAGCTCTGCGTCTTAGAACGTAGTCCCCTTACATTTTGATAGTAAAGGGACAGCCTATTTAGTTTTTTTGAGTCTGGCGGGCGGCTTTAGTCACCCTTTTAGACTTATTTTTTGGCTTGAACTCAGTAACAAGAATATTATCGGCCCACAAATTAGATTTAAGAACAGTTGTAAAATCTTCGGCTGCAACTGTTAGAATAAAAGAAGCATGGGAAGGCTTATTACCAATTTTTTTGCATGAACAGAATGCATTTGAGTTCACTAACTTGGATTGCCTGACAAAAGTCAATATATTTTCTATTGATGTGTTGGGCTGAAGACGTGAAATGAAAACATTTCTGGTCCTCGAAACTGCTCTTAAAGTCAAATGACTGTTAGGCGTAGTTGAAATCGTATTTGGGCTACTAGTCAATGGAGGAATAGAAGATGGTGTATGAGAAATCACCGTATTATTATTTTCTGATGGCATTGCTGGGGGCTGCTCTGCCTTGGAAGGTCTGGAGGACGCCTTCCGACGCTTATTTTTGTTTTTGTTTTTCCTCTGTCTTTTAGAGCTTTTAAGGTCTTTTTCTGATGAAACTGACAAAATTCCGGAAGATGCAGTCATGGACGAAGGAACCGAAATGTTATCCTGAACAGTAATTTCATCAGAAACGCTGGTAGTGGGTGCGGCACTAACTTCGCTAAAAAATGAAACAATTTCTCTGAAGTTATTATTTAATAAGTTAAGGCTTTCCCCAAAAAGCTTTATTTTAGAATAGAGTTCATCCGGGGAAAGGGCCCTGCACGAAGCACAATACCAGCGAAGACCAGATCGGACTGACATTAAATCGTTAAGGCACGATTTAGAAATACCAGCACAAGAAGCATGGAACATTCGCTCACATGGGCCAGAACAGCTGAACATAGGGTACAGAATATTCTGGCTTTTGCATTGCTCGTTCAGAGAACAAGCAGCAATATTATCAATGGAAAAATAATCCATTGAAAAAAATTTCAATTACTTTGTGAGCGTTTTTAAATGTAAAATGTGCTTTCAGGGTTGGCACAGTAAAATGCAGCGTACACAAAGTGTTAAGCACAATAACAACACTAGAGACTCTCACTGCACAACAGATAAACAAACACCGCACAAGAGGAATAGAAAAAAATTGGGCATACAAACACTAGATTGTGTGAAGTACAACAAAAACTGTTCTATTTTATTAACATAAATTATGTTTTACGAAAAGAACACTAAACAAAATAAATTTTTTTTTTTTTTTTTTTATAAAAACACATAAATACAATTTTTTAATAGTTTTTATACAAACGATTTAACAAAAATTTAAATTTTCCACTTAATAATTACTTTTACAACACACACTAGAAAAAACAACACCGATACCGACAAGTAGACGAGATCAACTGTAGCACTAGATTCAAGCATCTCAATATTTATAAGGCCACCTGGTTGTCCCCTGACCAAAAAACACGCAACCAAATTGATCACGTTTTGATTGACGGAAGGCACTCTTCCAGTGTATTAGATGTACGCACGATCCGTGGTGCTAACATAGACTCGGATCATTATCTTGTCGCAGCTAAGATCCGTACACGTCTGTGCGCTGCAAAGAATACGCGCAATCGTACACAGAGAAAGCTAGACGTCGACAAGCTGCAATCAAAACGGACAGCCGAAGCCTTTGCCACTCGACTCTCACTCCTGCCTCAAGAAAGCACTCCTCCGATCGACGATATATGCGCGCAGTAAGCACACATCTCCCACTCTCTGCGTACGGCTGCCGAAGAGGTTATTGGCTACCACCGATCCCGCCGAAACCAGTGGCACGACCAAGAGTGTTGCGTACAAAGCCACCCTGCAGTCGGTTGTAACGCGTGATGCTAAGGAGCGATACAGAGAGAAGAGGAGGGACGAGAAACGTCTTTTCAAGCGGAAAAAACGAGAGGCAGAAAAGCGTGAGTGTAGAAGATTGAGATGTATAGTGACAGGAACGAGGCACTTCTCTAATCTTCTAAATGGCGATGACGACAACAATCGCGCCAATAGAGATGGTATCCCGGAAACCCCAATTATGGATGACAGCGTTGAAGTTTCGCTGCCCGACAATAATGAAGTCTTGACAGCAATAACACGGCTTAAGAACAAAAAAGCCGCGGGAGCCGATGGTCTACCCACTGAGCTGTTTAAGAACGGAGGCGAAGCTCTATTTAAATGCATTCACGAGCTTCTATGCAGAATATGGTGGGAAGAATGCATTCCAAACGATTGGAACCTCAGTGTACTCTGCCCAATGCACAAGAAAGGCGATCCCACTATTCGCGCCAACTACCGTGGGATAAGCCTCCTAAATATCGCCTATAAGGTTCTATCTATCGTATTATGTGAAAGACTGAAGCCCATCGTAAGCCAACAGGTTGGGCCTTATCAGTGTGGCTTCAGACCTGGAAAATCTACCACCGACCAGATATTCACGCTACGACAAATCTTGGAAAAGACCATAGAGAAGCAAATCGACACCCACCACCTTTTTGTCGACTATAAATCCGTTTTCGACAGTCCAATAAGGAATCACCTATACTCCACCATGTCTCAATTTGGTATACCTGCAAAATTAATCCGTCTATGCAGGATGACACTGAGCAACACCAGCAGTGCAGTAAAAATCGGGAAGGACCTCTCTCCCCCATTTGTTACCAAACGAGGTTTCAGACAAGGTGATTCTTTATCGTGCGACTTTTTTAACCTAATTATGGAAAAGATCATTAGAGCTGATGATCTGAGACAAAGCGGCACAATATTCTATAAGAGTGTTATGCTGCTAGCGTATGCCGATGATATTGATATCTTTGGCCATAACACACGCGAAGTCAGTGCAGCATTCTCCAAATTAGAAAAAGAGTCGAGTCGTATGGGTCTTGCAGTAAACGCAGATAAGACGAAATATCTGGTGTCAACAAACAAACAGTCCCAGCGTATTGGCACCCACGTCACTGTTGACAACACCTCCTTTGAAGTTGTGAAGGACTTCGTCTACCTCGGTTCCAGCAACCAACGATATCAGTAGAGAGAGAAAACGAAGGATAACTCTTGCCAACAGGTGTTACTTTGGGCTTAGTAGGCAATTTAGAAGCAGAGCCCTCTCTCGACGAACAAAAGTCTCGCTCTATAAGTCACTAATCATGCCCGTCCTGTTATATGCAGCACAAACCTGGACGTTGAGCAGCACTGATGAAAAGATTTTAGGAGCGTTCGAGAGAAAGATCCTTCGTAAAATCTTCGGACCAATCTGCGTCAATGGCGAGTACCGAACACGATGGAACGATGAGCTGTATGAGCTATACGCCGACATCGACATAGTAAAGCGCATAAAAATCGAGCGGCTTCGCTGGCTAGGTCATGTTGAGCGGATGGAAGACGACGCTCCAGCGAAGAAAATATTCAATTCGGTACCCAGCGGCGGACAACGCAGATGAGGACGACCGCATCTCCGTTGGAGGGACGAAGTGGAGGACAACCTGACGAAACTTGGAGCTTCCAACTGGCGCCAGCAAGCGCAAAACAAAAATGGCTGGCGCAATTTCTTACAACAGGCGGAAACCGACTTACGGTTGTAGGCGCCATCTAAGTAAGTAAAAAAAAATAGTAAAAAATTGTTTAAAATTGTGATTGAGGTAGGGATCAGAATGATGACAATTCTGCGTTGATTGCACTTTGTTTAATCAAAATTGGTTCAGAACTACGGACGCAATCTGGATCGCAAGCTCGAAAAACGTGGTTTCGAGATAAACGCGTTTAAGTCTGAAGTTATTTTTATGCATCAAAAAAAAAAAAAAAATTAAATGAAAAATTTAAGCATGCAGTTTTAGAAATTCAACAATTTTTGTGCGTCGATTGCACTTGGCTTTATCAAAATCAGCTTAGTAGAAGCGGAGAAAAGTGACTTCGAATTTCAAAAACGGGATTTTGAAAAAACTCAAAGAAAATTTGAAGCAATAAAATTTTTTTTTGTGTAATACATATATCAATATGCAATGCCAGCCCCATAAAGAACTCCTTCCTCTTCTTCAAAAAATGAGGACTCAGCGGCTCTTTCATCTCTTCGGGCAGTTCTAGCTTCGTTTGATGCGGCCAGAGCTCTGGCTTCGGACCTTTTCAAACGTTCTTTGAGAAAACTGTATAAAACTCCAAAATGCAATTCTCCGTTTTGTTGTCAATGCTTATGTCTTCGTTTTCATTATTTTTAAATTTGTTTTACCGATGTACTTGTGAATTCGGTGTCCTCATCTCTTTCGAGTTGGTTACCACGAAACTGGCGTTTCAAGAGACGAGTTTTTCGATTGCTACCAGTGTTTCTTTTATTTTTATTTCTATTACTTTTTCTATCCATTGTCTTTAGCACAAACAACAATTTTTATCAAAACTGTACTTTTCAAAACTGTATGCGCGCGCGCGTCCGGTTTATAACTCAATTCAAAGTGAACTTAACGCTGCCAACATTCGAATACCTAAGCTCTAAAATGTGTACTCATTTATTTTTAAAATGCTTACACAAACAAGTTATTACCAAAAAGTAACCAAATTAAGCAAATCGCATTTTCTCGAAAACATTGTTGGACAAAAAAGACCATATCTCCTAAAGTATTTCGAATTTCAAAAAACCCTTTTATGACGATATTCTCAAATATTCAAGCTATAAAATTATGCAAAAAAATGTTTGCCAGCCAGGAATACTTCCTTAAATATAATTGGTAAAACAAAGGGTCGCTTACATTACGTTTGCAGTCGCCACTTCAAAACTGGCACAGTAGTTGTTGAAAACCGAGATGGTGACCGAAAAAGTAGCAAGCTAGCTAATAATAAAGAAAAACAGTACAAGACAATTGAAATTCATTATTGTCGTAGTCGTATTGCTAAACGACAGTATTCACCTGGTGAGTTGTCAATCAACAAAATGTGGAGAACTTATAATGACTTCCACCTAAACTTCCAAGTTAAGTCTAGCTACTTTCGAATGATCTTCAACACTTGCTTCAATCTTGAGTTTAAAGCTCTATCATCAGATAAATGCTCGACATGTATTCAACTAAAAGATTTTCTAAAACATGAAGAAAATTCTTAAAAGAAAAACGAAATAATTACCAAAATACGAATTCACAAACTTCGAAATAAAGTCTTCTTTGAAATTCTTAGTAAGGAAAGGATTGTCAAAAGAATATGTCGCTGCCAAAAGTAGCTGACCAAGCAGCTTACTTCACCCGTCAATTATTCTTATACCTTTTTGGAGTAGTTGCAGGTACTGCCTATTAGCAGTACGGCAGATTTCTCACAAAAAAACATCGTTTTCCTATATTACTGAATGGAGAATACTCTCGCAAAAGGTTCTAATGAAACCGCCTCCGCAGTTTTTTTATCATCTATGCAACATAAGATAAAGGTATAAGAATAGTTCGACTAAGGGCTGATGGCTGCGGAGGCCAAAACAAAAACTCAATTATGATAGGCATGTGCCAATTGTTGTGAATCAATCACAAATTAAACAACTAAACTAAGGCATACTTGTAGACACTACCATACAACAAACTTGAATTTCTGAATTCAAGGCCAATGCCAAGTTCAAGTGCAACTGCATATAAATGCAGTGTCAGCATTAATGCACAAAACCTTTAAAGCTATGACGCGTGCCATAACTTAAACGGTAGCAAGCGAGCAGCTTAAATAACAAGCAATATCTCCAGCATGTTGTTGTTGCCATTGCTGTAAGAAATAAACTGACACCGTTGTGCCTTCGGGAACGGTGTATTTTAAATTAATAATATTTTATTGTTGTAAATGCATGAAAACAAAAATACGCCTAAAGTATTTTTAGCTGCAATTAATAATTGGACAATATTTGGAACAAAAGATTTCCGCCTTTGGGAAAATAAAAGTATGACAAACTTAATACAATACAAGCATTATACATATGTTATTATTTGAGTCAGAAATAATATCGGCTAAGTTATGAGGAAATGTTTTGTTATTTTTTAAATTATGAAACTAAGCCATTGTGAAGTATCGCGAAATTAAATAAGTGTTAAGTATAGCAAATTAATCGATAAGCTAGATTTAAGTATGTAAAAATTAAGAAGAAGAAGCTAGCCCATATATGTAATAAATATCTGGTCTATGCTAAATAAAGAAGATTAGTATGGTAATATCTAAACAGACACCAGCAAGTATTCTTTCCTTTCTTTAAAGTGGACCAGAGTGGATCTTGTACTGACAACAGTAAGTACACAGTCGGCTGGTGAGCCATTATAATACACACCCAAAATCTTCTGGCAAACTTATGGCTGCCTATTCATTTGACAACCCTGCCGGTTAAATATAAGGAAACTTTTTTTTTATTTGGAAATTGTAGGCTAATGCGTTCTTCTCGCCTGGAGAGAAGACGCCTCTCGTGTTTATTTAGGTACTATTTTTAGGTTACGACGAAGGACTTACCGGTATCCTCACAGAGAGGATCCCAACATAAATGGTGCAGCCGGTAGGATCCTTTTTGTTCAGGGGAGCAGCAAGGATATTTTGAAAAAAAAAATGTTTAAATAGAATATATTTTCGAAAAATTATATTGAATTTAATCGGGAGGATCCTTGTTGGGAACGGCAAGGTAATAATAAGAGTAAATGAATTTTTGAAAATATAAATAAAACTATATCAATAAAAAATATATATGTTTTTTTTTGGTTTGAGTGCTTTTGGATTTGCGAGCACTGTAAGGGATGCAAACAAGAAAAATTCGATGGCAACTGGACACCAAAATTTAAGTTCATGCTTAATGATTCAAGTCATTTAAAAATTTGAGTTGAATGAATTTTCGTGAATTTAGTGTTTTTGATCGAATCCTGATCGTGACCAGTTAAGTTACTGAAAGTTATCTTCATGAGAAAAAAATATACTGAAAGAAGAGTTTAAAATAGTAGTATGAATAATTAGTGAAAAGATCTGCGAAGTAACATGGCGAACACTTTATCTCCACCATTTCAGAAATGGAGGAGGAACATGATACAATGATTCAGAAGCAATTAGACGCAATTTTCGCAAAATACGAGGAATACGTGTCAGCGAGGATATCACCGGATTATCCAGCATACGTCCCAACGCCCAAGGGAGCTGGACCTAAACCGATAACTATCGAGGAATATAGACGGAGAAATCACCTTTACCATGGAGCAGGGACAGCACTCTCGAGGTCACGGCAAAGAAATCCCTGGAGAGGAAATGAAAGAGAGGGGGAAGGCAATTCAACGAGAGAAGACAGCTAGTGGTTCTCTACAGAGAATCAACCCTAGCCACCACCGACGAGGCCAGAATCGGACTAAAGAAATGAATAAAGGAAGAACGGGAACAAAATAGAAGAGACAGTCTGCGGGGCAATTAAGGAGGAAGAATGAATTATTTCAAATTGGGAAGAGTTGATGTCCCAAATTCCAGCTATTAAATATCTTACAGCATGCGAAACTAAAGTAAGAGTAGTTAATGTATTGTAAAAATTTTATTAATATTGTATAAATGGATATATGGTATAAAAAAAAATGAATATATGAAAAAAAAATTATTATTTTTAACTAACTGGGTTTACGGGAGAATTGATTGAATAAAGAACACTTCGGCTTAGTGCGTTAGAAAGGGAATGCGGTAATTTTAGCTAGTTTTTCTTTAAATGGATCACACTAGTGACATAGAGAGAAGGTATCTAGATCTCATAGGAGAATTGGACAGGTTTTTGGAAAAATTGTGGGTCCGAGCAAAAGGGGTTATATCAAACAAAGATAATTTCGCTTTGCTGCAAATACGGTAGGGAAAAATTTGACAAAGGTAGAAGAGGCAGACGTAGTGTTTGATTTCGTAGATAAATATCACGAGCACAAGAGTACGGCTCAAGCAAGGAGATTTGAGGAGTATAAGAGAGATTTTGAGGCTCTGAGAACAAAGTTAGGTGAGGTGCAACAACCAAGAATTAGATACCAAGGTAGAGCAGAAGAGCTAGATTTGGAAAACGAAAGATTGCGAGATCTGTTATAAAGAGAAGACGTATCGACAGATTTAGTAGAGAAGTTAATTGTCCAACAAGCTAGAGAAGAATTTGAGACAGTCGAACAGGCAAATGCTAGGATTAGGGAATTACAGGTACAAAATAGGCATTTGCAGGAAGAATTGAAATTGCCAACAGAAAATTCATTGGATCATAAAGAGGCAACAGACTTAGAGACATAAGAAGAGGAACATATATACGAGAAAAAAGAAATAATAGAAAGAAAAGATAATACAATGAAGCTAAACGCAATAGCTAAGACAGTGAATAATCTGGTCCCATTATTCTCGGGAAGCGACTCACCAACGGAGGTTCACAGGTTCATTCAAGGGTGCGATCTTGCCATAAGAGCGTTCAATGCTAGTGAGTTGCCACGCGTTATAGAATGTGTTAAGTTGAGATTGCACGGAGATGCTTATGATTTATGCAGGGGAATACAGTTTGCCAACATTGAGAAATTTTACCCCTTATTTAAATCCAATTACCTAAGAGAAACAACATACAATTCAATTCTAATGGAATTGTCGAAATGTGTTCAATAGCCAGGGGAAAAATTACAAGCATATGCAAGAAGATTAAGTTCAATAGAAGCAAGAGGGAAGGATTGCATAGGAGAAGAGGCAGGTTTGTTGGATCAATTAAATAAGGCGGTGGTGACGGCCTTTAGGGTAGCATTGAATGACCAAAGCTTAAAACCAGTAGTGTTGACTATGGAGGGCAAGAATTAAGCCGAGTTAGTGACTAAGGCGGCCGAAATAGATTATATGTTGAGGACCGCAGGTCAATATGGATCCGAGGTCACAACGCGGGAACAGGTGCATGCGTAGTAGACAAAACAAGGAATGTTGACAGGCAGGTTAGCTAAGTTAGAGGGGATAGATTTATCTATATCTTATATCGTTTTGTGGGAAATTGGGACATACCAGGGATGAGTGTCTTACAAGAAAAAATACTTCATACTGCGACAAATGCCAGGAATATGGTCATGAAAAAGGGTGGAATTGTGCCCAAGAATTCAAGCCTAGAAATAGACAAACGCAAGAGACAAGTTTTGAGAGTAAGAATAATAGAGGAGTCAATACAGGAAACCCATTCAGAGATAATGGGGGAAAGAATTTCGATAGAGAGCCAAGACCGGTAGTGCAATGCAAATGGTGTAACAAAATAGGACATACGGAAGGGGATTGTTACGCAAAAAGAAATCGGGGTTACAGACAGGGAAACTTCCAAGGGCCCAGCAAAGGCCATTAAGCTGGGAACCCCGAGATAAGAGAGTAACACCCGCTAAGGGCAGTAACGGAAAATTCGACGTCTTGAAAGATTGTGAATATCTGTACATCTAACCTAATAGAGAGTGTAGTAACATAGATTTTGACATCCGAAAAGATTGTAAATATCTGTATACCTCAGTCAATGGAAGTAAAGGAAGAGTTAACCCCTAACGAAATTATAAAGGACTATATTATATCTAAGCCAGTAGAAGGTGGAGTATATTTAAGCCAGGAGAAGGTGAGTATTAGCCCAGACTTAGAGGAAACAATTGGGTTGTTTGAAACAACAGCAAAAAAATTTTTTTATAACATGATAACCATCATCCAAATTATTCTCTATGCTATTAATATGATAAACGTAGTAGAAGCTCTAAGAAATATAAGAGAAACAGTGAAAAACAAGAAGATAACGGTTATTGAGATACTTGTAATGATTATAAGTAAAATCAAAGGGATATTAATGAATAAAATGAAAATGTTTAGTAAAAATAAGCCAAGTTGTTGCTGGCACAAAAATCTGATAGTGCAGGAGAGTAAAAGGGGTGAAAGTTTAGGTATCTCCAAAGTGAATGATCTGTTTGTAGAAATTCCTTGTAAGAATGCTATAAATGGCCGACTCATTCTACTTGTAAATTCTGGAGCAGACACGAGTTTGGTTAAACAAAGTGCGTTAGAAACAATTGAAAATAGAACCAAAGAAATAAAAGATTTAATTGTTCTCAATAGAAAATTTAATAACATCATACCATGACATCTTCTTTTTAGAAGGGGATAAGTTGTTATACACTCCTGTGATAAAACACGAAATTAATAGCGTTTTCTTTTCTCGAAAAAAGTTTACACTTATTCTGCACTAAGCTAGGGCTGTCAAGATTTTGTTCTTTTCTTAAAAGTAGGCTAAACCTTAATGGGGTATTGCGTTCTTTTGTGAAAATTGTTACAGTCTGGCAGGGCAAAAGTGTTCCACTTTCTACACTCTATAAAATGACGGTGTGGCAATGCCACCCTGCGAAACAGCTGATTTTAATAGCAAGAAGTTTTTACAAATTGTGGACGCAAGAAGTTTCTATAAATTTTGGACGCAAAACAGAGGTCAAATGGAGGCAGTAATTGGAACAAGGGAATTATTAAACGAATTGATGGAGTCGTCTTCATCATCGGAAGAAGAAATTGAAACGGTGCTCTTAAAAAGATACCCTCATCCACGAGTACAAGACTTTGTGGAAAGTGTTGTTTACTCTTACACCGAGTTGGAGGAAAGTGCTCTAATTCGACTGAGGAAGCAATTTTTCATCAATTTTATTTATTTTGCAGTTCAAAAAAAACTTCCGCATTACCCGCGAAATTGCAGAATATCTCGTGGCAAAGTATTCATCCAGCAGATGGTATATAGAAAGGAGCTATAAGGGAGGTAGACCGCAATCTACAGCAGGGGCTCATATGCTGTCCTTTTTATGGTAAGATCCAAGAAATATATCGTTATATCAACGATTCTACTTCACAGCTTTTAATGATCGCACCTCTTTTAGGTTTAGCGCTAATAAGACAACATTTAGAGAAGTAGCAAACCTTTTTGGAGTGACGTTGTCGAACATTCACTCAACCTTCCATAAAGTATTGAGTTTTTTTGTGAAAGATATGGCATCGGAGACAATAAAATTTCCTAAAGAAGAGGATCATAAGAAATCGATTGCAAGGGAATTTGAAAAAGTATATGCCAAAATATATTCCGTATTAATACATTTTTAAAAAAGCTATCTTTATAACTTTTACAGATTGCTGGGTTTCCAAACGTTTTGGGTTGCATAGATGGCAGCTATATTTCCGCCAGAAAGCCTAAGGATAAAATACGTTCAACATATACAAATAGACATGACATGTGACGCAAAGCTTCGTTTTCTGGACGTATACACAGGCATTCCTAGCAAAATTCATGATTCTCGCATTTTAAAACTGTCTTTCATTGGAAGTGAGCTCCAAAATGCATGCGCACGTAAATATCATTTGCTGGGCGACTCTGCGTATCCTATTCGTGAATATTTACTAACACCATTTCGAGATTTTGGAAATTTGAGAGAGTCAGAAAAACTATACAATCTGAAATTTTGCAAAACGCGAGTGAAAATTGAAAACTCATTCGGTGTGCTAAAATCCCGTTTTCACCAGCTAATGCGCCTAGATTTTCACAATGTCGAAACCATGGGAAAGTTCATTATAGCTTGTTGCACTCTTCACAACATTTGTATAGAAAGAAATGATTATTGTGACATTGAGACCAATTATATCGAAACTGAGAACGTTCCTATTGACAATGGCGGTGACAGAAGAGATCACTTGCTAATGCAGTTGGGGCAACTGAAGCGAAACGAAATTAAAAACCGTTTTTACAGTATGAGAAATTAATAGCAGTTTGATTGCTTTTTTATTGCAAAAAATAAAATAAAAATATTTTTAATATTTAAATAAAATAAAATTCGATTCAGTCTTTTTTTTTTCATTCAATTCATTTCAAAACAAAACTTAAAATTCACCTTTTGGAGAATGTTTCATTTTTTAATCAGGCCTATCGTGAGTAATTTTTCCGCCCAAAATTGGAAAAGGAAATTTCCCTTTTTAACATTGCTGTTAGGTTGGGACCATTTCATTGAATTTCATTTCAATTTCATATTTCAAAAGTTACAAGTTGTTCATCAATGGTCATATTTTCGTTGCACTTTGTGCAGCTATTTTTATTAAGGAAATTTAAACAAAAACTGCTGAAATGCAACGAAAATGTGACCGTTGATGAACAACTTGTAACTTTTGAAATATGAAATTGAAATTAAATTTGGACTAAATGGTCCCAACCTAACAGCAACGTTAAAAAGGGAAATTTTCTTTTCCGATTTTGGGCGGAAAAATTACTCACGATAGGCCTGAATAATAAATACGTAAGGTGACAGATTCCGGACTAATCCTTCTTATTTTCTATAATTTTTTCCAGTAAGTTGTGAATTTTATCCACTGAACTCATTTTTTCTCTGTGTCGTCTCTCCCGAGCTTCCTCCTTATTTTGCGCTATTTCCAGCAATGTCTCTTGGACGGTTTTTGTTTTCTTTTTTTCGGACTTCACAATACTTTCTTCGCAGATATTTTTCCAAACAACTTTCTGGCTGCTTATCTGGATTTCGGGCTCGATTGAATCATCCAGCTTGCATATTTCGTCGAGTTCGCTCTCGAAGTCAATTTTTTGCCTTTTGGCACCAGATGTGTTGTTATTCTCCACAGCTGCTTTCTTTCTCCTTATGACCGTTTTGTATCGCTCCTCGCACTGTTTTGGGCTTTTTCCTTCTATATCTGATGAAATTTTGATCCACATTTCCTTCTTGTTTTTCAACATTTTCATTGGGCCAATGTCAGGTAAGTAGTGCGCGAGTTATAGTTTAATGAATTAAAAGACTTTTCACTTCAGTTGAAAATAACAGATTGATTTTTATTTATTCTGCCAAACTACAAGAAACCTTTTTGAATATTAATTCCAGCTTAAGTAAATACAAAAAGTGTAATACATACATACATTTAATTTAAACATGTGTTCTGAATTAAGGTAAATAAAACATGTGTACTTGAAATACTTTAAATACATTTCCTATTTAACTGTTTTTCTTTAGTTTGACATTAATATTTATTGACATTGAAATTTGTCCTACTTAAATTCTGAAGAATTGTCACACTTAAGAAAGCAATAAATTTAATTGTTTATGACTCGGCATTTTCTGGTTTCTTTAACTATTTGTTGTTGTTGTTTGAAGTGGTGGTGTAATTTGCTGTAGTTGCTTGGTGGTTTCTTGGTGGTTTCTTGGTTACAGTTGCTTATCTGTTGTTGTTGTTGTTATTGTTTTGAAGCAGCGGTGTAACTTGCTGTAGTTGCTTGCTGGTCTCTTGATCATAGTTGGTACTGTAACTCCTCCCCCCTAAGTGTGAGCGATAGTGTACTAGAGCGATGGTGGAGTGTTGGATGATTTAAATTGGCTTTTTCTAAAAGTAAATACTATGAAAAAGATAAAAACGGCTACAATAACTGAAATAGTATAATTATAAAGTTGTTGGGTTTGCGATTCTGTTCTCAGGATTTGTATTGCTTCCTTGTTATTGAAATGGTAGTTCTCCAGTTTTTTTATATTAAGTGGTTCGATAATAGACTCTACTTGGATGTTTCTACTTGATGGTGTGATTAAACGTATTTCGTCCCAATGTACATTAATGTTGTCTTCGTATATTATGCCATCTATGTCAATATGACAATCCTTATAGTGTATTAGAACGGTCCCTTCTATTGTTTGACTGTAGTTGTTACAGGATGTATTGATTGTAGTTGATGGTGCGTTTTGTAGTACGATATAATTTGACTCGGGTTGAAATATTGATTCTGTATCTCCAACGACTTTCAAAGGGCAGTTAGCTGTTTTATTGGTCAATATTTTCCCAATACATGCTGACTCTTCAATTAACTCTTTCTTTTTGGACTTTTTGCAATAGAAAACCTTTTCAATTCTAGCACAGGTTTCGTTTAAATAGTGTATACTTTGGTTATTATGTAATATGTAGTGTTGGTTTATAATAATTTCGTGTGTTTTATTTATAGGTAGTGGAATTAAGTGATATAGGGAATATTTTTCGTGTGATACTATGGGAATGCGGATATTAAATATTATATTGGTATTGTTATAGTAAGCTTGCAATCCTAACAGTTCATATATGTGTTCATCTGAATGTATTTCTAAAAATTGTTTATTAAAAATATTGTGAATTTCTTTAAGTTCCTCCGGGCTTAGTATGAGTTTTGGTATAATGTTAAGTTTGGAAATAATTATCGCTTCTGCTATATTGTTAAGGTGTTGTGTTAAAAGGTCAATGTTGTAGTTTATTTGATTAATGTATTGTAAGTGTATGAAGTTGTGTTCGTTAGAGCTTAATTTGTTACGAATTCGATCCTGATTGTAATTAAAGGTTTCTATCATTTTATCCTGTTCTTTGTTAATGTGATTAGTTATGTTTTGAAATCTTTTAATCATTTGAGAATTAAGCGTTATTTGGCCATTTAATTCGTCCTGCAAATCTGTTTGATGTTTGTTAATTTGTTCAATATCTTTGTTCAGCTTTTCAGCGTCTCTTGAGTCCATATTTCCAGTTATGCATTTAATAACTGTACCTAACCCATTTATTAACCCTCTTTTGTTACGATATCTTGGGGTTAAGATATTTAACTTATTTTCCAATTCGTTTAATTTTAATTTCGTTATCTTAATTGATGGTTCAAGTTCTTTTATCCTTTTTAGTACTGACAATGATTGTTTTATTTTTTCTATATTGATAGTGTATGCATCAATATTTACTATGTGTATCAAGTTGTTATATTTTTCTATTATTCTCGCTGGACCTAACTGCAGTGGTAGAACACCTTGGTTTTCTGGGAGCTTGAGTATTTCAATTTGTTGGGATGCTACTAGGGTTAATAATCTGTAAGGTTAAGAAAAAAATAAAAGAATCTGTTTTATTTCGGTTCCTTCTTAATTCTAGATTTGTGAACTTTTCTATTATTATTTGTTAGTATTGTAACTTTTTTATTATCTTTGACCCTATGTTGGAAAAATCTTGGGGTAATTTTATTTCTTCTGCACTCTTTCCTATATACTAAATCGTTTACTTCTTTGTTTTCCGGATCTTCCCTTCCTATATTTAGTTTATCTATTCTTTTTCCTACTAATTTTTCGGCATCTTCTCTAATTGCTGGAAAAATTTTCGATTGATATAATTTTAATTTCTCTAAGTACTCATGTTCTGTGTTAAATGTGATGGAATTATTAAATTTGTATGTTCACCCATAATATAATTCAAAGGGTGTTAACTTGGTTGCGGAGTGGATTGCGTTGTTGTACGTTACAAACGTCTCTGATAAAATTTCATCATGGTCCAACTCGTGTTTGTTTTCTTTAAGTTTTGATAGGATAATCCTGTGTATTTCAGTTAACGTTGAGTGTAATCGTTCTACTGTTGAGTTACTACTTGTTTGTTGGAACGATGTGATGTGTAGTTCAATTTGATATTGTCTGCAAAAGTCTTTAAAAATATTGGCTGTAAATTCTGCTCCTTGATCGCAGACTATTTTTACCGGTATTCCATGATGGCTTATAAATTGTTTCATGTATTTTAACATTGTGATACTGTTTCGGGATTCTACTGTGTATCCACAGGCAAATCTTGAGAATTTGTCTATTATTGTTAAAATATTACGACCATTTATACTATAAATATCTATGTGAACAATATCTAGTGGTTTTTCGGGTGACTCTGGTTTTTCATACTTGATTTTAGGTGGGTGTCTATTGTATTTTAATGCTTGGCATGTTTCACAGTTGTTAATAGTATTTTGAATTTCAGTTTTCATAAAAGGGAAGAAGTATTTTCGTTTCATTTGTAGCAAAGTTTCGTCCGTGCCTCTGTGGTTGTTTCTAATATGGTAGTCATTTATAAGTTTATCTTGGTCATCATTCTGCCTTACATCTATCAGTATTTCTGTACACCGAATTAAGCGGAAACGTTTATTTGCAAAATATTTAGAGTATGTTGATTGAACTAAACGAAATGTATCTTCATCTGTGAAAATTGCTAAAATTTTTTTTGGTATTAAATAATCTTTAAGTATTTCTTTTAGGATGTCTTCTGTTATCATTGGTCGTCTTATGGTTCTACGCTGTTTGTTTTTGAAGATTGTTTCTACTGTCATTGGTGATCCTTTGTCTGTTATTTGTAAAATTATTTGTAGATTAAACTCGTTAATCGGTCTTTCTGAAATTGGTATTCCGTCGTCCAGATTTTCGTCTGCTGAATGAACAGTTGTCCCATTTGTTGCTTGAATTGATGTAGACGCGTCATTTATATTGATATCCCTCGTTTGTGGTTCATCAATCTTTATTCTACTAAGTGCGTCAGCGTTGGTATTGAGCTTTCCTTTTTTGTATACGATTTCATAGTCGTATTCTTCTAATTTCAGCTTCCATCTAATTAGTTTAGAATTTGGTTCTTTCAAGTTTGTTATCCAGACTAACGGTTTATGGTCTGTAATTATTTTAAATTTTCTCCCATATAGATATGGTCGAAAGTATTTGGTTGCCCAAATGATCGCCAGCAATTCTTTTTCTATAGTGGAGTATCGTATCTCAGTGTCGGTCAATGTCCTACTAGCGTAGCAAACGGGTTTGTCGTTGCCAATTAGGCCCTGGGATAATACGGCTCCAATTGCAAAGTTATTTGCATCTGTTGTTAGATTGAAGGTTTTGGAAAAATCAGGATATTGTAGGATTGGGTCGTTCGATAAAATTTCCTTACAAAGTTCAAAAGATCGAACATATTTTTCGTTTAGATCAATTGACTTACCCTTTTTTAAACACTCCGTCATGGGTTAGCAAAGTCCTGTATAAATTTTCTGTAATACCCTAAAAGCCCTAAAAATGACTTAATTTCTTTTTGTGTACGTGGTATAGGAAATTCTTTAATTGCATGAATCTTCTCTGGATTAGGTTTGATTCCGTGTGTTGAAACAATGTGTCCTAAAAATGCAATTTCTTTTTGTAGAAATTCGGACTTGTCCAATTGTACTTTAAGATTGGATTCTTGAAGCCTAAGAAATACTTTCTTAAGGTTTTCGATATGTTCTTGTAATGAAGTCGAATAGATAATTATATCATCTAGATAAACTAGACAAATATTACCTATGAGATCCTTTAAAACATTGTCCATTACTCTCTGAAATGTAGAAGGGGCATTTTTTAACCCAAATGGCATTCGCAAATACTCATAGTGTCCCCCTTCAACAGTGAAAGCTGTTTTTGCTAGATCCAAAGTTGAAAAGTACATACATTTCCCCAATTTATCCAAAATTTCGTTAATATTTGGAATAGGAAAGCGGTCTGAGATAGTCTTGTCATTGAGTTTTCTGTAATCAATGACAAGCCGCCATTTCTTTTTCCCGCTCGCATCCATTTTTTTTGGGACTACCCAAACAGGTGAGCTCCAAGGCGAATAACTAGGACGGATTATTCCTTGTTCTAACATGTTCTTCTTTGTTCTTCTTTGTGAATATATGGGTATCTATAAGATTTGGTATAAATTGCTAAATCGTCTGTTGTTTTAATTCTATGTTTAATCATATTGGTGAAGCTCAAATTTTGTCCTTTTCTAAAAAATATATCTTCAAATTCTTTACATGCTTTAAAAAGCAGAGTTTTCTCTTCGCTGTTCAGGTGTTCTGTGCGTAATGTTTGTAGTACGTCGTTGTGTTCAAAAGGTTTTTCATAGTCAATAGTGTAGTTATTTATTTCTAGGAGTTTGTTGTAATATATGAGTTGATGATTAGATGATGATTAGATATATGATTAGATATATTAATTACTTCTACCAGGCTATACCAATTTTTTGCATTATAAATACCTTCAGGGATCATAAGTTCAGGGGATAGTTTTGTATCATGAATAAAAATATCTCCATTCTGAATATCAACAGGTATTTTAATGATTGTTTTTGTGTTTCCTGGGATTATTCGTTTACCAGAGCTAAAGTTAGGCTTTAATTTTATTGGAATTTTTGATTTTTTTGTTAATAACATACTGTTTTCTAAGTCAACTTTTGCGCCGATTTGTGTAAGTATATCGATTGCTAGCAATCCGTCAAAATATCCATGGAATTTAAATATAAGAAATTTAAAATATCCAGTGTCTTTAAACTCTTAGAAAATAGGAATTTTTATTTCTTCCTCTAGTTGATATTTTTTTAGTATTGTGGTTATCGTTATAGGTTCGCACCTTACACGATCTTCTGGGTTAGTAAATTCAGGGTTAATAAAAGATGCAGAAGCTCCCGTATCAATTAAAAATTTTAACGGTCTTCCAAATGGAGATTCGATGTTAATGTAAGGGAGAGTGAACCCGTGAGTATTCACGTCTAAGTATCCGGTTGATCTTCTGAGGCTTTCATATGAAAATTTTGCGTATCTACGATTTCATTGTTACCATACAATATATTCTGGTTATCTTGGAAATTATCAGTCACGGTAAGTGAATCATGTACTTCATGCATGTTATATCTTGGAAACGCTGTGCTGCGACGGGTTTGATTAGACTGATCAGAATGCCTTTGTTGTGATTGATTACCAAAGCGTGTTGTAGCAGAGAGTGTATCCATTGGTTCGGGTGCATAGTTTGTTGTGTTTAGAGAGGTTTGTGGTCTATATTGTGGATTAAATTTGTTTTGGGTATTAAAAAACATAGGATTTGGGTTTATACCGCCGATGTTTCTAGAGTGATTTTGGTTATAATATTGGTTTTGTGGGTTACGTTGTGTAGCAATTTGATTTGTTACCTGTGGTATTCTCCCGAAATTTTGATTCTGATTGTTATTTGTAAATGGTTTTTGTAGAATAAAGGATGTGGATTGGTTTGTTGGGAAATTTCTGTTTTGGTTAGTATTGTTACGATAAAAATTTTGTGGTTTAATAAATGGGTTTTGGTTATAATTTGAGAACTTGGGGTAGTTGTTTAATTGTTTATTAAAATTTCTGTTATATGAAAATCCAGTTGAATAAGAATTTGGTTCGTTCTTTATATATGATATATTTTGTTCTTTTATGCAATACGAGAATGCTATTTGTAGTGTCTCCGGTTTCATTGCTCTTATGTTTGAACCAATTGGTTCATTTATGCCCGATAAAAACGTATTACACATTTCAGCAAACAGTTCTTTCTTTGCTTTAATTACATTCTGATCTTGTTCGTGTATTAGTATATTATTAGTTAGTGTCGCATGAATTTCTATAATTTCGCTGTAAAATTCTTCTATTGTTTTATTTTTTTGTCTTATTGTATGTAAATCTCGAATTAATGAAGTTTCTGTCCTTTTGTCTGAGTATTGTAAGATTAAGTTATTTTTTATGTCAGTCCAATCTAGAGGAGTCCCGTACATATTTAGTACTTCATTAGCATGTCCTTCTATTTTATTCCTAATTGCCCTTAGCAGAATTGATCCGTAAGCTGTACCGTTAAGGTCCTGAATGTGAGTTAAAATTTCCTCTACATTATTCAAAAACTCATACAACAGTTTCGGATTTCCGTCGTAGCGCGGTAGATCTTTAATAGCATCCGGGATTCTTAATGAATCGAAGATGCTACGAGTAATTAAATTTTCGTTACCGCTGTTACCAGTAGCCATTGTACGATTATTGTTTTGTAAAAAAAGATTTAAATCTAATTCTTCGTCTGAGCTTATTTCTTCTCTGGTAACACTTTCTGGTATTGAATTTAAGCTTCTGAAAAATTTGTTGTAAGGAAAGAAGGTTCTCCTATTTCCTTTAGGCATTTATTATATAAAAAAAAAATATTCCCGTTGTATTTTCTTTTATTCACTATTTTATTATTATGCACGAAAATTTTAAATTATTATCTTTTCAATATTTACTTACACCTGTGCTATAATGATCAGCATTTCTATTGTCCTTTATTTAGAGTGTCCTTGATGATTCTAATGTTTCAATATTCCCTCGAAGTTTGAGCTGTGGTTATTTTTCGATATTCCCTCGAAGTTTGAGCTGTATTTTTCGATATTCCCTCGAAGTTTGAGCTGTGGTTCTTTTTCGATATTCCCTCGAAGTTTGAGCTGTGGTTCTTTTCCCTAAGTTCTTTTCACAGTAAGCCGCCGTGTATACTTAGGGTTTTTTCGACTGCGCCAGTTATAGTTTAATGAATTAAAAGACTTTTCACTTCAGTTGAAAATAACAGATTGATTTTTATTTATTCTGCCAAACTACAAGAAACCTTTTTGAATATTAATTCCAGCTTAAGTAAATACAAAAAGTGTAATACATACATACATTTAATTTAAACATGTGTTCTGAATTAAGGTTAATAAAACATGTGTACTTGAAATACTTTAAATACATTTCCTATTTAACTGTTTTTCTTTAGTTTGACATTAATATTTATTGACATTGAAATTTGTCCTACTTAAATTCTGAAGAACTGTCACACTTAAGAAAGCAATAAATTTAATTGTTTATGACTCGGCATTTTCTGGTTTCTTTAACTATTTGTTGTTGTTGTTTGAAGTGGTGGTGTAATTTGCTGTAGTTGCTTGGTGGTTTCTTGGTTACAGTTGCTTATCTGTTGTTGTTGTTGTTATTGTTTTGAAGCAGCGGTGTAACTTGCTGTAGTTGCTTGCTGGTCTCTTGATCATAGTTGGTACTGTAACTCGCGTATCTATCGAGAAGGAGCCGAGTTTCTCCGTCTGACCACACTGCAAAAAGGATGCTCATATTCAACTTGAAAATTCTAGTTCAACTTTTTGATTGTACTTACGCTGCAATGTTTTGTATAATCGGATTTCATTTTTTGTATCCATTTTGGTTTACTGATGCAAGCGCGAAAATTTTTGTTAAGTGGTCTTTATTTGTTCACAGCATCAGCTGATATCCAGGGTAGCTATTGATATTCTTTTGTAGCACAAAAAATGGTGCCATTTTTTAGCGATGGGAGTAACACCATAAAAATATTACACATTCTTGAGGGTAAAATTTTTTTTTAGAAAAGAAAACTCTATAAGATTCCAACAGATCAGCCGCCAATAAATCAGAAACAGTATAGATTACCTCTGGCCCATAGGGAGGATATTCAGAGTCAAGTAGAACAACTGTTAATAAATCAGAACAACATAACTAGGCCAAGCAAGTCACCGTGGAACTCACCATTGCTATTAGTGCCCAAGAAAGCAGGGAGTGATGGAAGGACAAAGTGGAGGTTAGTCATAAATTTCAGAAAGGTAAATGACGACACAATCAAACAAGTTTATCCAATTCCAAGAATTGATGAAATATTAGATCAATTAGGACACTGTAGATATTTTCAACTCCAGATTTGGCAAGTGGGTGCCATCAAGTCTTTGTAAGCAAAAACGATAGAGAAAAAAACAGCGTTTAGTACAGCATTTGGGCATTATGAATTCAATAGAATGCCATCCAGACTCACCGGAGCTCCAGCAACTTTCCAAAGGCTGATGAATCATATACTGACGGGATTACAGGGAATAGACTGTTTTGTATGTGACGTAGTAATTTATGGCAAAAACTTGCAGCAACACGAGGAAAGACTAGCGCAAGTATTTCAGAGACTAAGGGAAAATTGTTTAAAGTTAAATATGGAAAAGTGTCAACTTTTTCGTAGAGAGATATCCTACCTTGGACACAAATGTTCAGAATTGGGGGTCTTACCAGACCCGCAAGAGTTAGAATGCGAAAAAAATATTCCAACGCCAAGGAGTAGAAAGGAAGTTCAAGCATTTTTAGGGTTAGCAAACTATTACAGAAAACTCCTAAAAAATATGTCACAATTGGCATCCCCCCCTAAACAATTTGTTAAAGAAAGACACAAAAATATCAAGAATCATTTGAAAAGATAAAAGGAACTATAACTTCATCACCCGTGTTAGACTATCCCAATTTTGAGAAAACATTTTAATTAACAACTGATGCAAGTGATAAAGCGATAGGAGCAGTTTTGTCGCAAGGTGAAGTCGGAGAAGATAGACCAATTACCCTCGCAAGTCAATCATTAAATAGCGCAGAAAAAAGGTATTCGACAATAGAAAAAGAATTTTAGCAATTGTATGGGCAACACAAAATTTTAGAGCATATTTATTAGGTAGGCCATTCAAAATTTACACGGATCACCAACCCTTGAGAGGCATAGCAAAAATCTGAAAGATCAAACATCAAGATTAGCAAGATTTAGACACAAGATGTCAGAGTATGATTTTGAAATAATATATATACCAGGAAAAAGGAATTTAAATGCAGATGCGTTAAAGAGAATACCACAAAAAGAGCAGGGTATAAGATTAGTAAGATTAGTTGAAACAAGATTGAAAACAAGAACAAGGTCTGTGTTGCAATACCAGATGCGGAGGCAAGCACCGTGGCAAAACATTTTTTAACGAGATTTTGACACGTCACAATGTCTCAAAAGTTTTAATAACCGACAATGGGTCAAACTTTATTTCACGTCTCTTCTCAGACGTACGTAAAATGTTAGTTATGAAGAAATTGCATATTACACCATACCATCCGCAAGCAAATGGTTCATTAGAGAGGAGCCATAAACCTTTAGCGGAATGGTTGGCAAGTGCGATGCATGTACATAACAACGCAGTACATGTAACAACAAAGCAGACGCCTTCTCATTATGTACGGGTTTGATTCCGAAATGCCGACCAATTTGAAACGCAAATGTCGACCGGTATATAATGCCGAGGATCCCGCAAAGGTATTAAAGTACCAGATCCAATGAGCGCATGAGCTGGTAAGACAGAATGAGGAACGTGCGAAAGAAGCATCTAAAAAACACTATGTTAGTACTTTAAGCCCAGCGAAGTTTAAAATCGGGGATAAACTGAGTGCTGCCAGGTGTCGGTGAAGAAAATTCCCTTTTTTTGCATACAAAATAATTACTTTCCCCGTTTTTAAGTCTAAGTTTCCCCGCTTTTTTCCCAGTTTGTAATTTATAAATTAAAGCTTTCAAAAATAAATTTAAAATCAGGCCAACCACCGTAGCTTTCGGTGCAAAGATATAGATATAATATTATATTATATACACTCATTTATTTGATATGCAAACTTAAACATACCGTATTTACATCAACTTCGAAACAATTTTTATAAATCGAATATTTTTTTTTGTCACTAACAGCTATGTTCTGAAAATGCGGTAACAATCAATTACTCCCCAAAAGTTTTCATAGGTCTCAAAGAAATACTACCAAAAGATTGAGAATGAGAAAAACTTTTGCTACGGGTAACATTTTCCTCTCAATATCATGTTGAATATATTTTTGAGTTGACTTTTTACAAAATAATTTTATTAAAATTGAAATTAAAGCTCAATTCAACACATATTAAATCAAAAATGTAATTATTTCACTTCCTCGTTTATAGGTGACTATCTTTTTACAGTTTTATCCAAATAAGTATTTAATCAAGTGAATAAGACCGTTATTGGAAGGCACAGAAAAAAATCGGAGCTATTTTTTTTTTTTTTTAAAGTAAACGTCAGAATCAATGTTTTATAAGAACCTTTAGCAGAATTCCTGTCGATTTCTAAAAGTTGATTCGAAAAACTAAGGATTTATCTTATAGATCAGTATTATATATCAAGATCATTCCATTTTGACTGAGAAAAAAACGTGTAAAAGCATGCCCAAAGGAAGTAATGATAATTTTTTTCAGAACATATTAGTTCCAAAAAGTATAAAGTTTTTTATACTTTTACATTTTCTAAATTGTCAAACAAATTTTATTTCGTTCGACAAGATAGTTAAAAAAAATTTTGAAAATGCTTATTACTAGCTTAACACTTTCCCCGTTTTGATCAATAATTTCCCCGCATTCCCGTTTTAGTCGAAAAATACCGAAAATCGGCGAAAATCCCACCATCTGGCAGCTCTGGATAAACTACTAATGAAAAATCGGTGAAGGAAAAACAAACTTTCACCAATAAGGATAGGGCCATACGAGGTGGTAGGAATTAGAAGTGCAGGCACAACCGAAATTTTAATTAAAAGTAAAGTAAAGGAAATACATAATAATTTACTTAAATTGTTTCATAGCAATTAATATTTTAAATAATATGAATAATACTGAATTTTAGAATTTTAGTAATTTTAGAAAAGTAGACATTTGTTTTTAATAGATAGAGCCAACTGATACATGGTAAATGGTACATGGTAATTGGTTCCACATCTAATAGGAAGAAAAGAGTGAATAAATTAAGTGAATAATAAATTATATTAAAATATATATATGTATACATATTTTAAGGCAAAAATAAAAACCAAAATCTGACCGTTTTTTTTTTTTTGAGCACTTAATAACTGGTAAGTTTTGCTTTTTATTTTTTAAGGCAAAAATAAAAAGTAAAATTTGCTCAATATTTTTTGGAGCACTAAATAACCAGTAAGTTTTGATTTTAATTTTTTAAGGAAAAAAAAATGCAAAATGTGGATTATAAGCTTAAATCCAGTCCGAGAGGCAGCGTTGCAAACAGAAAATCATTTCTGAAAATATGATTTCTTGCTTAAATGATTCTTTCCAATGATTCGTTTAATGATTTCAGCATCAGCTGAATCAGGCCTTATGGAGTTGGCTGTGAAAAAATGTTAACTATGTAAAAAAGAGGTGAAAAAGAAATCATTTCTGAAGTCTCGAACATTTTTAGAGTTAACGTTTGAATAGCTATGTTTGAAAATACAACAGTCAGCTTCATTAAAAAATCAGTATTACTCGTCAGCTACCGTCATGGGCCGGTATTAAAAAGTGAGGTTAGAAAATTATTTCTGAAGCTACGAAATTTATATAGCGTATTTATAACACCTTCAACAGGATAAAAAAAATAATCAGCTGTGCTTCTACTGAAGGCAAAGTCGTCAGCTAGAGGGTTAAAGGTCCGAAGTGTGCATAAGATCTCAGCTTAAAGCAATTTTTTTAACTAACAAACTGACCTTCTTTCCACTATTATCTCTTGAAGTGACTATTGATTCCATTAAGTATAGTACTTAATCTGTTAAATATAAAAATTCCAAGATTTATTAAATTCATTTAGTTCTTTTCAATTAAACTTTAAATTTTTTGAATTAATTTTCTCCTTCCTCTTCGCTTGAGTCTGTTGTCGCGTCATATTCACTGCTATCTTCGCTCTCCTCAGAACTATTGACGTATTGTTCTTCTTCGTCCTGAGTTGGTGGTTCATCTTCATGAACCTCACTTGCATCAGTTCCCTCTCTCTCTTCATTGTTGTCTATAGAAAAATTTTTAGCTATAAATTTGTATATGAAAATATTATGAAATTAAAAAAAAATACCTGCAGTGCTTGTAACGTCTGTTATGCTGGTAATGGTCGGTGGCAATTGATTACCATTGAACCATTTAAAATTATATTTATCATCCTTTTCTTCCCAACCAAAATTTGTCGGTAAAAATCGAGTTGAAACCGACAAATGAGCATTACTCCAGAGATGAGCTATATGAGATGTTCGTAAAATGTGCTGATATAGCTCTGATTTAGATGGTGGAAATGTTGCTCCATCAATTTTATTTTTAAAAGTAAGCACACCTGTTTTCACATTCATCTTGTATGCTTTTGTAAATGTAGCTACTCGTGCTACATTAACATCATTGATGCTATTAAAACCATACATTCTGCAAACGAATTCTTCTATTGTAGTTTTTATTTCATTCTCATCGTAATCATGAACGTTTGCTATTTCAGTAAAAACTCTTTTGAAAGCTGGTGAATTTTTTAGAATTTTATATGAACTTTTTTACTGAAAAATGCAGGGTCATGATTATACAAGAGAAGTGGCAATATATTTGTCATTATTTAACTTTCAAACAATTACTTTTAATGTATTTACATTGCGCATTTTTTTTCAACCGTAATCATTACAAATAATTCTTTTATTACCTTGATGCTGATGCTGTTTCCGGTTGAAGATATTTTCTATGTTTTAGAGGTAACGCGGTAAACAAACGATAACACTTGATACTTTCCAACATTATTAACTTTATTTGGCACTTTAGCATCACTCATACACAATTTGTTCTTCTTCCGAAGCCTTCCAATATCTCTACAAAAAATTCCCAAAGTTGTCAGATGCTAAAATCAAAGAAGTGGTTTTCAATAGGCCGCAAATAAGGGAACTTACAAAAGATCCAGAATTCCTGAAGACGATGATGGTGGATGAGGAAGTAGCATGGAAAGGCTTCGTGAATGTTTCCCAGAAATTTCTTGGAAAAAATAAAGACAAAGCCATTCGATGTTTAATGAGCTTGAAGGCCCATTTCGTGGATTCACATTTGGACAATTTCCCAAAAAACCTTGGACATTATAGCGAAGAACTAGCTTAAAGATTTCACCAAGACATAAAATGGATGGAAAGACACTACCAAGGTTTCTGGGACATCAACATGTTGGCAGACTATTGCTGGAACTTGAAGAGGGATACGAACAAGGAAAGACACTTAGAAAGAGTTTTGAGCAGACCCCATAAACAAGCGCGGAAAGATTCAAAAATTGGGAGGGAAAAAAGTGAGAGGCAAGGCGACTCACTGTAAACAAGCACCCCGAAGGGAAAAGAATCTGCAAAAACTGGGTAGGAGAAAAGTGAGAGGCAAGGGGACTCACTGTAAAAAAGCACCCCGAAGGGAACAGAGTCTGCAAAGTCCACGTCGTTGTTCCTGGGTGATGCTAATAGCAGAGTTCAGTTTAATAGCAGTGCTGGGTTCACTGCCAATATCTCACAACGAACGGATCGTCCAAATTGGATGTCTGGACAGGGAGATCGAAACCCGCGAGATACAACGCTCGTTGCCACATTTTATCCACTGGGGTGGTTATATGATAGTCCCGGTCGAGATTTAGGACTCCATTCCAATGTTTGGAAGGTATTCAAGACCTAAACAGCTACCCTACAACTCAACAGGTCGATTGAGAAATTGTCCCGGGTCCAGTTCCAAAAAAATGGTAATTTTAACCTCTAAATGACCTTAAAATCTCGTTTTTCTGACGTGATTGGGCTCAGATGACCCCGGAATCGGATTCAGGACGCAAAAATATAAATATACTTGTTTGGAAAAAAAACATCTTCATAAAAAAAGCTTAAACTACCAAAATCAGGGTTAAATCAATTTAATAAATCTTGGAATTTTTATATTTAACAGATTAAGTACTATACTTAATGGAATCAATAGTCACTTGAAGAGATAATAGTGGAAAGAAGGTCAGTTTGTTAGTTAAAAAATTGCTTTAAGCTGAGATGCTTATGCACACTTCGGACCTTTAACCGTCTAGCTGACGACTTTACCTTCAATAGAAGCACAGCTAATTATTTTTTTTATCCTGTTGAACAATCAAATTATACAAAAATTATTGTTTAACAAATTCATGAAAAATAGCAACGCTGCCTCTCGGACTATTACGGTTGAGCCAAAGTCTTACTAATTTTAACTAATTTTAAGGCAGAAAATGCACGCTTCACGCATGATGATGATGATGACGCATGATGAGCTGTAAACTTAGATCCACATTTTGCTTTTTATTTTTGTCTTGAAAAATAATAATCAAAACTTACCATCTATTTAGTGCTCAAAAAAATATTGGGCAAATTTTGCTTTTTATTTTTGCCTAAAAAAATAAAAATCAAACTTACCAGTTATTTACTGCCCAAAAAGCTATCGGTCAGATTTTGCTTTTATTTTTGTCTCAAAAAATAGAAATCAAAACATACCATTTATTAAGTACTCAGAAAAATACCGGTCAGATTTGGACAGAATTGGTAATAATAGATGATTTATACAAGGGAAATTTAGGCCCACTGTTAAGAACAAGCTCGGAACTGCAAAAGAGAATGAAGTAGTTCACACTATTAGGGAAAGCAGCAAACTTTTAATGGAACTCTTTTGAAATTCCCCAAACAGCAAGGGTGAAGGTGCTTCCGAGCAACGGTAAGCTCATGATAGCTATTAAGATACCCATACCGGAAGACGATCGATACAGAACATATAGAATGTATTCCATGCCAATGTTCCTGAACAATGAATACGACGTGATCGTGAACACAACGTACAACTACATCTCGGAGTCAGAAGGTAAAACTAAGTACGTGGGACTGTCCAGCAATGACCTGAGGGAATATAGGGGAAGAGGAAAGCCATGTGTACAGGATAGGTAGAAACTCAGGGAAAATACTGACAAGCAATAATAAAATGTGCGAATTTCGATTGTTGCAACACAATTCAGAAAACATGGAAGCATGTAACCAGGTAGCAATAACTGCTTACATAATAACTAAAACTGGGGCAATCATCAGCATGGAGAAAGCAAACACATGGCTGTATAAGCTGAGGAAATCATGGACTTTCGACGCCTTGTGCCATAACAGCTTGTAGCGTAGCGGAAAAAGGGTCACGACCGGAAGCGGAAATATAAAAAACAACGTTGCTTTTCAAATTCAAATTCGCCATACAAAAGTTTACGTCCATGAAACAAAAAGGCCCCACGTTGGGCGCCAATTTGTAACGGAACGGATGGTGGTCACCGGCCTATTTACAAATAAAACAAAAATTAAATTTGTTTGCGTCTGGCAACGCTGAGCGGTGAGGCCGGCTAGTGAGGCAGCAGACCTGACCTTTATATTTTGAGGGCACACGGCAAATGCGCTTCTGTGTGCCTCGCACTGAAAAGTTGTCAGAGCGCCTGCTTCCCTCAGCCGACGCCACCGCCCCTGGTCAGGTGACCCACGGACCCGTGATTGGCCACGACTGCACGTTCTGTGCCATCGCTTTGCTATCGCTAGCAGTTCAGTGAAATGTGGGGCGTTCGTTGTCGCCGTCCACGTGTACCCTCGCCTACAAATAATTCCCGTGCATAAGAAACCGTTGTCGCGTCGCAGAGTCAAACCAATACCAGAAAAAAAATACTTAAAACCGAAACCTGAAAATAAAGAGAAGAAACAATATATGTATATAAAAAACGAAAGGGAAAAGGTAGGGAGCCCCTGGCGCACCCATCCAACACACAACACTCGAGCCCAGACGTTTTGGCTCAGCCCACGCATCCCACCCTACCGTGGAGGAAACTGGGGCAAATAAAAATGTTCCTTCCCAAACGCAAACATTATCCCCCCTCTACCAATTGAGAAGAGTTTAAAGATTCTTTTTAAACATTATAGTTTATAATCTTATAATAAAGCTTGTGACGAAACTATTTCCAAGGGAAATAAAGCCTCACACTAATAGCGCGCCGCACCGAATCGAAACGGCGCCGACACTACCTGAATGGTACCAGCACCCTACAAGTGCTATAACTAGCAGCTCAACACAAGCAGTACGCTAGAGCCATTAATTAATACCAGGCAATAACATCAACATCAACAACAACACACCGGATAAGTCAACATGAACAAAGAGAATCAGACACAAATGATTCTAGCAACATTCCACTATCTTCTACAATCACCACTACTAAACACGAAGCCAGATTCGTCAAATGTATATATTTAATTATTTTATTTTCACTTGCTTATAGTTAAGACTTGCTATAAATATTTTCTAGGATAAATGTAAAACATATTTTCTATATAATTTTCATAGTTTACATTTATTAATACTATTCTACAATTACTTAAATATATATCATTAATATAATAATTTATAGTATTAGACTCCTACTATAATACCTCATAATGTACTACGTAGCATAAATAGTGTTAGCAACATACTACAATAGTATATTACGATTGTAGCATAGCTGGCAACATCCAGCGCTTAGTTTAAGTTTATGAAATTAATAAAGGAGAGTCTTGATTGAACCATAGCATCGAACAGACGTGTTTCTCTGACATCGGCAAACCAAGCTTAGTATACATTCTCATCAAACAACAAGAAGCAGTCGTGCTATAGATAGCAAGTCGACCGGACGTGCCTTTCCTTTTAATCAGGTCGGTCTGTTCACCACGTACTCTCACTGTCGCTCTCTACGCTTGTTAGCAACCAAGAAAAGGCATCAACGTCAACGCGTGTAGCCACGCCAGCCTGACGAAACACCGCACGTCAAGGTCAAGACACGACATCGACTCCAAGAACATCAAGCGCGTGACCACGCCGTCACATTTGTGATTCTACAAGTCCTCCCGTGAAGGGCCGAAAGGGGGACCGCTGGCCGATTTTCCATCGACCCAACTATCGTTAAATTGCGAGTAAAGACGCAATCATTGTGATAGCAGAGTCCTCCCGTGAAGGGCCTAAAGGGAGACCACTGGGAAAATCGCCAAAGGATTTGCCATCATCAACGCGTGCAACCACGCAAACAGAATAAAAGGACCTTCCAGCAAGGACCAACCAAAAACTTCTAATTCTTGTAAGGACGCTGGACAGCCACTGAGGATACCTCAGCTGAAAAAGATTGTAACGCCCAGGAGGTTCGTTACAAGTGGCGTCCGAGCAGGGACACTCTGTCTGCATATATCGGCAGAGATCCCATCATCACCCTCTGTCTGCATATATCAGCAGAGATCCCATCACCACACTCTGCATATACCGCGAGAGATCCCATCATCGCACTCTGCTTATATCGGCAGAGATCCCATCATCACACTCTGCATACATCAGCGGACTTCTAACAGACAGACACTTTGCACACAAGCCTGCAGAGTACACACAGATGAGAGCAATCATCTTATCAAAAGAAAATTTTAGTTATTCAACGCTTCAACACCCAACGCATCAACGACAGCAACGCCATGCGTCAACGCAAGCAACGCTTCAACACGCAGAGCACTCACAGGTGAACAAAATCATCTGAACTTCAGAAAAAAAAAAAAACAAAATAAATCTACAATCAACTGCAGCAAAATCATTACTGCACAACGATTCATCAAATCAACAGGGACACTGTAACAAACAGAGTAACACAGCGAAAAGAAATTGTTTAAAATCTACAACCAACAACAGCAAAATCATTACTGCTCAACTACGTCAGATCAGCCGTACAAACATTTCCAACGAAGATGAAAACATCGTGGATATACAACATCCGCAAGGACGAGGTGCTCAACTACCTGACGGAATTCAGCCTAGGCGACACAGGCACCGTCGAAGAATTGCGCAAACGACTAGCAGCATTCGCCAACGAAGGCGAACACAAAGATGAGATTAGAGAGCGACTCCTTGAACTACAATCAAAGTTCACACGAGCCGTGTCACCGACGATTCCTACAAATAACGCCAAGTCAAACGAAGCAATGTATCTGAAGATACCAGCAGTCGAACAGCCCACGTACCGGACCATACATTCACAAGAGGTATCATATTCCAGGTATGGTCCAAGATCAGGAAACATCCAGAAGGTGGACCCTGAAGTTTGAAGTGCGACCAGGACCCTTCCGCATTTGTAGAGCAGATCGAGGAACACGCCACAGTTTATGGCATACCAATAGACTTTGTACCACGAACTATGCCACAGCTATTGCGCGGACAAGCAGCCCTATGGTTCCGCAATAATAACCGCCAGTGGACTGACTGGACTTCGTTCAAGATGGATTTCCTCCAATTCTTTCTCCAACCACGCTATATGGAACGACTTGAAGATGAAGTCAGAGGGCGAGTGCAACGACCAAGTGAATGCTTCAGAGATTTCCTGTTGGCCATTCAAAATATGATGCGCCACGCCGACTACTCGAAAGCGCAGTAATTAGAACGTGTGTATAGAAACCTGCGTAGCGGCTACCAATTATACATCCGCCGCAAGGACTTTGATACGCTGCAGGAGTTGACAGCATTAGCCACAGAGTATGAAAGTCTCAATCGCAACCAGGCTTACCAGTCACCAGACGAGATATCTTAACAGATATCAAGGAAGTCCACGCGCGCAACGATACAATGTACCACGACCACGTGAGGACCAACATCGTCAAGTTGTACAGCAGGAGGATAGGATCAGTAGACAAGCCTGCCGACGTTGTGGAAAAGAAGGACATTGAATGGAAAGATGCAGAAACCCACAGATCCTGTTCTGCTGGGATTGTGGGCAACGAGATCGTCGAACCATCGAATGCTGCCGTTGGGATGTTCGGGAAACTCCAGCAGACCGCGCCGAGAATAGGGGTATGCGTGGTCCAGAAACCTTCAACCCCTCACCATCAAACTGCGTACAACAGTGGCACGCAGATCAAAGACATATAGAGCAACCAAAGCCACGTACGACCCCGAAGTCATCACAACCACTTACAAGAGCTCTCAGTGAAGAAACGAGTGATCGATGAAGAAACCTAGAAGCAGCGCGAGAATGCGTCCGACAGTCGATGGGACTAACATCAAGTTCCACGACTCAGCAACAGAAGCAAAAACCACACACGAGACCACAAGCGTCTCAAAAACCAAAATCACAACACCACGTACAGCCACCAGCGCCTCAATCACATAAGTAACAGCACGCACAGGCACCCATGCCACCTGCGAATCACCAACCATTCCACACAGTGGCAGTCGCACCAGAAACAGGCTACCAACAGCCTCAACCAGCACCTACCACAACATGCTACTCACAGCATCCAACTGGGCCAGCCGCACCAGAAGCATGCTACCGACAGCAACTTACTGGGACAGCAGCGCCAGATTCAGGCTACTCACAGCCACACACGGGCCACACAGCGCCACACACAGGCTACCAACAGCCTCACCCAGATCAAGACACTTCAAAGCGAAGCAGCGACCGCTTGCGATCAAAAGCACTCCACAGGGCCGCCTGTACCAAATGCACTATATCTACCACGCCATCCAGAGGTACTAGCACCAGACCCACACCAGAAGTCACCTAATATAAACCAGTCAGCACAACAGCACAAATGGCGCATCAACATGATTTTCACGCCAGGCCACCAGAGCCAGCCGACCTCAGAGAATCTCCAGAAATCAATTCGTCACAGCAAGATGACCTCATCTGCCATCCAACCGGTCCCATGAACTCCATAAGTGCACCAGATGCAAAGATTACTCCACGAGACCAAGATGAAATAGAAGTCATCGACACCACTCTTTCTGCAAATCTACGTCACGAGTTCGACACTGAAGAAGTCACAGCAGGCACTCCAAGCCAAGCCAACCCAGCAAGATCCATGAATTTGCTACGGGTAGTTACTTCAACAAAACATGAGCTTTCTGAGGAAAATGTTCATCATATTGATTCAACTGCTAAGAATCAAACAACCATGCACTGCGCCACGCCGACAACCACCAGAACACAGTGCAAGGAAAATCAAACGCAACAATTAGACGAAGGTTGCTCAAATGGCATACCAGAACTGAGAGGAGCTATTGCGAGAATCCCCCAACATCGCATGGTATGGGACCCAGGCATCCGTGAAAGCAAAAGGAAGTTCCACGCTGACGACGACCCGGAAAACAATTCTACATGATTCAACGTTTTGCAATTGCGGCATCACCCGCGTCAACAACTGAGCAATCGCGGCATCACCCGCGTCAACAACTGAGCAACCGCGGCATCACCCACGTCAACAACTGAGCAATCGCGGCATCACCCGCGTCAACAACTGAGCAATTGCGGCATCACCTGCGTCAACAACTGAGCAATTGCGACATCACCCGCGTCAACAACTGAGCAATCGCGGCATCACCCGCGTCAACAACTGAGCAATCGCGGCCTCACCCGCGTCAACAACTGAGCAATTGCGACATCACCCGCGTCAACAACTGAGCAACCGCGGCATCACCCGCGTCAACAACTGAGCAACCGCGGTATCACCCGCGTCAACAACTGAGCAACCGCGGCATCACCCGCGTCACCAACTGAGCAACCGCGGCATCACCCGCGTCAACAACTGAGCAACCGCGGCATCACCCGCGTTAACAACTGAGCAATTGCGGCATCACCCGCGTCAACAACTGAGCTACCGCGGCCTCACCCGCACAAACAACTGAAAGTTCGCGGCCTCACCCGCGCAAACAACTGAAAGACTGCAAAAATAACTACGCTTATCATTATCTACAAGGAAGATCACAACAGCATCTGCGCAAGTACTATCTCTTGCAGAAATTTACAATTTCAATTTCGCCAGAAGTAATCGTGCCATACAGACAACCGTCTACAGAAGCAAAGAAGTCGACAGCAAACAGCCAAGCTATTTTCTGCAAACTAACAGAAGGCTGTACAAATCATTTCTGCAAATTCAACAGTCAACATCAAACATGCAAAAAGAAAAAAAAAGCTCTTACAAAGCGACAACGGCATACACTCAAGCTGCCCACACTCAACAAGTGACAACCACTCAATACGAGACAGGAGGTTCAATACGAGTGGCACGCTACAAGAAAAAAAATAATATCCCAAAGACATCATGAGTGAAGAACAACAAAATACCCACACACATGGCAGCATACATACAGGTGCCACAGCAGACCAACTTAACCGATTGTGGCCTTTACGCGCTTCAATTTATTGAAAGTTTCGTAAGTAATCCAATTCGAGATTTCAGAATGCCCATCGAATGTGACACGTGGTTCACAGAGAACTACATCAGCCAGAAACGCCGTAGAATCAGCGAGATTATTCAGAAATTGGCAGGCCGAACTCTGCCAACCATACCGCTACCGGCGATCCAAGAAGATGCCAGCGACACCACACAAGGCGTGGTATCCATCACAACAACGATGTCTCCAGCGACATCCACACCAACGGAACAAACAGCGATGCCATGATCAGCATCGAATTTCACGAGCACACCATCAACACTACCAGAAGCACCTATAGTGTTCATGATAACACCACGGGTATGTAGTGCCGACAAAGGTGACATGCTCCCAGCAACAACGACCGCGGTTATGCCCGTAGTAACAAGAGGCATACCCCACGTACAGCAGGCGAAACCCAGTATCACATCGCCACCACTTGAATCAAGCAGCGACAGCGACGCCAACACCAACAGAAGCAGCGACAGTGACGTCAACAGTACTAGTAGCAGCAGCAGCAATGGCATAAATCCTAGCCATCACGATGATAGCAACTCATCGGAACTCTGCCTAGGCTGGCTGATCGAAAAAGAAGAGCTGAACCCTACACCTGCCGACAAGGTGACAGAAGTAGCAACAGCAGCAACCACCAGCACGGCTCAAGAAGAGATAGCTAGCAAAGCGACAAGCTATCAAGAGCCCAACCAAATATGGCCCATTGAGGTCCAACAATGCATCGAAGAGGCAAATGACCGACGCAAACGTTGTCGACAAATGAGTTTCAAAACTCACATCAACGGAACATTCTACGACGTGAAAATTTCACGGAAAGGCCAGGCCACGGTAACCATCTTATCACCAACCTGAGAAGAGCCGGAGACACAAAGACTTTTCCCCGAACTACAGGGGGGGTGTGACGACACTATTTCCAGGGGAAATAAAGCCGCACAATAATAGCGCGCCGCACCGAATTGAAACGGCACCGTCACTACCAGAATGGTACCAGCACCCTACAAGTGCTATAACTAGCAACATCAGCCACCAGCCATGACAACATTGACGTATTATGCTGAGTGTCAACATGAGGCCACTGTCAATAACGCCCCCATAACCATATCAACATATGGCAACAAGCGGCTCAACACAAGCAGTACGCTAGAGCCATTAATTATTACCAGGCAATAACATCAACACCAACAACAACACACCGGATAAGTCAACATGAACAAAGAGAATCAGACACAAATGATTCTAGCAACATTCCACTGCCTTCAACAATCAACACTACTAAACACGAAGCCAGCTTCGTCAAATGTATATATTTAATTATTTTATTTTCACTTGCTTATAGTTAAGACTTGCTATAAATATTCACTAGGATAAATGTAAAACATATTTTTTATATAATTTTCATAGGTTACATTTATTAATACTATTCTACAATTAATTAAATATATATCATTAATATAATAAGTTATAGTATTAGACTCCAACTATAATACCTTATAATGTACTATGTAGTATAAATAGTGTTAGCAACATACTACTATATTACGATTGTAGCATAGCTGGCAACATCCAGCGATTAGTTTAAGTTTATGAAATTAATAAACAGAGAGTCTTGATTGAACCATAGCCACGAACAGACGTGTTTCTTCTTACATCGGCAAACCAAGCTAAGTATACATTCTCATCAAGAAAACGACAAGAGGCAGTCGTGCTATAGATAGCAAGTCGACCGGACGTGCCTTTCCTTTTCCTTTTCTTTTCCCCCCTATTGAGCTGTAACGCTGGAGTCCTAGATCAGTCACTGTCGCTCTCTACGAGTTCCGCTCATTTTTGAGTGCCTTTTCCCCACTTGAGCTGTACGCTGGAGTCCTAGATCAGGTCGGTCTGTTCACCACGTACTCTCACTGTCGCTCTCTACGAGTGGCGCTCACTTTGAGTGCTTTCCCTCTCCCTTGAGTAGTAACGCTGGAGTCCTAGATCAGGTCGGTCTGTTCACCACTTACTCTCACCGTCAATCTTCACGAGAGAAACTGCATAATATTCCCACTCGACAAGACAGACAGAGAGCCGTGCAAAGCATTTGGTAGCGCCGCAGAGAAGCGCTAGAAGAAGACACACACACGCACACACACCTACAAAACAACGTGTGGGCTAGCAACAAGCGTCACTTAAAACATCGTATGACAAAAGTAACGGGAGAAAATATACAAGCGCCACGAAAACTGTAATGGTAAAAATATAATACCCAAAAGGTACAGTTGTGCAGCCGCTTGTTAGCAACCAAGGAAAGGTATCAACGTCAACGCGTGTAGCCACGCCAGCCTGACGAACAACCGCACGGTAAGGTCAAGACACGCAATCGACTCCAAGAACATCAAGCGTGTGACCACGCCATCATATTTGTGATTCTACAAGTCCTCCCGTGAAGGGCCTAAAGGGGGGCCGCTGGCCGATTTTCCATCGGCCCAACTATCATTAAATTGCGAGTAAAGACGCAATCATTGTGATAGCAGAGTCCTCCCGTGAAGGGCCTAAAGGGAGACCGCTGGGCAAATCGCCAAAGGATTTGCCATCATCAACGCGTGCAACCACGCAAACAGAATAAAAGGACCTTCCAGCAAGGACCTAACCAAAAAGCTCTACTTCTTGTAAGGACCCTGGACAGCCGCTGAGGATACCTCAGCTGAAAAAGATTGTAACGCCCAGGAGGTTCGTTACAAGTGGCGCCCGAGCAGGGACCCTCTGTCTGCATATATCGGCAGAGATCCCATCATCACCCTCTGTCTTCATATATCAGCAGAGATCCCATCATCGCACTCTGCATATATCGGCAAAGATCCCATCATCACACTCTGCATACATCAACGGAGTTCTAATAGACAGACACTTTGCACACAAGCCTGCAGAGTACACACAGATGAGCACAATCATCTTATCAAAAGAAAAGTTTTAGTTAATCAACGCTCAACGCTACAACGCTTCAACGCTCAACTCTTCAACGAATCAACGCAAGCAACGCTTCTTTAGAACTTTAGAAAAAAAAAAAAAAAAAAAAACAAGAGAAATCTACAATCAACTGCAGCAAAATCATTACTGCACAACGATTCATCAAATCAACAGGGACACTGTAACAAACAGAGTACAACAGCGAACAAAAAAAAAAGAAATTATTTAAAATCTACAATCAACAGCAGCAAAATCATTACTGCTCAACTACGTCAGATCAGCCGTACAAACATTTCCAACGAAGATGAAAACATCGTGGATATACAACATCCGCAAGGACGAGGTGCTCAACTACCTGACGGAATTCAGCCTAGGCGACACAGGCACCGTCGAAGAATTGCGCAAACGACTAGCAGCATTCGCCAACGAAGGCGAACACAAAGATGAGATTAGAAAACGACTCCTTGAACTACAATCAAAGTTCACACGAGCCGTGTCACCGACGATTCCTACAAATAACGACAAGTCAAACGATGCAATGCATCTGAAGATACCAGCAGTCGAACAGCCCACGTACCGGACCATACACTCACAAGAGGTACCATATTCCAGATATGGTCCAAGATCAGGAAACATCCACTACGATATCATCGATCATATCAGAAGGTGGACCCTGAAGTTTGAAGGCGACCAGGACCCTATCGCATTTGTAGAGCAGATCGAGGAACTCGCCGCAGTTTATGGCATACCAATAGACTTTGTGCCACGAACTATGCCACAGCAATTGCGCGGACAAGCAGCCCTATGGTTCCGCAATAATAACCGCCAGTGGACTGACTGGATTTCGTTAAAGATGGATTTCCTCCAATTCTTTCTCCCACCACGCTATATGGAACGTCTTGAAGATGAAGTCAGAGGGCGAGTGCAACGACCAAGTGAATGCTTCAGAGATTTCCTGTTGGCCATTCAAAATATGATGCGCCACGCCGGCTACTCAAAAGCGCAGGAATTAGAAAGTGTGTATAGGAACCTGCACAGCGGCTACCAATTATACATCCGCCGCAAGGACTTTGACACGCTGCAGGAGTTGACAGCATTAGCTACAGAGTATGAAAGTCTCAATCGCAACCAGGCTTACCAGTCACCAGACGAGATATTGAGCTATCTTAACAGACATCGAGAAAGTCCACGCGCTCAACGATACAATGTACCACGACCACGTGAGGGCCAACATCGTCAAGTTATACAGCAGGACGATAGGATCAGTAGACAAGCCTGCCGACGTTGTGGAAAAGAAGGACATAGAATGGAAAGAAGCAGAAACCCACAGATCCTGTTCTGCTGGGATTGTGGGCAACGAGATCGTCGAACCATCGAATGCTGCCGTCGGAGTTTGGGAAACTCCAGCAGACCACGCCGAGAATAGGGGTATGCGTGGTCCAGAAACCTTTCAACCCTTCACCATCAAACTGCGTACAACAGTGTCACGCAGATCAAAGACATATAGAGCAACCAAAGCCACGTACGGCCCCGAAGTCATCACAACCACTTACAAGAGCTCTCAGTACAGAAACGAGGGATCGATTAAGAAAGCTAGAAGCAGCGCGAGAACGCGTCCGACAGTCGATGGGACTAACATCATGTTCCACGATTCAGCAACAGAAGCAAAAGCAACACACGAGACCACAAGCGTCTCAAAAACCAAAATCACAACACCACGTAAGGCCACCAGCGCCTCAAACACATAAGCAACAACACGCACAGGCACCCATGCCACCTGTGAATCACCAACCATACCACACAGTGCCAGCCGCACCAGAAGCATGCTACCGACAGCAACTTACTGGGCCAGCAGCGCCAGATTCTGGCTACACACCGCCGCCAACAGGCTACCAACCAGCACTTACCACGACATGCTACTCACAGCATCCAACTGGGCCAGCCGCACCAGAAGCATGCTACCGACAGCAACTTACTGGGCCAGCAGCGCCAGATTCAGGCTACTCACAGCCACACACAGCGCCACACACAGGCTACCAACAGCCTCACCCAGATCAAGACAACATGCATACAGGTGACACAACGCCTCGCATAAGGCCACCAGAGCCACTCCTTGACAATCAAACAGACCACATAGATTTGACAACAACGCACAAACGCGATCATACACTTCAAAGCGAATTAGCGACCGCTTGCGATCAAAAGCACTCCACAGGGCCGCCTGTACCAAATGCACTATATCTACCACGCCATCCAGAGGTACTAGCACCAGACCCACACCAGGAGTCACCTCATGTAAGCCAGGCGCATCAACATGACCTTCACGCTAGGCCACCAGAGCCAGCCGACCTCAGAGAATCTGCAGAAAACAATTCGTCACGGCAAGATGACCTAATTTGCCATTCAACCGGTCCCATGAATTCCATAAGTGCACCAGCTGCAAAGAATACACCACGAGACCAAGATGAAATAGAAGTCATCGACACCACTCTTTCTGCAAATCTACGTCACGAGTTCGACACTGAAGAAGTCACAGCAGGCACTCCAAGCCAAGCCAACCCAGCAAGATCCATGAATTTGCTACGGGTAGTTACTTCAACAAAACATGAGCTTTCTGAGGAAAATGTTCATCATATTGATTCAACTGCTAAGAATCAAACAACCATGCACTGCGCCACGCCGACAACCACCAGAACACAGAGCAAGGAAAATCAAACGCAACAATTAGACGAAGATTGCTCAAATGGCATACCAGAACTGAGAGGAGCTATTGCGAGAATCCCCCAACATCGCATGGCACGCTGACGACGACCCGGAAAACAATTCTACATGATTCAACGTTTTGCAATTGCGGCATCACCCGCGTCAACAACTGAGCAATCGCGGCATCACCCACGTCAACAACTGAGCAACCGCGGCATCACCCGCGTCAACAACTGAGCAATCGCGGCATCACCCGCGTCAACAACTGAGCAATCGTGGCATCACCCGCAAAGCAACGACCCGGAAAACAATTCTACATGATTCAACGTTTTGCAATTGTGGCATCACCCGCGTCAACAACTGAGCAATCGCGGCATCACCCGCGTCAACAACTGAGCAATTCCGACATCACCCGCGTCAACAACTGAGCAACCGCGGCATCACCCGCGTCAACAACTGAGCAATCGTGGCATCACCCGCAAAGCAACGACCCGGAAAACAATTCTACATGATTCAACGTTTTGCAATTGCGGCATCACCCGCGTCAACAACTGAGCAATCGCGGCATCACCCGCGTCAACAACTGAGCAATCGCGGCATCACCCGCGTCAACAACTGAGCAATTGCGACATCACCCGCGTCAACAACTGAGCAATCGCGGCATCACCCGCGTCAACAACTGAGCTACCGCGGCCTCACCCGCGTCAACAACTGAGCAATCGTGGCATCACCCGCACAAGCAACTGAAAGCCTGCAGCCACATCTGCATTATAAACTGTAAGCCGCAGACGAACCTGCACCAGCAGACATAGCAACATTTCGTTTTCACGATAACTGCAATGTCATTCATCGAATTTACACCAGGGTCTTCAATCAGAGCCCACCGCGAAATCTACGCCAAAAGTGTAAATACGCAGCCGTAACTGCGTCAAAATAAATACGCTACAACATGGTCGATAACGCCCACAACAATACAAAATATTTGTATTATTCGCACCACCTGCGTCAACAACTGGACACAAAACCCCCATCAACAACAACCTGAAAACTGCAGCCGTACCTGCAAAAATAACTACGCGTCTCATCATCTACAAGGAAGATCACAACAGCATCTGAGCAAGTACTATCTCTTGCAGAAATTCACAATTTCAATTTCGCCAGAAGTAATCGTACCATACAGGCAAGCGTCTACAGAAGCAAACAAGTTGACAGCAAACAGCCAAGCTATTTTCTGCAAACTAACAGAATGCTGTACAAACCATTTCTGCAAATTCAACAGTCAACATCAAACATGAAAAAAAGCTCTTACAAAGCTACCACGGCATACACTCAAGCTGCCCACACTCAACCAGTGACAACTACTCAAAGTCACGAGCACACCATCAACACTATCAGAAGCACCTATAGTGTTCACGACAACACCATGGGTATGTTGCGCCGACAAAGGTGACATGCTCCCAGCAACAACGGCCACGGTTATGCCCATCGCAAAAAGAGGCATACCCAACGTACAGCAGGCGATACCTAGTATCACATCGCCACCACTTAAATCAAGCAGCGACAGCGACGTCAACGGCAGTAGTAGCAGCAACAGCAATGGCATAAATCGTATCCATCACGATGATAGCAACTCATCAGAACTCTGCCTAGGCTGGCTGATCGAAAAAGAAGAGCTGAACCCTACACCTGCCGACAAGGTGACAGAAGTAGCAACAGCAGCAACCACCAGCACGGCTCGAGAAGGGATAGCTAGCAAAGCGACAAGCTATCAAGAGCCCAACCAAATATGGCCCATCGAGGTCCAACAATGCATCACCGAGGCAAATGCCCGACGCAAACGTTGTAGACAAATGAGTTTCAAAACTCACATCAACGGAACATTCTACGACGTGAAAATCTCACGGAAAGGTCAGGCCACGGTAACCATATTACCACCAACCTGAGAAGAGCCGGAGAAACAAAGACTTTTCCCCGAACTACAGGGGGGTGTGATGACGCTATTTTCAAGGGAAATAAAGCCGGACAATAATAGCTGACACTACCTGAATGGTACCATCACCCTACAAGTGCTATAACTAGCAACATCCGCCTCAAGCCATGACAACATTGACGTATTATGCTGAGTGTCAACATGAGGCCACTGTCAATAACGCCTAATAACCATATCAACATATGGCAACAAGCAGCTCAACACAAGCAGTACGCTAGAGCCATTAATTAATACCAGGCAATAACATCAACAACAACACACCGGATAAGTCAACATGAACAAAGAGAATCAGACACAAATGATTCTAGCAACATTCCACTACCTTCTACAATCAACACTACTAAACACGAAGACAGCTTCGTCAAATGTATATATTTAATTATTTTATTTTCACTTGCTTATAGTTAAGACTTGCTATAAATATTTTCTAGGTGTAATATAGTTATCTGCAGAAAAAACATGACTACTGAAAGCTTATATTTTAATAGAGAGCCTTTATTAGAGATGTGCTTTAGCACATTCAATTGTTACAATTTAGAGATGTGTATTTTATGTTTACCACTAGTGTTGGTATTTACATTACATTTACCTCCCTTTTGGAAAGTGTTGTTAATATTTATAATTTTTATACAAAATATATATTATATAGATTTTTTTTTTATTTTTAACTTAGACTTTATAATTTATAATATCTCTTTTCCTTAGCCTTTCTTTGATATTTATATTTTTTTCTAGTTCTTCCTTTTTATTTTCTCTCTTATCATCTATCTTATCCTCAGCGTCAAGAAAACTCCTCTTCTTCACTTTAAATCTGTAATTCATCTTTTATATACATTTTGTTTGGCACAAGAATACTTTACAAAAAATACATATTTTTTTTAGTTGGTTTCTATGTGCCACTCTCCTTCTTCTATTAACCTCAATTAAATACAATAAATTGCTAATTCTCTTGCATATAATACCATCTTGCCACTTGGCATAGTTTTTAAAATTTGGATGCAAATACAAAATTTTATCGCCTACTTTCAAATTGTATACCTCTTTTTTACAATTTTTCTTATAACATTCGAAATCAACTAATTTTTTGTTTTTGTAACCTGTTGGTTTTCTGTTTATATTTACGTCTAAAGTACAATATGTTATCAAAGTTCGAGGCTTAAACGATAAAACTAATTCACTCCGAGCCTTACCAGTGGCAGCTGAAGGCGTATTTCGGTATTTAAATAAAAAATTCAATATTTTATTTTGCATGGATAATCCTTTATCCTTATTCGACATTAAACCCGCTTTTAAACACTTTTTTATAGTTTGAACACCCCTTTCTGCCAAACCATTACTTGGTGGGTGGTAAGCTGGGCTGAATAGTTGTTGAATACCATTTGTTTTTAAGAGAAAAACTATAACCATACACAAATTTGTGAAGCTTTTTTAACGCGAAAATCACCGTCAATGCTTCCCGGTGAATATGCGAATAATTTTTTTCTGCACTACTTAATGTTGACGACACCATATAGAAAGGTTTTTCTTGCCCCTCATCTACAACGCTCAGAATGGCCCCTACACCATAAGGCGAGGCGTCACATGCAATTACTGTTGCTTTAGTTGGGTCAAAATGTACAAGCAATTTGTTTTCTGAGATCAACTTTTTACAGTCGCTGAACGCCTTTACACATTTTTGATCCCAATTCCACTTAACTTCCTTACGAAGTAATTGATATAGTGGTGATAATGTTGCGGAACTATTTGGGAGAAACTTTGAATAATAATTTAATAATCCTAAAAAACTTTGAAGCTGTTCGATATTTTTAGGCTCCGGAGCTAGCATTATAGCTTCGAGCTTTTCTTTTGAAGGTTTTATCCCCTCCGGAGTAAGGGTGTGTCCCAAATAGTTCAGCACATTTACCAAAAGTCTACACTTTTCCCAGTTAACTTTTACACAATATTCCTCTAATCTACGCAATACTTTAAACAATTTAATTTTACAGACCTCGCGGTCTACACCAGTAACTAGAATATCATCTAGATAAACTGCGACACCATCTAAACCAAGCATAATTTGGTCCATGACCCTTTGAAAAATCATTGGAGCCGTTGTTACTCGAAAAGGCAACCGACAAAACTGAAATAACCCCATGTGGGTATTTATAGTTAACAAATTTTGAGAACTTTCATTTACCGATAGCTGAAGATAAGCTTTGCTTAAATCTATTAAGCAAAAACATGTATTTCCCCAATTCGATAACTGGATTTATCGTTCTTTTAAAATTACCACAAATTCTAACCATCCCATCTTTTTTAAGCACACATACAATGGGTGCAGCCCAAGTACTATTACGAACGGGCTGTATAATTTTTTCTTCGCACATACGGTTAAGTTCAGACTCGACGGCCTTCCTTAAACTCATCGGCACTGTATAAGCTTTGAAAAATTTGGGTTGCGAGTTAGGCTTTATAAAAATTTCTGCAGTATAAGGCTTGATTGGTTCTGAGCTTTGTGTAAACAGACCAGGAACCTTATTTTGAATCTCTTTCTCAATATTTTCTTGGCAGAAGGTATTCAACGTATTTGCTGTTAAAAAAGTGTTTAACTTACGGTAAGATGATTGAAAAATACTTCGCCAAGAAGGAAACAAAACATCCATCCAATTTCGACCTAGTAGTGGCGTAAATTTACGCCCTTGAACTACCAACAATTTAAGCTTATAAAAATTATTGACCATCACTGATATTTCTCCAAGCACTTCTATTTTTGCACCTGTTAAAACCTGCAGGGCAGGAATATTCACAGCACTTAGTTTTACATTTGAATAAAATAAATCGTAATCAACACTAGAAATAACAGATACTACCGCACCGCTGCCCACTTCCATCTCCCACTCTTTTCCATTTACCAACACGTTGCTTAGCAATGGTTCACCAGCGCTAGAGACCCAGTTTAACGATCCTAGTTTGTACGCTAGTTCATTCATATTGTTATTTCTGCTGTGGTACTTTTTCGGTGTCCAACGCTGATTTCGCTGCTTTGTTGCTCGATGGAAACATGCTTTTGCAGAATGGCCTTTCTTACCGCAATTAAAACATTACCATTCCTTTGCTGGACAAACGTTCTCCGCATGGTTCGTCGTACATTTTGAATATTTTGCCATCCTCTGATATTGGAATTTCTGAGTTGTTATTTGGTGAATCTCTTGTAATGATGTGGAGTGCATATTTTTTTGCTCCTTGTCGACTAACTCAAATGATTGTGCTAACGAACAAGCAGTCTCCCAAGTGAAATTTGCCGTCGACAGCAACTTAGTTTGCAATTAGCTGCTTTTTACTCCGCATACCAACCGATCCCGCAGCGCCTCCGGCAAAAACGTGGCGAATTCGCATGATACTGCCAAAAGTTTGAAGTTAACGATATAATCTCCAATGTGCTCATTGGTTTTTTGACAGCAACTGTAGAACTTAAAGCGCTTCGCAATTATGTTTTTGACGGGCTTAAAATGTGGCAAAATACTTTTTATCAGATCCTTAAACACTTTATCTGTGGCTTTTTCTGGTAAAACGATTGACTTAATACGTTTATATGTTTCCGGCCCGACTAACGTTAAGAACAGCGTGACTTTCTTCGCTTCTTCGACTGCGTTTATCTTAAATAGCTGCTCTACACGTTCAAGGTATTCCTCGAAATCATCGCCGCAAGAAAATTGTTCGATGGAGCCTATAAATGCCATAATACCACGTTTTCGATTTTAAGGTTAATCCTGTTACTCCTCGTCGCCAAAATATGTAATATATTTTGCTGCAGAAAAAAACACGACCTACTGACAGCTTATATTTTTATAGAGAGCCTTTATTAGAGATGTGCTTTAGCACATTCAATTGTTACAATTTAGAGATGTGTATTTTATGTTTACCACTAGTGTTGGTATTTACATTACACTAGGATAAATGTAAAACATATTTTGTATATAATTTTCATAGTTCAAATTTATTAATACTATTCTACAATTAATTAAATATATATCATTAATATAATAAGTTATAGTATTAGACTCCTACTATAATACCTTATAATGTACTATGTAGTATAAATAGTGTTAGCAACATACTACTATATTACGTTTGTAGCATAGCTGGCAACATCCAGCGCTAAGTTTAAGTTTATGAAATTAATAAAGGAGAGTCTTGATTGAATCATTGCATCGAACAGACGTGTTTCTCTGACATCGGCAAACCAAGCTAAGTATACATTCTCATCAAACAAAAAGAAGCAGTCGTGCTATAGATAGCAAGTCGACCGGACGTGCCTTTCCTTTTCCCCCCTATTGAGCTGTAACGCTGGAGTCCTAGATCAGGTCGGTCTGTTCACCACGTTCTCTCACAGTCGCTCTCTACGAGTTCCGCTCACTTTTGAGTGCCTTCTCCCCACTTGAGCTGTACGCTGGAGTCCTAGATCAGGTCGGTCTGTTCACCACGTACTCTCACTGTCGCTCTCTACGAGTGCCTTCTCCCCACTTGAGCTGTAACGCTGGAGTCCTAGATCAGGTCGGTCTGCTCACCACGTACTCTCACTATCGCTCTCTACGAGTGTCGCTCACTTTGAGTGCTTTCCCTCTCCCTTGAGTAGTAACGCTGGAGTCCTAGATCAGGTCGGTCTGTCCACCACTTACTCTCACCGTCAATCATAACGAGAGAAGCTGCATAAGATTCCCACTCGACAAGACAGACAGAGAGCCGTGCAAAGCACTTGGTAGCGCCGCAGAGAAGCGCTATACGAAGACACACACACGCACACACACCTACAAAACAACGTGTGGGCTAGCAACAAGCGTCACTTAAAACATCGTATGACAAAAGTAACGGGAGAAAATATACAAGCGCCACGAAAGCTGTAATGGTAAAAATATAATACCGCTTGTTAGCAACCAAGAAAAGGCATCAACGTCAAAGCGTGTAGCCACGCCAGCCTGACGAACAGCCGCACGTCAAGGTCAAGACACGCCATTGACTCCAAGAACATCAAGCGTATGACCACGTCGTCACATTTGTGATTCTACAAGTCCTCCCGTGAAGGGCCTAAAGGGGACCGCTGGCCGATTTTCCATCGGTCCAACTATCGTTAAATTGCGAGTAAAGACGCGATCATTGTGATAGCAGAGTCCTCCCATGAAGGGTCTAGAGGGAGACCACTGGGCAAATCGCCAAAGGATTTGCCATCATCAACGCGTGCAACCACGCAAACAGAATAAAAGGACCTTCCAGCAAGTACCAACCCAAACCCTCTAATTCTTGTAAGGACCCTGGACAGCCGCTGAGGATACCTCAGCTGAAAAAGTTTGTAACGCCCAGGAGGTTCGTTGCAAGCTTTACAAAAAAAAATGTTTACATTACTTTTGTATGACCTTAAAATTCTCGTATAGTTAACGTTTTACATTGTTTTTGTGTTTCTCTCTACTTTAATAAAAATTGTTATTTTTGAATTTAAATACAAACTTTTATGTTTCAATTTAATAAACTTTTTGCTGCAATTTTTAGTTTTTTTTAAAATAAAATTTTATTTATTTCAAATGTTATAAAAATTTTATTTTCAAATTAAATTTATATGTATGTTATTTTTATTTTTTAAATAATATTTTTATTTTTATTTATATTAATTTTTGTTTCACTTAAGAAAAAAATACTTAATTTTTTATTTATATATTTTTATTAATTTTAATTTAAATAAAATTGTATATATATTTTTAATAATTTCATATTTATTTATTTATTTTTTTTATCTAGTGTTCGGTTGTCATTATTAAGTTTGAAGTGAGTGTTTATTTTTTAGTTTTTATTCTGATTTAAATAAAACATTTTGTTACTTTTAATTTATTTTCAAAAAACAACTTTAATGTTTGTTAATTTGTTGGATTTTATTGTATTATATTATGTTATATTATTTGTATTATTATAATATATTTGTTTTTGTCTAGACTTTTATTTGTAGTGTAATAAATTTATCTGTTTAAATATGATTCAAAATTTTTTTTTGTTTGTTTTTGTTTTTAGTATTTGTATTAAGTTTCGTTTATTATATCTGTTTTATGTTTAGTTTAAATTTAGTTTTATTTGTTTGTATTATGTAAATTAATTACGACCTTCTTTCATAAGTTTTAAGTTATTTGTTTGTATAACTCCAATAATTTTTCAATTATTAAAGGTTATATTTTATCGAGCTCAAGGTCAGTGTTGCTTTCCGAAGAAAACAACTGAAGGAAAAACAACCAACAACAACAATACCCTATATAGAGTATCAATCACATAGCAGACTAGACAGCTGTTTCGTTGGCCGCTACACCAACTCATCAGTAGCCTTTTTTTCGTGATTCTTGCTGTGATCCACTAAGCTCTTTATTTTCTACTTGTTTCACGAATGCAATTATTAAATTACCCTGACTTGCGGTACGAGAATACAAATGATATGAAAGCAGCTTAAAGTTCTTCTAATTTGTGAAGCATACTTTCAGGGAAAGTAAGTTCGATTATTCGAAGATAGATCAAAGCTTTTCTAAATACTCAAAGATTTTGTTGTTGCTCTTCTATTTCACAGCCGATCTTAGCTTCAGCAGTTAGCTGATATTAGTTGCTTCGGAAAGCAACATTGACCTTGAGCTCGATAAAATATAACCTTAAATAATTGAAAAATTATTGGAGTTATATAAACAAATAACTTAAAACTTATGAAAGAAGGTCGTAATTAATTTACAAATAAATTCTATGACAGAGCCCGGCCGTTGAAAATATGATTATTTGTGTGTGTTTACACACAATAAATTAAAAATCTAAGTTTTCAATAAAAACAAATCTTCATGTCGTCATAGTTTAATATCAGCTAACTGCTGAGGCTAAGATCGACTGTGAAATAGAAGAGCAACAACAACTAGCAAAACAAAATCTTTGAGTATTTAGAAAAGCTGTGATCTATCTTCGAATAATCGAACTAACTTTCCCTGAAAGTATGCTTCACAAATTAGAAGAACTTTAAGCTGCTTTCATATCATTTGTATTCTCGTACCACAATTCAGGGTAATTTACTTCCAAAACAAAAAAATCTTACTCAGTCATATAATGTAAAGCGAAAACAAAACTTCTGGCAAACTAAAAATATCGAAAAACTTCAATCTACAACTAGCTGGATATTTTAATTTTAGATTTTTGGACCAGGAAAGCAGCACGGCTATAGATAATAGAGTATCGTTACTTTGAGAGTAGTATTTAAATTTTTATCTTTCCTGCGGTATTTTCTGAAATTTAAATTTTTAGACTGCCTTAATGAATAATGACAAGTTTTGATTCATCAAAAAAAAAAAAAAATTATCTTAAAATACTCAATTCTTTTCGTTTCATTGATCGAACTATACTTGTTATTTATTTTACTTGTTCTAAGCTTTAAAATATGCATATGCGCAATTCGCTTAAATATTACTTTAATTAAATAGAGGTGAATATCACTATATAACTTAAATACATAAGACTTGCTTGGTTTGCTTTGTAAGTTATTCTATAATGGATCTAGTGTTAAGGTGCACGCGCAGAAATTTTAATTTTCAACCATTGATTGATAACTATGCAATATAATTGGCACGCTATCACTTTTTGAAATGCTTATTTTTAATATGTGATAAGATGATTAACACAAAGAAGGCAAACGAATAACCACTGGTTGGTGTGAAGTAAGCTCAGTTGGGCTTCTAAAAAAAATTTGCATTAAACAAATATAAAAAAACCTGGTTCCTCCCGGGCCGAAGTTGTTGTTCCAGGAGCTGTTCCGTGAGCTGTGCTACGTGACTTGAGCGGTTGAGGCAACTTTGGTTGTTGTGGACAGCTATTGGGTGTCACTTGGTGTTGCGCTGTCTGCTGCGCAGATTTTAGTGGCCGCTTTGCGGACCGCTTTTATGGCCACTGCTGGGGTGCTTCGTTGTCGGGACGGCGGCTGTAGCTTCTGTTGGCCTGTATTCAGGTGGACTCGGGTTTTCGTAGCTGGTTTTTGCCTGCTGGGTTCCATAAAAAAATGTTATTAACGCACGCCGCTACTGGTACAATAAGCCTTGCATAGCCTGGCAGCGCAGCAGAGTAGATAAGCGCTAGCACATGGCACAAGCATGTGACGCTTGTTAAGCGCCACAGTGCCAAACCATTCAAGGCCAATTAAACCATAACTGTGCACTTACCTGCTCTTCCAAGCGGTTGCAGTTGTTGGGGATGTTTTCGTTCCAAAATTAAACATTGGTTTAACAGTTGCTGTAGTTGTTATAGATGAAAGAACTGATACCGGTGTCGTACCAAAGGTGAAGCTGCTACTGCTTGATGCCGTAGCAGTGGTAGGAATCGTCAGAAGGTTTTATTAGCCCAAATGAGAAACCAGCCAAGGTTACCGATTGTTGCAATGCCTTGAAAGTTGATGATACTCTCGCCCTCGTTGTCCAAACAAAAAGAAAGCTGTAATTTTTCTTTATTGGTGGAAGTACGCGCCGTTCGTCACGTTCGTCAAATTGGAAATAAGGAGAAAGGCGTTCACACATGTGCCTTCGGACAAATGTATGATGCATGGTACAATGCGTAAGGTAGTTGCACGCCAGTTTCTTATTAGGGATATTCACATAGTTCACACCCCATGGACCCTTTCAGTCCTTGCAATGTTCAACTAGAACTATTCACCACTGACGCACTCGAAGTGCGACAGCTGGAAAGGACTTGTGACATATGTCCGACGTAAAAAAAAATTGTCAGAATTTTAGTGACATGAAATGTCAGATTTAAATAAGAGAGAAACGTCAAGTTTAAATAAAAAAATGTCAGAAATAAAACTAGTAAGCTGTGAGCGTTGTAAAACAAGAAATGCCAGGGGGTCAATTCCTGTTCTGCGTTATCGTCATGTGAAATATGTTTTCACCTTTACACGGAAAATGCGATTCGCGTTGTGTGTTAAAAGGGCAACAGCTGTTCATTTTTCGCTGAAATGGAAAGAAAGTTAACGCCGGTAGCAAACGCACGTTATGGACAGAAAATGACTTTAAATTAAAAATAAATAATGTAACAAGAAAAGCAGCTTAGGGAAAAAGGACAAGCGGTACGCAGAAACAGTATCTTATCAACTATTTAGAGGAAAATGTTGATATTGCCAATAACAAGTAAATACTATTTGCTTTACTACTTTTGGCCGTTTTATGCTGTCGCAAAACTTATCTTGTTCGTATTTATTTATTTCCAATATCTTCTGCGCAAATAAAATGATATTAATGATGAAGTCATTTTTGCAAAAGTTTCCTTCTTTCTTATACATTGTTTACATTTTTTTCATAAAAGCTTTGTTTAATAGGCATTCAGCAACTCTTATATGCTATTCAGCAACTACTTTCCATTAGACGAACAAGAATCGCGTTTTTGTGCGTAGTGAAGTGAAAAAGTGAAGACGTCAAATGAAAACGATTGTGAAAAGTTTTTTTTCACTTTCAATTTAAATAAACAAAAGCGGTCAGATTTGAGTGAAGGAAAATGTGTGAAATAAATTCAAAAATAAAAAAATGACAGAAATTAAATTAATAAACTGGCATGTTGGTAAGACGAGAAGTGTAAGAATATTGATGGAAGGAAATGCCACATTTGAATGTACGAAACTGTCAGAATTAAATGAAGTGGAAAAGGTTAGAGTTAAGAAAACTTAAAAGTGTCAGATTTAAGTTAAAGAAAACTGTCCGATATAAATGACAGGAAAATGTCAAATTTGAATAGGAAATGTCAGATGTCACATTAAGCAAGTCGGTCATCTGTCAAAGTCAAAGTGTCAGCAGTCAAGAAACGTGTTGACTGTCCAAGTCAAAGTGTCAGCTGTCAAGAAACGTGTTGACTGTCCAAGTCAAAGTGTCAGCTGACACAGTCGTCTGTCATCTGTCAGCTGTCACACCTCGAACGCGTCAGGCGTGGTATGAGCAGTATGTCACTCAAGTATGCATACGATACTGCTATGGCGAATTCTGGCCTCCATGTTCGAATGTGAATTCATCTTCCCAGTCAAAGCCTCCCTCAAACATGGAAGCAAGAATTCACCACTTTGAACGGCAGGAAAGACTGGAAACAGCAGGAATTTCGTTAGTGGCGGCAACGAAACTAGACATAATGTTAGTATGTGCAATAAAGATATGGCAACACAGAGTAAGAGGGCCATCGACCGAAGGACGCTACCAATGCCATCGGAGCATTGAAAGAGAGATAACTGGCATGAAACCGAGCAGAGAGAAGAGAGAGAAGAGAGTAGAGAGAAACACCGATAGCTCAAAGGGAGCTACCGTCGCTACCAGCTAAAATAAAGGAACAAAGAGAGAAGGAACCAGAAATAAAGTACACGTAACGTGTAGAGGAAACAATAAAGGATAACTATTACGAAAAGAGTATTTTTAGTGCTATTTATAGTTTACCAAAATAAATAATTATAAATAAACTAGAAAGATAATATCGAAAAAAAAAATTAATTAAAGAAAACCCACTCTCGAACGTCGACACGAGTCAGCGCGGCGCAGAGCATCTCGAGGCTAATCGTTATCGGTAGGCGCGTAGAGCAGCGCCAGGAGGACCCGTAATGGAGTCCTCCCAACAGCATCGGCTCAAGTCCCGAAACCAGAAGGTAGCATATATTTCGGGATCGATATCCCAAAGGTGTTGCAGGAGTCGATCTGAGGAACTGTAGGAAAGGAAAGAAGAACTTTAGTCAATATAATAGAATGGGAATTAAATACATCTTACCTAGAGCAATAACCTCGTAAGGACCAATCAGGTGGGGCTCGGGAAGCTGGACACCGTTATACATCACCCGCGCCTTAACAAACTCCTTAGCACAAACAATAAAGTATAATACCGACAGCAGGTTTGACTTTGACTGGTGTAACGTCGAATGAAATGGAATCCCAACCAAGGAAGGTATATTCTAAAGAGAATTCACAAGACAATTTTTCCCCTTTTGCATAAAATTTTCAACCGGCCTACTTGGTGGATTCGAAATTATGTTTGAAGCAAACAAAAATCAACTCAAACAGATTTTTGCGGCAATTAAGAAATATCGATGGATTAAAGTTTCTAATTGGCTTCTTTCTCAAAAATATCTATTTGACACAATAATTATTTGCATGTGTTTTGTTTGCTCTTATTATTTGCATGTAGGTATGTATATTTTTTTTTTTAGCTGGACGCAGTGTTTTGTTTGGGCTTAAATAAGTTTATTGAATTTTACATTTAATTAATTCGTTCAAACATTTTTCTTCTTATTTTGAAGAACAATTTTTGATAACTAATTTTTTAGCTGGTAAAGAAATGCAGACATTTTTTTCTAGTTCAAAAATATTTCCTCTGCTTTTGAAGAAACTTTTTGATCTTTAAATTTTTTGTTACCAACTAAATGATAGAATTTGTTTTTTTTAATTTTACGTGCGATTTTACAGAATAATTTTTTATCTATAAAATTTACCTGTAAGGAATTGATAGAATTTCTTTTTGTTCAAGAAATTTTTCATCAGATTTTGACGAAAAATTTTTGATCTAAATATCTGCTAAAGAGATGAAGTATTTTTTTTTTTAAAACACTTCCTCTAATTTTGAAGAAGAATTTTTGACCTACAAAATTGTAGCTTCTATATTAATGATGAAAATTTTTTTGTTCAAAAATTTTTCTTATATGAATTTTTAGCTAACAAAGAAATCATAAAAATTTTATTTCTCTTTGAAGAAAAATCGTACCAAAGAAATGATGGAATTTGTTTTTTTATCTATAAAATTTTTTTATCCATATATTTTTATCTATAAAACTACCAGCTACAGAAATGATAAAATTTTCTTTTGTTCAAAAAATTTTTTCTTCGAATTTGATGAAAAATTTTTCATCTATAAATTTTTATCTGCTAAGGAAATAATTAATTTTTTTCAAAAAATGTTCCTCCGATTTTGAAGAACAATTTTTGATCTATAAAATTTTAGCTGCTAACGACAAGATAAAAGCTTTTTTCTGTTCTATAAATTTTTAGCTAACAAAACTATCATAAAAATTTTATTTCAAAATTTTTTTCTCTTTGAAGAAAAATTTTTCTTCTATAAATTTTTAGCAAGCAATCACAAATTTTATTATAAAAATTTTTTCTCTGAAGAAAATTTTTTTTGCTTTAATTGTTAGCTGCTAAGGAAATTACACAATTTTTTTTTGTTCAATAATTTTTCCTCTGATTTTGAAGAGAAATTTTTGATTTTTAGCTGTTATAGAAATGATAGAAATTTTTTTTGTTCAAAAATTTTTCCTTTGATTTTGAAGAAAACTTTTTGATATCTATGTTTTTCGCCTAAAGAACTGATAGAAATTTTGTTTAAAAATTTTTCGCCAAAATCGTATGAAAACGCCTCCTTGTACTTGGACACTTCGAAAAAATATTTATTTCGAAGAGTGATGACATGCCGTGCGAGAGAATAATATTTTAATGAGTATGTACATGAAAACAGTTTTTGCGAAAATGGCGACGTTGTGTATTTTCTCAAAAAAAATCGATTTGACACTTTGTGCATGTGTGTGTGTTTTATTTCTAGCAATGCTGCTTTTGTTTTGGTTTTTACTAAATTAATTGAAATTTACACTTTTTCGTTAAAACATTTTTCTTCTGATTTTGAAGAAAAATTTGTGATCTCGTGAAATAATGTTTAAAGTCTTCCCTAGGCCGTTCTATATGGCAGTATCTATCAATGGCTTTACGCCGTACTTGAATTGATAAAAAGAAAAGAAAGGAAGAATTTTGTGTTTTCAAACTAACTGCTAAAAACCTCTTGATCTTTATTTAAAATTTTGTCTCTTATATATGCTAAAAATACCAGTATTTCTATTTCGTGTTGCTTCTAAAACTCCTCCCTATATTCACACATACCATAGAATTTCTTTACGTTAATAAGTTATTTTTCTTTCTTTCATTCTTACAACCTCAATTAATTACTATTGCTACGCTTGCAAAAATCAATGCAGCAACATTGTTTGTGTCAGTCGCGATGTAATATAAATCGCTTGACCCGGTGTAGAATGAATGAAAGAAAATAAACAAAACGAAATTTAGTTAATTAGGTGTTACACTTGCAATTGTTACGTTATTCAATTATACCATGGACTGGCTGTGCTATGACACTACATTGTCGCTGCTTAAAACCTTCATTTTGGCAAAAGCTTTTCTTCTAATTTTGAAGAAAGATTTTTGATCTACAATTTTTTACCAACTTAAAGAAGTGATCGATTGTTTTTTTAAACTCTTTTTTTCTCTGAGTTTGAAGAAACATTTTTGATATCTTAATTTTTTTCAATCTGAGAACGAAATTTATCACATGACTAAAATAAATTTTGTTTAAATTTATTCTTAATTAAAAAAAACTTTACAAATTAATAGGGCGCTTTGGGTGATTTTTAAGACAGTGTGACATTATTTAAATTTCTGGTTTTTGGCAGTGCCTACATTTACTTTGAATTGATTTTAATGTAATGGTTTTCATTCAAGCATGTATACACACATACCAAAAATACGTATTACTTTATGATTACATGCGAAAATAATAATAAAAACCTAAATTAATATTTTCTTTTACTGATGTTGAGTTTAAAGTGAATCAAAAAGTTGAATTTGATTTATAAACAGTCTGTACGTTTAGCTTTATTCAGCTCAAGACTCAAATGTTATTCACTGTCGTGAAAAGAAAATACCTTTCTAAATTTTCAACATTTTATGACACTAACAATTTGTTAATAATAACTATTTTGATAATGTGGTGAGCTTAGTGAAGCTGTCAGAATAGGGCTGTTAGTATACAAGGTGAAGCGGCTAGAGAGGTCAATCCAAAAGCTTGTGATTACTTGGGTCAAGACAAGAAAAAAGTCGTATGGGAGGGGGTCTATTCTCACCCTCTCGTAGATTTAAGTAAAAGTGTTGAATTTTAAAGTAATATCACTATTTTCGCAATAAGTTTAAAAGTACGATAGCTACGCTAGATTTAAAACCAGTTTTGAAAATTTAATTTAACAATTGATTAAAAAGTTTTTTAATCACGTTTTTTCGTACATTAAAGAAATTGTGTAGGCAGTTTTTGAAAAATTCGTTTAAATTAGTAAACATTAATTCTTCGACGTACAATTTTGAGATTGCATTAAGTATGAATGCCTCAACACGACGATGTTTTAAAATCTCCAAAAAAAAGTCATGCTTAACTTGAAAAATGTGAATAAAATTTTAAGTGGTCAAAAAAATTTTAAATTTTTAATTAATGTGTTTGTAAGAAACTGCACATTTATAAAATGTGAAATGTGAAAAAGATCTATTAAAAAAATCCTAAACATTTGTAGGACTTAAAGTTTTGAAGATATATTGTAGTTGTTTGCCTACATGTTCAAATGATAAATTTTGATTTTTTTTTTTTAAATTTTCCACTGTGTAAAAATTACAAAAAAAATATTAATAAATATGATAATATTTCTATTTTTTAAGTGCTATTGACGTGCAAAATTTGAAAAAATCGGAATCGCCAAAATCACTTTTTGGACAAAAATGTCCGATTCGACATGGAATCACTGACTGCTTACAGCTAAGGGCGCAATATCGTAAAGAACATAAAAAACAGGAAAAGAACTCAGGTGTGAATAATTAAAATAAATTATAAAAAAATCGATGTTTTCCTTTTTAGTACCCTTAGACCACATAATAAAGACTAGTACATTACATTTAAATACAGCTTCTCCTAGAATTTCGGGGAAGGGGGGCTTGAACCCCCAAACTCCCCTGAAACTTATTTCATAAAAATCAGCCCAGTACTTTTCGAGTATTACAAAAATTTTCACTTAAATTTTAAATAATAGTAAAGATTGCTGCTGTGTGTATTTTTTTGGTATTTCTTCGTTGTTGGTATTTTGCTGAGTATAATTGTGCGGCTGAGAACCGAGCACCACAACTGTCAAAACGCAATTTCTACCATTGAGCGGAGAATCACTAGACGAATGACAGTAAAATTATCGCTTGAGTTTTTGTTCAACGCTTGATTTTCACTAGCTATATAATTTTCATACCGCTGGCTAAATATGAAATCGATTCTAAAGAAGTAAACTCCAAAAATGTCACACTTAAAAAAGATCCAAAGTCGCTTAATGTTTCTTCAAAATTAGAGAAAAAGTTTAAAAAAATTGTTTACTTTTTAAGTTGGTAAAAAATTGTTAGTCACAAACTTTTTTTCAAAATCGGAAGAAAAATGTTTGAACGAAATAGTTTAAATTTCAATTAATTTAGTAAAAACCAAAACAACAGCAGCATAGCTAGAAATAAAACACACACACATGCACATAGTGTCAAATCGATTTTTTTGAGAAAATAGACACAGTCGGAATTGTCGCAAAGCCTGTTTTCATGTACATACTCATTAAAATATTATTCTATCGCACGGCATGAAATAAATATTTTTTCGATGTGGCCAAATACGAGGAGAGGTTTTCATACGATTTTGACGAAAAAGTTTTAAACAAACAAAATTTCTATCATTTCTTTACCAGCTAAAAAGTTTTCTTCAAAATCAAAGGAAAAATTTTTGAACAAGAAAAAAATTTCTATCATTTCCTAGCAGCTAAAACTCCAAAATTTTCTTCAAAATCAGACCAAAAATTTGTGAACCAAAAAACAATTTCTGCAATATCTTTAGCAGCTAAGAATTTATAGAACAGCAATTTTTGAACATAAAAAATGTATATCATTTCAGCTTAAATTTTATAGATCAAAAATTTTTCTTCAAAATCAGAGGACAATTTTTTGAAAAAACTAATGATTTCTTTAGCAGCTACAAATATATAGATCAAAAATTTTTCATCAAAATCGAAGGTAAAATTTTTTGAACCAAAAAAAATTCTGTCATTTGTTTAGCCGATAATTTTATAGATAAAAAAAGTTTATAGATAAAAAAAATTTATAGATAAAAAAACAAATTTTATAATTTTTTTTTGTACGAGTTGCTAAAAACTTAGAGATCAAACATTTTTCTTCACAGAGAAAAAAATTTTGAAATAAAGTTTCTATAACTTTGTTAACTAAAAATTTATAGAAGAAAAATTTTCATAATTTCTGTAGAAGCTAAAATTTTGTAGATCAAAAATTTTTAGCAAACAAAACACATGGAAATAATTATTGTGTCAAATAGATATTTTTTGAGACAATAACCAATTAGAAACCAATATTTCTTAATTGCCGCAAAAATCTGTTTGAGTTGATTTGTGTTTGCTGCCTTGTTTGTTTACAATACCATTCGTACGGTCTTTCATCGCTTCGGCATTTTAAGATTCGAGCATAATTTCGAATCCACCAAGTAGGCCGGTTGAAAATGTTCTGCAAAAGGGGAAAAATTGTCTGGTGAATTCTCTTTAGAATATACCCTCTTTGCCGCAGCTAAAATTTTATTGATAAAATTTTTTTTTCAAACATGAGGAAAAATTTTTGAACAAAAAAAAGTCTATCATTTCTTTAGCGGCTAATAATTCATAGATCAAAAATTTCATCAAAAACGGAGGAAAATTTTTTTAACAAAAACAAAAAATCTTTCATTTCTTTAGTAGATAAAAATTTAGAGATAAAACATTTTTCTTCAAAATTAGAGACATTTTTGTACTAAAGAAATGTCGATCATTTGTTTAGTAGCGTAGAATTTACAGAAGAAACCTTTTTTTCAAAATCAGAGTAAACATTTTTTAAGAAAAAATTTATAATTTCTTAAGCAGCTAAAAAACTAGATATCAAAAGATTGCCTCCAAAATCGAAGAAAAACTTTTTATTATTTCTTTTGTAGCTGAAAATTTATAGATCAAAAATTTTTTTTCAAAATAAGAAGAAATATGTTTTAATACAACATGTCACAGTCCAGAACAAACCATAAAAGGATCAGCGTTAATACATTTTACCAATTGCAAAGTGGAAATCAATAATATTATCTACGAGAGCAATCCTAGCATATACTGGGATGAGATTCATATATTTCCGACAGCGTACTCTGAAATCATGCCAAAATATATTGTAGAGAAAATAAATTTAAAAAGGTTATCCGACTTTCAATTTAAAACCCAAGAAGTCATAGAAACATTCAAAGAAGAAAAATTTCTACGAAGAATAAACATCATCTTTATGATAACCATACTTGTCACAATAGCATTTTCCACATATATATGCGTAAACAAGTTCAAACGTATTAGAACAAAAATATCTATCGCTCAAACCCCAGCAACCTTTCAGTCACTTGGGTCATCGCTTGAAACTAAGGGGGGAGGAGTTACAATCCCTCCTGCACTACAACAACAATACCAAAACGACAGAAGACTGCAAGCACAGCATTTCCGCTCATAAGTTTCGCACAGGTTATTATTCCAAATTAAAGCACTCACTTGCAGATTATTCCTAGAATTATTTTTGATAAGAAAATTAAAATAAGAATACATACATTGCACAATAGTACATACGTAATACAAATTATGTTTAACTAAGCATGTTTGAATTTTAAGCTTATATTTTAAAGAGAATAAAATTGTAAATCATTATGTTGTGAACGTTGAATCAATAAAGTTGTTTTTTTTTAATCACTCCGTGAAACTAAAATCATAATTCGCGCATCCGTTCTACTAACGGTAGCGAGCGCTACACGCGCAAACTTCTTTTTGCTAACTAAACAACTTCGGTCAGATAGACAAGCTCAAGCTAAGTTAACTATTAAGCAGGGTAATATTAAGTTGAGATCCGTTGCAATATTAAACTCAATTAAGCACATAGTGCTGCCTACAAACTGTAACACAAAAATAAGCACATAGTGCTGCATAATAAAACTATATTTTATCAACAAACAAAAATAAAGTTTGATTTTATTAATTGGCGCCCGAGCAGGGACCGCGAGTGATTTTTAAGAAACAATATATCGCGGACACGAAAAACCTATTGGAATAATATTGGGAAAATTTTGGATTTGGCCCCTTAGTAGTCTAAACAAAAAGGACCGACTGTACTGTACAGCCAACCAAAATCGAAACTTTAACATAAAACATTAACTTTTAAGTGAATTAAAATAAATACAACAAAGCAGTTATCGGGGAAAAACAATCAACAAAGCAGCAGCTAAATAAATATAACTTTAAACGAACAACCATATGGAAAAAATACAAAAAGGCAACAGTGAAATAAATAAAACAACTTTAAGCAAAGTATCCGTTTGACTGGAAACAAGCAGATATTTGAAGGAAAATTACAGCAGTAAGAACGGCATTAACAAATACGAAGGCACCAGGAATCTTTTTAATGTAAGACAAAATTAAATAATTATTTACTGAAAAAAACATGATACAATTCAACATAAAAAAAAAAAAAAAAAATTGCTATCATTGCTCTGATTATTTTGACATAATTAGGAATAATTAAGCATAATTAGGAACAATTAAGAAAACGAAATAATAATAAATAAATTTCAATCACAAGTCGGCAAAATATTTGCTCTTACAAAGATAATTAAAATGAGCCAAGATGAGCAAATAGGTGCACATTTAGAAAGGCTAAACTTAAACGCACCCTCTACTAATAAACCATTGTCAATTTTCACAACTAGCAAAAAGAAGGAATTAGTAAGCTTAATAGCTGCAACAGTTGCAGACATTTTAAATCCTAAATCAGAAGAAGATGAGGAACAAATAGTAGACTTTAGTAGAATGTTGACAATTCAGAAAGAATAGCAGATGTGGTAAAATGTTTGAAAGAATTTTCTGGGAAAGCAGGCGAATTCAGTTCATGGAGAAAATCGGTTGATAGGATACTTTTAATGTACGGACAGAACAAAGATACACCAAAATATTTTGCAATTCTGCACACCATTCGCCACAAAATTATTGGCGAAGCGGATGCAGCACTTGAGTCATACCGTACTCCCTTAAATTGGAATAAAATGAAAAAATGTCTGATGTTACATTACGCGGACAAGAGGGACGTAAGCACCCTTGAGTATCAAATGATAACGCTTGCGCAGCGTGGGCGTACTGTAGAAGAGTTTTACCAGCAGGTTTATGAATACCTGTCTCTCATTTTAGACAAAATTTATTGTCTCGATATTTCAAATCACCACTCCCACTTAAACCACCAGTCCCGATGGAAGTTGACAGATCGATTCAAACGAGGAATGTTAACTATCAAAACAGACCACCGTATCAGCAACCTCAATTTTCTAGGCCTCAAGTTCAGCAGTATCCTTTCAATAGGTCACCCCAAGGTAATCATAATTTTAACCAAGAAAATAAGCTACCAAACTTGCAAGCTACAGAACAACCCAATAAAATCCCGAGAGTTTTCAACACCGATACAGTGGAAATTTCTCCGCCAGAAGACTATAATGAAAGCGAAAACTATCCCGAACAATACTACCTAGAACACCAAATACATCAATCTGAATATGAAGTAGAAAACGGAGAAACCGACTCTTGTAATGACAATATTAATTTTTGAGATTAAACACTTCCTCATTACCATATTTTCTCTTCAAAATGAGAAATGGCAATGAGTTGAAATTTCTATTAGACACTGGCTCCAACAAAAATTATGTTACACAGAAATACATCCGAAATCCTATTCCAAATAAACCATTTTTTGCAAATTCTGTCGGTGGCCCAGTTAAAATTACTCATCACGCAAATATTGAAATATTTGGTAAAGAAATAGGTAAACTGAAATTTCACATTTTACCCAGTCTAACAACTTTCGATGCCATAATAGGCAACGACACATTAAAATATTTAAATGCAATAATCTTCACAAATGAAAATTACTTCACTATCCTTAATAAATACAGATACCCTATCCATCAATTACAAATTAATACTATTGCACAAACATTGCTACGGTTACACCATCTTAGTCTCGAAGATAGTAGAAAATTGGAACATCTTTTTAACTCTTGCACAACTTTATTTTCCGAACCCGATAAAAAACTTACCTATGTTACTAATGTCAAGGCTGAGATTAGAATCAAGAGTGACAGGCCAATATATTCGAAAACTTATCCGTACCCAATGCCTCTAAAAAAAGAAATAGACAAACAAGTTGAGGAATTGTTAAAAGATGGCATTATTCGCCCATCGAAGTCTCCTTACAATTCACCTGTGTGGATTGTACCCAAAAAGCAGGACGCTTCAGGAGTAGATAAATTTCGTATGGTCGTCGATTATCGGAAATTGAACGAAGACACCATACCAGACAAATATCCAATTCCGGATATTACCACAATTTTAGCTAAGTTAGGATCAAACAAATTTTTCTCTACAATTGATCTTAAAAGCGGGTTCCACCAAATTGCCCTCAACGAAGCTGACATTGAAAAGACCGCTTTTTCTATTGCAAACGGAAAATTCGAATTCACTCGACTGCCATTTGGCTTACGAAATGCTCCTGCTATTTTCCAACGGACCTTAGACGATGTGCTTAGAGAACATATCGGTGTCCGCTGTTACGTTTATATCGATGATATAATTATTTTTAGCAAAAGCAAAGAAAAGCATTTTGATGATCTTAAGACTATCCTTGATACGCTCGAGAGAGCCCATCTAAAAGTAGGGGTTGATAAATGCGAATTTATTAAAAAAGAAACCGAGTTTCTCGGAATCATAGTCGGACAAAATGGTATTCGCACTACACCGAAAAAAATAGAAGCTATATTAAAATTCCCACGTCCAAAACCGTCCATGACTTACGTTCATATCTAGGAATGACGGGACATTATCGCAGATTTATAAGAGCGTACGCACAAATTGCGAAGCCTCTGACAGAGATATTAAGAGGAGAAATGGGCAGAATTCCGAAGGACTTGTCTAAAAAGACACAATTAAATTTTACAGAGCAACAAGTAGAAGCATTTAAGCAACTAAAAGATTGCTTGATATCAGATGATGTTATTCTTCACTATCCCAATTTTGAAAAAACTTTTGAGCTTACCACAGACGCTTCCAATTACGCCCTGGGAGCCGTACTAAAAATGAAAAGGTGGAAAGCGCAGTTAGAAGAGTACAGCCATCAACTCATTTATAAACCAGGCAATACAAACATAGTAGCAGATTTTCTTTCAAGGCCACCAACCTCCAACATAAATTCAGTAACTGCTCACAGTAGTGATAGCTCTTCCGAAAATGTAATAACCTCTGTTGAAACACCGATCAATGTCTTTAAAAACCAAATCTTCATTTCAGAAGATTCCAAGAGTTCATATGAATTTCGAATAGTTTTCCTTACTTATCATAGACATTTAATAGTCGAGGAAAAATAGTCCGAAGAAAAACTTAAATTAAACCGAAAAAAATATATAAATCCATCAGTAATTAATGGTATTAAAACAACAGAGCCCTTAATGTTCAAAATTCAGTCAATCTATCCTTCACACTTTGCAAATTATAAGATTCGCCTTACACAATTAGTAGTAGAAGATATTTTTAATACAGAGGAGCAAAATAGAATAATTATCGAAGAACATAATCGTGCGCATAGAAACGAAAAGGAAAATAGATTGCAGATTTTAGGAAAATATTATTTTCCTGCAATGACAAAGAAAATAAAAAACATTACAAAGATATGTAAAACGTGTAAGGAAAATAAATATGACCGACATCCAAGTAATCCAAAATTAGGCACCACACCTTTACCAGAATATCTAGGTCATACTATCCATATAGACATATTTGCGACAGACAAACATAAAGTACTATGTTCTATTGATAAATTTTCAAAATTAGCTGTTGTTAAGAAAATAGACGGGAAAGGTATAGAACACATAAAGAAACCCTTAAGAGAAATCATACTCTATTTTGGCGTGCCGAAAACCATAGTTTGCGATAATGAGAAAACATTCAATTCACAACCAATAAAATTCATGTTAGAAAATGAATTCAATATCGAAATATTTACTGCTCCACCCTATAGAAGCGAGGTGAATGGACAAATAGAGTGGTTCCATTCAACGTAATCGGAAATTATGAGATGTTTGAAACAGGAAGACCCCGACAAAAACTTTGACGGACTTATAGAATGGTCTGTGCACGAATATAATCACTCTATTCATTCTGTCACAGGAAAAAAACCAGTAGATTTATTTTTTGGGAGACCCACCTCATCTAATCCCGATGATAGAGAAGAGGTTAGAAGGAAAAATTTAGAAAACTAAAAACAAAACAAGAACAAGACTTACAGTATCATAACAAAAATAGACAAGAAACAATATATTATAAAACAGGAGACAACATTTTTGTCAAACAGAATAAAATACTAGGAACAAAACTTTCCAAAAGATATAAAGAAGAAACAGTTAAAGAAAACAGACATTCCACTGTGATAACTGAATCGGGGAAAGTAATTTACAAAAACCGCATAAGAAACTCATTAAAATACATTTGTTTTTTTTAGATCATTCCTTTCCCTAACCACTAACCTTATTTGCTATTGTTTAGGCCGCAACCCTAAAGAAGGTAAAAGATTAATGAAATGAATATACTTCCTTATCGACTCGTTCGAGTATCGATATTCCAGTATCGATCCTCTGACGAGCCGCTCGTTCGGCTCCTCCGACGAGCTGTTGCCGCCTTTTTACTAATCACTTATTGATTAGCATCGGCAAAAGTACAGATTTTCTTAGCGATCCAGTTTTGTGCTTATTTAATTAATATCTGCATATATTCCTGCGTTGTATCCACTGCCATTTGTCAGCAGCATCTATACTAATTGATGATTAGACAAAACGTAAGAATTATTAATAAATTGTGTATACAAGTCTATTTATAAGTGTTCTTTATTTTATTTCTTTCTGCACATAAACTTCGAGCACAAATTGCACGAAGTTTATATGCAGGTCTAGGCGTTGACGGTTTTCATAATTGCAGCCAAATAGCCAGCGAAGTTGTGACACCAATCGTCACGGAAACAAATCCACCTAGTTTGTTTATGGTCCTTCGAGAGCCTTCTTTGGAACGTCCTCCTACGGAAAATCAATTGAGCACTTCTCAAGCATCCAGTTCATAAATCAACTTTAATTCCCCAGCAAAAACAAAAAAGGTCAGTTGATTGAATTTAAGTGTCTTATGGTAGAAGTATGTGCAAGTTTTCCTTTTTTTTGGCAAAGGTTTATACATTTTTTTTTTCACATATAAAAAGCCAACAAGTGTGTGAAAGTGCGCGAATTTTTTCGAAAAAGTTTCCAAAAAGAAAATTAATTTTGTTAAATTGCACCATTTTTTTTTAAGCCGAAGTTGCACGAAGTGGTCAAAGCAAAAATTTAATTTATGGAAAATTATAAATGTTAACAAGTTTAGTGATTAAGTGATTAAAGCTTTGCTTAATTAATTAAAATATTGGAAGCAAATTCGAAAAAGTTTTCTTTTATTTACACACTCACGCACAGGCTGACAATTTGTCAAAAAATTCGTTTTTTTTTTTGGTTTGGTTTTGTTTAAGTAATTTAAAAGCCAAAACTCACAGACACATACGCGTAAGCAGAACAAAAAAAAAAAAAAAAAAAAGTGAACTTACCAAAAGTGTCCGTCCGATTTCGGTGCAATATAAGTTGTTCTTTATTGTTGTTGCTATCATTCATATATTGATTGAATGCATTTTATTAAAACAAGACTAACTTTATTGAGACTAAATTATCACTCAAATTTAATTTTAACAATTTAATTAATTTTATAAATTAATAAGCACAAACGATAGCAAGAAACTTTAAACTTTCCTTGATATCTTATAATTGCTGAAAAGTTGTTGTTTTGCCGTCGGTACTTTGTTGCATAAACTTACGCGAAGTGTTTGTGCCGTCTGCCCGTTCGTTCTTTTTTTTTGCATTGAACATACACACGCACACACGCACTTTAAAGCAGTTCGATTGCTTTAGCAAAATATTATATTTTTTTTTCCCGAGTACAATAAAAATTTGGTGTAAAGTTACGTTGTAACTTGGTGTGTATTTTTACGCGAAGTGTTTTGCCGCCGGCTTTTTGGCATTAAACACACACACACACACACACGAATTCTGAAGCAATTCGATTGCTTAAACAAGTATTAGGTTTTTTCCGCGCACATTATTTTTTTTTCGAAAGACTATTGTTAGAATTATTTTATTATTGCGTGTTATAAGTATTTGTGGAGTCTTGATTTTTCGTGAAAAAAAAAAAAAAAAAAAAATATACACAAAGAACTGAACAAAAACCCGGAGAAGAACAACAACCAACAAAAAGCAACAATTGAGACCAGTTGAGACAACTTGGGAAACGAGTTGCCAATTCAACAGAAATACCGCACGTATTGCGATTGTCGCTTTTGGCACATTTGCGGCATTTTTTAAATTTTTTAAAATTTTTTAATTAAATCAAATATTTTAACTACATTTCAACAATTTTCATCGGAAATTATTTGTGAAATCTTTTTTACGCTCGTGGGATTTTGGATGACAATTGCAAGAAACAAATAAACATAAATTTGTTATTAATTACCATTAATTACATTAATTGCAAAGAAAAACTATTGAACATTGAAAAAATTTAATAAATATATTGGAAGTTTTTAAAAATAAAAGCATTTTTTCACTACAAAAAAAAAAAAAAAATATTTAAACCACTTGTATCTTTTTGGTGAAGTTTCTACAAATAAGAAACAATACTTTAAGCGTTTTTTAGGATTACAGTTTTTGCTCGATTTTTTCCGATTTTATTAATCGTTTTTTGAAAAAAAAAAAAAAAAGAAAAAGGGTTTTCCGAGTTTCTACGTATTAGAGTTTTTTTTTCGAATTTTTTTTTTTAAAAACCAATGCTGAAAGTTTCTACGTATTAGAAACCATTTTTAATTATTCATTAAATTTTAATAAAATTTTCTACTTATTAGAAAATTTTTTCCGATTTTTTTGAAATAAATCGTGAAGGTTTCTACAAATTAGAAACCATTTTTAATTATCCATTAAATTTTAATAAAATTTTCTAATTATTAGAAAATTTTTTCCGATTTTTTTGAAATAAATCGTGAAAGTTTCTACAAATTAGAAACCATTTTTAATTATCCATTAAATTTCAATAAAGTTTTCTACTTATTAGAAAATTTTTTCTGAATTTTTGAAATAAATCGTGAAAGTTTCTACAAATTAGAAACCATTCTTAATTCTTCTACGAAGTTTAGTAAAACTTGTTACGGAGTAGAACATTTTTCACTTAACACTATTTTGAAAACATTTTCTGAAAACTTGTTAGGATTGTTGGAAAATAAATCCCGAGAGTTTCTACTTATTAGAAACAATTTAAAAAGAAAAAAAAAAATTTCCAACACAATTTTCTATTTTTTTTTCAGAAAATTTCTGGTATTGGATCCCAACCGACATTTTTTTCGGTTTTCGTCGATTTTCATAATTTTTTTATTGCACGTTTTCGATCAAGAAACAAATAATGGCGAAATTAATCTCTTTCATGAGAAATGCCGACACCATTTTTGATATGGAAAAAGATTTCAATGTTATTCCTCACGATGAGCATACAATTTTCGCTCTGAGAATTCAAGAGGATGAATTGAAGTCTCAATGGGCTAACGTAAAGTCTTCTTATGACGGTTGCTTGCTAAAATTAGTGGTAGCGAGTGGCGAAGAGGATGACGTCACCCTAGTCAAAGTCAAGTATCGCTCGTGTTATCAAACATATGTTCGATGTCTAGCCAAGATGAACGAACTTAGCGATAAGTTGTCCACGGCAAAAAGACTACATGAAGTTGATGTTTCGCAAGAGGAGATGACAATGTCTCGTCATAATATCAAGTTGCCACCGTGTGATACTGAGATATTCCACGGTGATTATTTAACATGGCCTTCGTTCAGGGATATGTTTTCCGCCATTTACATTTCAAATAATCGGATAACACCTGTCGAAAAACTTTTCCACCTTAATCAAAAAACCCGCGGAGAGGCCAAAGAGATTGTTCAAAAATCTCCCCTCACGCACGAAGGGTTTGCGACGGCTTGGCAAAACTTGACAGACCGCTATGAAAATAAGCGGATTTTGGTGAATAACCAACTAAAAGTTTTATTTAATCTGCCAGCCGTGAGCAAGGAGTGTGGAAATAACATAAAAAAGTTACAAAGAGACATCAACAACTGCATTTCAGCATTAACTATGCACAAAGTTGACATAAGCAATTGGGATGCGATATTTACGTATCTATGTTCAACGAAGTTGCCAGAAACTACGCTCTCCTTATGGGAGCAATCTATTGAAGACAAGGCAGAGATCCCCAAATGGGCTGACCTTGATAAGTTTTTAACAAGTCGCTTTCAGACATTAGAAACGGTGTCTGACTTCAGAGGCGCGGTGCAAAAAGGGCAAAAACCGATCGCACCTTCACCGAATGTGAAACAAGTCAACACATACCAGACAAATGTGACAAACACCAACTGCAAGCTGTGCAAAAACCAGCAACATGCGTTGAGGTTCTGTCCGAAGTTTTTGGCCATGAGAGTTAATGACAGATCATCAGCTGTACGGCGGTTACATTGCTGCCTCAACTGTCTGTCAACTGGCCACGCTTCGAAAAGTTGTAAAAGCGGATATAATTGCTCCTCGTGTGGACAACGACATCACTCGTTGTTACATAGAAATCCTCAAGGTGTAAATAATCATCAAAATGCGGGAGGTCCAAGCACGAATGCAGTACAGTCCACTCAATCATCCGCATTGCAATCGCAAGCAACTGCGAGCACTAGCAGAAATATTCAATCGTGTTATGCCTCAAGCAGCAAAAATATTTTGTTGGGAACCGCGATGATAAATATTTGCTATCGAGGATCTAGTTTCACAGCCAGAGCACTTATTGACTCTGGTTCAGAGGGGTCTTTCATTTCTGAGAGGCTGCAGCGACTTATTCAGCTGCCTACTCACCGAGTTTCCGCTCAAGTTTCAGGACTTAACAATGTGGTTTCGGCTAAAGTGCAAAAAGCTTGCACGTTGGTCATAGGATCACCTATTGATCCAACCATTCAGATCACGACGAACGCCCTAATTCTATCGAAGATAACAGGAAATCTTCCCACATGCTCAGTGGATACCCTGGTGCAGCAAGCTTTTCCAGAGCTTGTTCTTGCGGACAAACGTTTTTACTGCAGTGATCAAGTGGATGTACTATTAGGTGGTGATTTATACCCACAGATCCTTCTTGATGGTATCCGTCGAAATGTTCTTGGGTCACTTATTGCTCAAGAAACCATCTTTGGCTGGATTTTAACCGGTTCCATATCTACCACATCGAAAAATGCACCCTCCTCAACTGTCGTTTCTTACTTTAGTGAAGTTTCGCTTGATCGGCAACTAGCCTCATTCTGGGAAATTGAGGAGGTACCTCAAAAGGTAGTGTCCAATACTACAGACAAATTCTGTGAGGACAATTACGTGAATACGACAAGGCGTAATACCGATGGCCGCTATGTGGTGACCTTGCCGTTCAAGGACAATTTTCCTCAGAGCACCTGTTTAGGTGACTCCCGTTATATTGCGGTCCGCCAGTTTCTTCGAAATGAGGTGAAACTGAGTAAAAATGTGGAGGCCAAACAGGTATACGATGGTGTCTTAAAGGAATATTTGGAGCTGGGACATATGACGGAAGTAACTGCTAGTGTCACTCCGAGACACTGTCAGAGTTATTACCTTCCTCATCACGCCATCACAAAGCCGGATAGTACCACTACAAAAGTTCGTGTGGTCTTCAACGCGTCTAGCCCTACATCAAATGGCGTTAGCCTTAACGATGTTCTTCATGCAGGGCCCGTCTTGCAAAGTGATCTGACTTTGCTTATTTTGAAGTGGCGGTTCTTCCAATTTGTTTTTAATGGTGACATCGAAAAGATGTATCGCCAGATCCTAGTGAGTGAAGAGCATCAGCGATTCCAGCGAATCATTTTTCGAGACGCAACAGGGGATCAGCTGAAAGATTTTCAGCTCAAAACCGTCACTTTTGGAGTGAATTGTGCTCCATTTCTAGCAATTCGGACACTTTTGCAGCTAGCCGACGATGTAGAAGGCAGCTTACCATTGGCATCAAGTTCTGCGTCACCATATGTACGTAGATGACGCATTGGCGGGAGGTCATGACTTGCAGTCAGCAATTCAAGCTCGAACGGAGCTTGAAAAAGCAGCGGAATCAGCAGGTTTTGCCCTGCGAAAATGGACTTCCAACTCCGAAGAATTACTACGAGGGATTCCTAGAAGTCATCGGCTGCATGAAGATTTTCTCAAGCTGGAAGACGCGAGCAACGTTAAGACGCTAGGAATTCGGTGGAACGCCCGTTCCGACTATTTCTACTTTCACGCGCGACCACTGGACCAGGAGGGAAGTTTTCAAAACGAGAGGTTTTGTCGGCAATCGCAAAACTGTTCGATCCAGCGGGATGGTTAGCCCCGATCGTGGTCATCGCAAAAATGCTGATGCAGCAAGTTTGGTTGGATGGCATCGGGTGGGATGATCAGCTCACCCCCTCTACTTTGCAACGTTGGCAAACCTTCTTGGAAAATTATCCTCATATCAGCAGGATCCGGATTCCACGGTGGATCGATTACTCTCCTGATGGCGATGTGCAGTTTCACGGATTTTGCGATGCTTCCGAGAAAGCATATGGAGCTGCCGTTTACATTCGCGTTAAACTTTTGGATCAAATAAGCGTCCATCTTCTCATCGCGAAAACTAAAGTAGCACCAGTTAAGACTGTGTCGTTACCTAGGCTTGAGTTATGCGGTGCGCTGCTGCTAGCGGAAATGGTTGAAATGTTTCTAACAAATTTAGAAACATACAATCATCAGCTGTTCTTATGGACAGATTCAACCATTGTGCTGGCATTACTGCGAAAACAACCATGTGCCTGGACTACTTTTGTTGCCAATCGCGTCACAAAAATCAGCGAAAAGGTAGGGACGGAGAGCTGGAGTCACGTAGATTCATCGGATAATCCAGCGGATCTAGCTAGCAGAGGATTGGAACCACAGAACTTAAAAGACAGTTCTTTGTGGTGGCATGGGCCCTTATGGCTACAAGAGGAATCGGATTCTTGGCCTAATCACATCGATGATCACGAGACCACCATGGAAGCAAGAGCAGTAAAAGCCCATGTGGCTTGTACACAAAATGTAGGCATGTTAGAGCGTTTTTCGTCACTGCCTCGAGCCTTGCGGGTTCTATCGTACGTATTACGATTCTTTCATCGAACCCACAGGGCACATAAAGGTAATTTCTGTTGTCCATCTGTTGTCATATCACAACAAGAAATCAAAAAGGTAACAAGAAGACTCATTATTGAGAGTCAAAAATGGGGGTACCCCTCAGAGTACGCCCACTTATCAAAGAAAACTTTGATCGAAGCGAAAAGTTCGCTGTTAAATTTGAACCCTTTTCTCGACAATGACCAAGTGCTCCGAGTTGGCGGAAGGTTGTCACAGACCGAGCACATCTCTTATGATGAACGGCATCCGGTTATTTTACCGTACGACTGCTCATTCGCCAAGTTGCTCGTGAAATTTACCCATGAAGTTTCCATTCATGGTGGGAACCAGCTTGTATTGCGACTTATTCGGATGCAATACTGGATTCCTAGGGTAAAAAATATGATTAAATATATCATCCACAATTGTAAAGTCTGCGTTATCGACCGCAAGCGGTTGCAGACTCAGATTATGGCCTCATTGCCTCCAGAGCGCACAAAACTATCTCGCCCATTTGCGACTACTGGAGTCGATTTTACTGGTCCATACGACATTAAAAATTATACGGGACGCGCTTGTCTCATAACTAAGGGCTATGTTTGCGTTTTTGTCTGTTTTGCTACCAAAGCTATTCATTTAGAGGCTACTAGCGATCTCAGTACGGTTACTTTTATGGCCGCATTTTCGAGATTCGTTGCACGGAGAGGATGTCCGGAGAAAATGTACTCCGACAACGGAACTAACTTCGTTGGGGCCTCACGTGCCTTTAAAGAAGATTTTAAGGCCTTTTTAAATGATTCTAGAGAGAAGGTGGTGTCGAAATTTGCACACCAGCACTTAACTTGGCATTTTATTCCGGCCGGTGCTCCCCATATGGGAGGTTTGTGGGAGGCAGGAGTTAAAAGTTTTAAGTTGCACTTTCGCAAAGTAGCGTCAGACTTAAAATATACGTTTGAGGAGCTCTCAACCTTGCTTTCGCGTATCGAAGCATGCTTGAACTCACGCCCTCTCAGTCCAATGTCATCAGATCCAAATGATCTAGCGCCCTTAACTCCAGCGCATTTCTTAGTAGGTGGGCCTTTACTGGCACCTATTGAACCTGATATTGTCGAAAGTCCAATGTCTATTGTCAATCGTTGGCAGAAATTGAAAGCATTGAACCAGAAATTCTGCCGCATATGGAAAACAGATTATTTAAACGAGCTTCACAAAAGATACAAGTGGAAACGTCCCCGAGTAGATTTAAAAATTGACGACTTGGTGGTTGTCAAGTCAGATAATCTTTCAGCTAACGAATGGCGTTTAGGTCGAGTTGTGAAAGTATATTTAGGCTCTGACAACCGTGTCCGTGTCGCCGATCTGCGCACTGAACGCGGGATTATTACTCGGCCGGTGGTAAAATTGATTAGTCTGCCACCAATTTCGTAGCTAGTTGTTTTCGTTAGTGTTTTTTGTGTGCGTGTTGTCGTAATTTCGGATGCGAGGAAATTAACAAATTTAATTTCTATTTTTTTCTAGATATCAAACAATGTCGAGCGTCGAGAAATAGCCGCCTGTAAGGTCGCCCAAAAATGTCGGGTGTGTTTGGCTCGTCACCCATTGCGCTTCTGCAAAGCGTTTGTCGCGGGGAACGTAGCAGATCGGCTGCGACTAGTGTTGTTGTTCCGGTACTGCTCCAGGTGTCTCTCCCCGAATCACATGACCGGCGAGTGTTCCAGCGGGGGGCGATGCGGAAGATGCGATGGAGCGCATCATACCATGCTGCACCTTGGCCGGAGTAAGAACGGCGGGAAGTCGTCACCGCCCAAGCCGCAAGACGTAGCCAGGCCTCGTTTGCCTGAGTCCTCTCGTCAGCGCGGGACGGGCGTCGAGGGGAGTGTTGCTGCCCGGCCTAGCTTGCCGCAGGAAGCATTGAGCGTTGAGGGGGATTGCAGGTCCGAAAAAGGAGATGACGAGACGCGATTGGCGCGATGCATTAAACCCTGCGTTCGGCTCCTCCGACGAGCTGTTGCCGCCTTTTTACTAATCACTTATTGATTAGCATCGGCAAAAGTACAGATTTTCTTAGCGATCCAGTTTTGTGCTTATTTAATTAATATCTGCATATATTCCTGCGTTGTATCCACTGCCATTTGTCAGCAGCATCTATACTAATTGATGATTAGACAAAACGTAAGAATTATTAATAAATTGTGTATACAAGTCTATTTATAAGTGTTCTTTATTTTATTTCTTTCTGCACATAAACTTCGAGCACAAATTGCACGAAGTTTATATGCAGGTCTAGGCGTTGACGGTTTTCATAATTGCAGCCAAATAGCCAGCGAAGTTGTGACACCAATCGTCACGGAAACAAATCCACCTAGTTTGTTTAGCTATGGTTCAGTTGAAGTACTAGACTACTCTCAATCCGAAATCGTTATCATCGAGGATGGTATCGGGAAAATTCAAACAGGAACTTACAGGATTCTTCATATCATTAATCTCACCGAGTACTCTACCATCATAAAGGACATAGGAAATAACTTCATCAAATACATTCCAGCCTCCCATCTATTACATCCATTCATAGTAGAAGAAATTAATAATGTTAACATCACCATTAACAATATCATACCGAAAAATAGAGAAAAACGTTCACTGAATTTTATAGGATCAGCATGGAAATGGGTAGCTTGCAGCCCTGACCATGATGACCTGGTAGCTATCAATAGTAAATTTGAAGAAGTAGTAGAAAATAATAATCAACAATTAGTAATTAATAAAAACATTTTTGAGAGGATTAATAATATCACTCAGACCAGTAATTCAATATTAAAAACACTTCATAATAGCCACGAATTCCAAACCTCACTTCTACTACAGTATAAGTTTAAAATCGACATAATAAAGGAAGAAGTAGAGAACATTAATAGAGCAATTCATCTCACTAAAGCTAACATAATTAATACTTTCATAATATCACACCAAGAGGCTCACAGGATAAATAATATCTTTGTAGAAGAAAATATGCCATTTGCTTCCTTAGAAGAATCATTAAACTTTGCCAATATCCAAATTGCTCAAAAACAAAGCATATTAATTTATGTTATAAAAATACCTAAAACGGGAAATGAAATTTGTAATTGTATTATAATGAAACCTTTAAGTAAAAATAACACAATTTTAAAAATAAAATACGAAAACATACTCAAATGTAATGACAACTACTACGGTATGGAAAATGATTGTAAACTAATAAATGATATAAAAATATGTAAACAAGATTAAATTGTTGATTTAGAAAATGAAAATTGTATTAAAAACTTAGTAGAAAACCAACCATATAATTGTATCATAACAAATACGGAACATATTAAGAAAGTTGAAGAATTGAAAAATGGATTAGTATTGTTAAATAATTTTAAAGGAAATTTAACTATAAAAAATTTTTATAATAACACAAGAAATTTAAATGGATCATATTTAATAAAATTCTTCAACGAAATTATAAACATTAATAATTAAAGTTTTACAGCTTTTGAGACACACAGCTTGAGACCACTGCCTACATTAATACAGCATTCGAATTCTCGTTCTGAGTTTGAGGAAGTGCTATCGTTGGAATTTATGAAAGAATTAAATATTAGAAATATAAAAAAAATTACCTCCTTGAATTTGTTGGTAACATCCAGTTTGCTTACACACTTTGGGATCTTAGCCCTGATTATAACCATAATCTTAATCATCAAGTGTAAGAGACACAAAATGTCCGAAATTATTATTCAAAAGGTTGATCCTCTGCAGATGCCTACAAAAAAAAACTTCAAGGCACACAAGTCTAAACGACATTTCATTTTTTTAAACCGACCGAGGACGATCGGAATTTCGGAGGGAGGAGTTAAGACAATATATATTTTATAATTGCATCAATCGCATTATTTGCACTGTTTTGAATTTTTGCTTATCATGAAAGAATCATCATCAGAAAATATGCAATTTGCTTCCTTAGAAGAATCATTAAACTTTGCCAATATCCAAATTGCTCAAAAACAAAGCATATTAATTTATGTTATAAAAATACCTAAAACGGGAAATGAAATTTATAATTGTATTATAATGAAACCTTTAAGTAAAAATAACACAATTTTAAAAATAAAATACGAAAACATACTCAAATATAATGACAAATACTACGGTATGGAAAATGATTGTAAACTAATAAATGATATAAAAATATGTAAGATATATGATAAATATGCAAGATCAAATTGTTGATTTAGAAAATTAAAATTGTATTAAAAACTTACTAGAAAACCAACCATATAATTGTATCATAACAAATACGGAACATATTAAGAAAGTTGAAGAATTGAAAAATGGATTAGTATTATTAAATAATTTTAAAGGAAATTTAACTATAAAAAATTTTTATAATAACACAAGAAATTTAAATGGATCATATTTAATAAAATTCTTCAACGAAATTATAAACATTAATAATTAAAGTTTTACAGCTTTTGAGACACACAGCTTGAGACCACTGCCTACATTAATACAGCATTCGAATTTTCGTTCTGAGTTTGAGGAATTGCTATCGTTGGAATTTATGAAAGAATTAAATATTAGAAATATTAAAAAATTAGCTCCTTGAATTTGTTGGTAACATCCAGTTTGCTTACACACTTTGGGATCTTAGCCCTAATTATAACCATAATCTTAATCATCAAGTGTAAGAGACGCAAAATGTCCGAAATTATTATTCAAAAGGTTGATCCTCTGGAGATGCCTACAAAAAAAACTTCAATGCACACAAGTCTAAACGACATTCCATTTTTTTAAACCGACCGAGGACGATCGGAATTTCGGAGGGAGGAGTTAAGACAATATTGATTTTATAATTGCATCAATCGCATTATTTGCACTGTTTTGAATTTTTGTTTATCATGAAATTCAATACGCCACACGCGCATCCGTTCTACTAACAGTAGCGAGCGCTACACGCGCAAACTTCTTTTTGCTAACTAAACAACTTCGGTCAGATAGACAAGCTCAAGCTAAGTTAACTATTAAGCAGGGTAATATTAAGTTGAGATCCGTTGCAATATTAAACTCAATTAAGCACATAGTGCTGCCTACAAACTGTAACACAAAAATAAGCACATAGTGCTGCATAATAAAACTATATTTTATCAACAAACAAAAATAAAGTTTGATTTTATTAATTGGCGCCCGAGCAGGGACCGCGAGTGATTTTTAAGAAACAATATATCGCGGACACGAAAAACCTATTGGAATAATATTGGGAAAATTTTGGATTTGGCCCCTTAGTAGTCTAAACAAAAAGGACCGACTGTACTGTACAGCCAACCAAAATCGAAACTTTAACATAAAACATTAACTTTTAAGTGAATTAAAATAAATACAACAAAGCAGTTATCGGGGAAAAACAATCAACAAAGCAGCAGCTAAATAAATATAACTTTAAACGAACAACCATATGGAAAAAATACAAAAAGGCAACAGTGAAATAAATAAAACAACTTTAAGCAAAGTATCCGTTTGACTGGAAACAAGCAGATATTTGAAGGAAAATTACAGCAGTAAGAACGGCATTAACAAATACGAAGGCACCAGGAATCTTTTTAATGTAAGACAAAATTAAATAATTATTTACTGAAAAAAACATGATACAATTCAACATAAAAAAAAAAAAAAAAAATTGCTATCATTGCTCTGATTATTTTGACATAATTAGGAATAATTAAGCATAATTAGGAACAATTAAGAAAACGAAATAATAATAAATAAATTTCAATCACAAGTCGGCAAAATATTTGCTCTTACAAAGATAATTAAAATGAGCCAAGATGAGCAAATAGGTGCACATTTAGAAAGGCTAAACTTAAACGCACCCTCTACTAATAAACCATTGTCAATTTTCACAACTAGCAAAAAGAAGGAATTAGTAAGCTTAATAGCTGCAACAGTTGCAGACATTTTAAATCCTAAATCAGAAGAAGATGAGGAACAAATAGTAGACTTTAGTAGAATGTTGACAATTCAGAAAGAATAGCAGATGTGGTAAAATGTTTGAAAGAATTTTCTGGGAAAGCAGGCGAATTCAGTTCATGGAGAAAATCGGTTGATAGGATACTTTTAATGTACGGACAGAACAAAGATACACCAAAATATTTTGCAATTCTGCACACCATTCGCCACAAAATTATTGGCGAAGCGGATGCAGCACTTGAGTCATACCGTACTCCCTTAAATTGGAATAAAATGAAAAAATGTCTGATGTTACATTACGCGGACAAGAGGGACGTAAGCACCCTTGAGTATCAAATGATAACGCTTGCGCAGCGTGGGCGTACTGTAGAAGAGTTTTACCAGCAGGTTTATGAATACCTGTCTCTCATTTTAGACAAAATTTATTGTCTCGATATTTCAAATCACCACTCCCACTTAAACCACCAGTCCCGATGGAAGTTGACAGATCGATTCAAACGAGGAATGTTAACTATCAAAACAGACCACCGTATCAGCAACCTCAATTTTCTAGGCCTCAAGTTCAGCAGTATCCTTTCAATAGGTCACCCCAAGGTAATCATAATTTTAACCAAGAAAATAAGCTACCAAACTTGCAAGCTACAGAACAACCCAATAAAATCCCGAGAGTTTTCAACACCGATACAGTGGAAATTTCTCCGCCAGAAGACTATAATGAAAGCGAAAACTATCCCGAACAATACTACCTAGAACACCAAATACATCAATCTGAATATGAAGTAGAAAACGGAGAAACCGACTCTTGTAATGACAATATTAATTTTTGAGATTAAACACTTCCTCATTACCATATTTTCTCTTCAAAATGAGAAATGGCAATGAGTTGAAATTTCTATTAGACACTGGCTCCAACAAAAATTATGTTACACAGAAATACATCCGAAATCCTATTCCAAATAAACCATTTTTTGCAAATTCTGTCGGTGGCCCAGTTAAAATTACTCATCACGCAAATATTGAAATATTTGGTAAAGAAATAGGTAAACTGAAATTTCACATTTTACCCAGTCTAACAACTTTCGATGCCATAATAGGCAACGACACATTAAAATATTTAAATGCAATAATCTTCACAAATGAAAATTACTTCACTATCCTTAATAAATACAGATACCCTATCCATCAATTACAAATTAATACTATTGCACAAACATTGCTACGGTTACACCATCTTAGTCTCGAAGATAGTAGAAAATTGGAACATCTTTTTAACTCTTGCACAACTTTATTTTCCGAACCCGATAAAAAACTTACCTATGTTACTAATGTCAAGGCTGAGATTAGAACCAAGAGTGACAGGCCAATATATTCGAAAACTTATCCGTACCCAATGCCTCTAAAAAAAGAAATAGACAAACAAGTTGAGGAATTGTTAAAAGATGGCATTATTCGCCCATCGAAGTCTCCTTACAATTCACCTGTGTGGATTGTACCCAAAAAGCAGGACGCTTCAGGAGTAGATAAATTTCGTATGGTCGTCGATTATCGGAAATTGAACGAAGACACCATACCAGACAAATATCCAATTCCGGATATTACCACAATTTTAGCTAAGTTAGGATCAAACAAATTTTTCTCTACAATTGATCTTAAAAGCGGGTTCCACCAAATTGCCCTCAACGAAGCTGACATTGAAAAGACCGCTTTTTCTATTGCAAACGGAAAATTCGAATTCACTCGACTGCCATTTGGCTTACGAAATGCTCCTGCTATTTTCCAACGGACCTTAGACGATGTGCTTAGAGAACATATCGGTGTCCGCTGTTACGTTTATATCGATGATATAATTATTTTTAGCAAAAGCAAAGAAAAGCATTTTGAGGATCTTAAGACTATCCTTGATACGCTCGAGAGAGCCCATCTAAAAGTAGGGGTTGATAAATGCGAATTTATTAAAAAAGAAACCGAGTTTCTCGGAATCATAGTCGGACAAAATGGTATTCGCACTACACCGAAAAAAATAGAAGCTATATTAAAATTCCCACGTCCAAAACCGTCCATGACTTACGTTCATATCTAGGAATGACGGGACATTATCGCAGATTTATAAGAGCGTACGCACAAATTGCGAAGCCTCTGACAGAGATATTAAGAGGAGAAATGGGCAGAATTCCGAAGGACTTGTCTAAAAAGACACAATTAAATTTTACAGAGCAACAAGTAGAAGCATTTAAGCAACTAAAAGATTGCTTGATATCAGATGATGTTATTCTTCACTATCCCGATTTTGAAAAAACTTTTGAGCTTACCACAGACGCATCCAATTACGCCCTGGGAGCCGTACTAAAAATGAAAAGGTGGAAAGCGCAGTTAGAAGAGTACAGCCATCAACTCATTTATAAACCAGGCAATACAAACATAGTAGCAGATTTTCTTTCAAGGCCACCAACCTCCAACATAAATTCAGTAACTGCTCACAGTAGTGATAGCTCTTCCGAAAATGTAATAACCTCTGTTGAAACACCGATCAATGTCTTTAAAAACCAAATCTTCATTTCAGAAGATTCCAAGAGTTCATATGAATTTCGAATAGTTTTCCTTACTTATCATAGACATTTAATAGTCGAGGAAAAATAGTCCGAAGAAAAACTTAAATGAAACCGAAAAAAATATATAAATCCATCAGTAATTAATGGTATTAAAACAACAGAGCCCTTAATGTTCAAAATTCAGTCAATCTATCCTTCACACTTTGCAAATTATAAGATTCGCCTTACACAATTAGTAGTAGAAGATATTTTTAATACAGAGGAGCAAAATAGAATAATTATCGAAGAACATAATCGTGCGCATAGAAACGAAAAGGAAAATAGATTGCAGATTTTAGGAAAATATTATTTTCCTGCAATGACAAAGAAAATAAAAAACATTACAAAGATATGTAAAACGTGTAAGGAAAATAAATATGACCGACATCCAAGTAATCCAAAATTAGGCACCACACCTTTACCAGAATATCTAGGTCATACTATCCATATAGACATATTTGCGACAGACAAACATAAAGTACTATGTTCTATTGATAAATTTTCAAAATTAGCTGTTGTTAAGAAAATAGACGGGAAAGGTATAGAACACATAAAGAAACCCTTAAGAGAAATCATACTCTATTTTGGCGTGCCGAAAACCATAGTTTGCGATAATGAGAAACATTCAATTCACAACCAATAAAATTCATGTTAGAAAATGAATTCAATATCGAAATATTTACTGCTCCACCCTATAGAAGCGAGGTGAATGGACAAATAGAGTGGTTCCATTCAACGTAATCGGAAATTATGAGATGTTTGAAACAGGAAGACCCCGACAAAAACTTTGACGGACTTATAGAATGGTCTGTGCACGAATATAATCACTCTATTCATTCTGTCACAGGAAAAAAACCAGTAGATTTATTTTTTGGGAGACCCACCTCATCTAATCCCGATGATAGAGAAGAGGTTAGAAGGAAAAATTTAGAAAACTAAAAACAAAACAAGAACAAGACTTACAGTATCATAACAAAAATAGACAAGAAACAATATATTATAAAACAGGAGACAAAATTTTTGTCAAACAGAATAAAATACTAAGAACAAAACTTTCCAGAAGATATAAAGAAGAAACAGTTAAAGAAAACAGACATTCCACTGTGATAACTGAATTGGGGAAAGTAATTTACAAAAACCGCATAAGAAACTCATTAAAATACATTTGTTTTTTTTAGATCATTCCTTTCCCTAACCACTAACCTTATTTGCTATGGTTCAGTTGAAGTACTAGACTACTCTCAATCCGAAATCGTTATCATCGAAGATGGTATCGGGAAAATTCAAACAGGAACTTACAGGATTCTTCATATCATTAATCTCATCGAGTACTCTACCATCATAAAGGACATAGGAAATAACTTCATCAAATACATTCCAGCCTCCCATCCATTACATCCATTCATAGTAGAAGAAATTAATAATGTTAACATCACCATTAACAATATCATACCGGAAAATAGAGAAAAACGTTCACTGAATTTTATAGGATCAGCATGGAAATGGGTAGCTGGCAGCCCTGACCATAATGACCTGGTAGCTATCAATAGTAAATTTGAAGAAGTAGTAGAAAATAATAATCAACAATTAGTAATTAATAAAAACATTTTTGAGAGGATTAATAATATCACTCAGACCAGTAATTCAATATTAAAAACACTTCATAATAGCCACGAATTCCAAACCTCACTTCTACTACAGTATAAGTTTAAAATCGACATAATAAAGGAAGAAGTAGAGAACATTAATAGAGCAATTCATCTCACTAAAGCTAACATAATTAATACTTTCATAATATCACACCAAGAGGCTCACAGGATAAATAATATCTTTGTAGAAGAAAATATGCCATTTGCTTCCTTAGAAGAATCATTAAACTTTGTCAATATCCAAATTGCTCAAAAACAAAGCATATTAATTTATGTTATAAAAATACCTAAAACGGGAAATGAAATTTGTAATTGTATTATAATGAAACCTTTAAGTAAAAATAACACAATTTTAAAAATAAAATACGAAAACATACTCAAATGTAATGACAACTACTGCGGTATGGAAAATGATTGTAAACTAATAAATGATATAAAAATATGTAAACAAGATTAAATTGTTGATTTAGAAAATGAAAATTGTATTAAAAACTTAGTAGAAAACCAACCATATAATTGTATCATAACAAATACGGAACATATTAAGAAAGTTGACCGAGGACGATCGGAATTTCGGAGGGAGGAGTTAAGACAATATTTATTTTATAATTGCATCAATCGCATTATTTGCACTGTTTTGAATTTTTGTTTGTCATGAAATTCAATACGCCACACGAGCATCCGTTCTACTAACAGTAGCGAGCGCTACACGCGCAAACTTCTTTTTGCTAACTAAACAACTTCGGTCAGATAGGCAAGCTCAAGCAAAGTTAACTATTAACCAGGGTAATTTTAAGTTCAGATCAGTTGCAATATTAAACTCAATCAAGCACATAGTGCTGCCTACAAACTGTAACACAAAAATAAGCACATAGTGCTGCATAATAAAACTACATTTTTATTAACAAACAAAAATAAAGTTTGATTTTATTAATTTACATGAAGTCATCAAGAGCTAGTCATAGATGTTTTTGATAAGGCATCGAACACTACTCTTAATTTTTTGGTAGAGCTCTTCGGTCTTGTCACGCTATGATGAGGGATAAAATAACATGATTGTTATGTGCTTGCCTTGTCGATCCTTGTCATATGACCCAATGATTTGTATTCATCCATGAATTCAGTATATTGTAGTTTTATGCTGGGGTCCTTTGAAAGGCGTCGTTCTAGTGAGTAAAACTGATTGACTGCAATTTTCTTTGATTCATCAGCAAAGACGGGTTATCTACAAAGGGAAGTCTTACTACGAATCTTCCTTGGAGTTTCCTGTTTCGAATTGTGCTTAGCGCAAAGTGTGATTCACAGTGTTTTTCAGCTGTTGTAAGCACCTTGTGCTTAGGAGTTTCTTCCAACTGCCAAAGTTTTTCATCCTTTCGGGTTAAGTCATCATCATCTTCAGTACATATTTCGCATGTTGCCCATGACGAATTGCTGTCGCTTACCTTCCCAGCCCGAATCCATCCGAATACTGTGTTCTGCAAGGTGGGGAGTCCTTTGGTAAGAGAGATGCGCCCTTCTGCCAGCAAATCGTGGTAGGATTCTGCTCCAATCAGGACGTCAATCTTTGCAGGGATGTTGAATTGTGGATCTGCTAATACAATATTGTTTGGCATGTGCCATGTTGAAGTATCCAACTGCTGTGTAGGATGTTCAGAAACAATGCGCGATAGTACAAAGGCTTCTAGTCGAGTTGAATACTTGCTGATGCGTGATTGTAAATTGACGTTCACGCGTGTGCGAGCTTCTCTCTTCCCATTGACTATGCCTTCAATCATCATTGTTGCTGATTTCAGTTGCAACCCTAGTTGCCTTACAACTCTCTCCGTGATAAGATTAACTTGTGATCCTGAATCCAAGATGGCTTTACAGTCTATTGCCTGCCAATTGCTTGCGATGAGTCTGATGACTGCAGTGCTGAGGAGAACATAACCGTGATTCTTAGATTCCCTTGTTGTTGCCAGAGTGGTGGCCTGTTGATTGCTTTTATTTTGTGGCGCGTGATTGGTGGTTGATGACGTATGTCCTGATTGTTCGACATGCAGTAAGGTATTGTGTTTTTTGGCACACCTTGTGCAATTCCGTGATTTGCATTCCAACGCGCGATGATCAGCCTTGAAGCAGTTTATGCAGAGGTTGTGGGTTTTGACCCAATTCCACCTTTGATGAATGTTCGCATTAAAAATGTTTTGCATGCACAGATTTTATGGTCAGTTTGCTTACAGATCACGCACCTTTCTTCGTTGTTTGAAGGGATGGTAGCTGCCGCACTTGTCCGAGTTGAGGATGATTCTACTCTTCCACGAGCCTCGAACGATTGAAATCTGCGCTTAATATTTAATTAATGGTGAGCAATCGCTTATTGTAGTTCAAGCTCTTCTCAAATGCTGTTTGCGAATCTTGATCCATTTTTTGTAGCAGTAAATGGCTCAGGATGACGTCCCAATGTTGAACCGAAATGTCTTGAGACTTAAGTCCATGAATGCTTTTTTTGGTGACATCATGAAGCGCTTTCAGTGCAGATGATGACTCCATTCTGATTGATATGGTGACATCAGTTTGTTGAGTAATGTCGTCATCAGAAGTCGTTTATTGTCGTAACGACTAGTGAGGATTGACCAAGCATGAATGTAGTTACTTCCGTTTGATTAAAGGAGCTTGATTAAGTTTCGTGGTTCATTCTCTGAGGAAGTTGTTAAGTAATGCATTTTTTTTTTGATCACTCATGGCCACACTATGAATTAATTGGGTGTATAAATCCTTAAAGGCAATCCATTGCTTGTAGTTGCCATTAAATTTAGGCAACGTTATCCTTGGCAATTTGACACCTATGTGTGCCTGTGTTTCTCTCGGCGCGTGTAATGATTGCTCCACTGTCATGTGCTGATAGAGCAAATCAATACCTCTTGTGCCTTCGCCTCGAGCTCGTAGTATGTCTGCAGAGTGTATGCTTCGATGGTATCTTCACCAGTTGACTCCCACAGAGCCGCATTGTTTTTTGCTAAATCCATCATGTGCTTTTGTATTACTGCTGCCTTGATTGTGTAGCATGCTGGAGGGTGCTCTGTTTCACGCTGCCCCAGCACTTAATTCAAGTTTTGTGTAAGTGCTTGAATTAAAGTGCGCTGATTCCTCAGAAGCTTTCGTCTTCCACCACTTTTTTCCATGTTGTTCGTTGGTTGTCGATCAGCATTCCGTGGAGCAATTTGCTGTGTTTTCAACGGCCCCTTGGCTTGACTGGGTCCAGCGTAATTCGACCTAAGGAGTTTCATTTCGTTTCGGAATTCTCGGTATCTTACACTGATGGCTGCATGCATGTCCTTAGTGAAGTATGGATGCTCAGCTTTGCTGCAATGGAGACTACGAATGACGTTGTCAACTTTATTGAATTGAGCCCACAACTTATCGAGTTCCTTTACCTTTGCATCGACGAACTCTGGCGTCGGTTTTTTTTTAGACTTAACCAGCACTCAGCACCAGCCCAGCACCAGCCCCCTATAAATGCGAAAGCATTGTGTTGATTCGGAAGACGGGTGATAGTTAGTTGGAGGGTGGAAAGATGGAGTAGTGTCGGTGAAGATTTGATTTAAATTTACACAGATTGAAACTGCCGGGAAACACGCTCTCAGGAGATAGTTCCACAATTTTACTGAGCGACCGAAGAACGAATTATCTCGGTAAGCCGATGTTCTATTGGACAAAGTTGCAATAGTAAAGGGATGGGATGGGAGAGTTGCCTGAGTGGACCTAGGAAACACACGAGCTGGTGGCGTCAGGCCATGTATCTCCCTTGAACACTTTCCATGGTAGTACCTGTAGAGAAGGCTTAGGCAACCAACATTGCGACGATGCCCAAGAGAGTTGAGAGAAGATGAAATGTTTCCATCACCTATCAAATATATCGCACGTCTTTGAATCCGGTCCAGAAGCTCCAAATATGATCTTGAAGCCCCTGCCCAAATTTGATATATATCAAACGAAGATCAGTTGATAATATGGCGCCTTTTTGCAGTTACTCGTAGCTATCACTTTTTGCAGAGCTACTGCGGTTTCATCCTGTTGCTTTACCAGCTCTCCTATGTCCATTGTGGATGTGGTGTGCTGCACAAGTTGTTGAATGAAGTTTTCAAATTCTCTTGAACGATTTTATTCGCGGCGTACTTTTTGCGGTTACACAGCTTGCGAATTCAAATTTCCACGGTTAAATAATCTTATATTAGTATATATTTGATTTGTTAATCCTTCTGCTTTCACCAAAAGGATCACGTCGGGGTCACCAATGTTGAATCCTTTATAGCTATTGTCAATACAGGTGCTCGTACCAATATTGACCTCAGGGATTGTTGTAGAATTGCACAGGCACTTGGCTCAGGAACCTTGTACAATTTTTGATGCAGATGAAGATAAGTAAAAACTCGTTGTCTTAGTGGTGAGTTGAATTATAACTGTCTTTTTTGGTTTTTGTAAGAGTCTTATATACTTTTCTACTAATAATAAATTTATAACAATAACAAGAAGAAAACAAAAGAAATATTAAAATAAGTCGTTGCTGTCAGCGCAAATATGTTTTAGCTGCTGACCCAATACCAATCAATACCAACAAATGCAAATGCAGCAGAACTGATTAACAAATCAAAATTGTCATCGCGACCTTCGTTTACACCAGGAAGCAGCTTTTAAGTGATGACACACATTCATGCTTTGTTTATGTTTTACGTTGAGTTAAATTAAGGTGGTCAGATGTATGTTTGGTGGAAACAAACAATATATTTTTTTAACTTTTTTTATTGAACTTTTATATTTTTGAACATTTATTTTTGAATCAATTTTCACAACTCATTTTATATAAAATATTTTTGAAAATTCAAATTATATGAACTTAATTTGAATAATATTTTATAACTCAGTGTTTTTATGTAAAGTGTTTTTAATGTTAAAAATGTGTGTGTATCAAGATGTGGTATTCAGTTACCACATTATTACCCCTCATAATAAAAAGTTTTGTTATTTAATGTGTTAAAGTGTACTTGCTTAATTTGTTTGTGTTTTCCTGTAAGTGAGTGTGTAGTTTCTGTGTTTATAAAGGCTGGTTTAATTCTATCTATGCTAACTGTAACTATTGAATTGGTTCTAAGAATTTTAAAGTATTTTTGTGTTCGTTCAATTACTTCGAATGGACCATTATATGGTTCCTGAAGTTTTTTATGAATGGTGTCATTTCTGACGCAAATAAATTTGCAACTGTTGAACTCTTTAGGAATAAATTGTTGGAATCTTGTGTTGTAATGTGAAATATGTGAATGTGTGTTTTCGATTGCTTCTTTTACTTTAGGTAATACTTCTGAAGGATTAAATGTTTGATCTTTATGGACGACTAATTGTTGTGGTAATCTGAGAGGTTGACCAAAAACCATCTCAGCTGGTGACGCTTGTATATCTTCTTTGACCGAAGATCTGAGGCCTAACAGAACCAGTGGTAATTCTTTATACCAATTTTTTTATTGTTGCTCGCGATGAGGGAAGCTTTAAGCTGACGGTGAAAACGTTCGCCAATACCATTAGCTTGTGGATGATAAGCTGAAGTTGTGATATGTCGACAACCAAGATCTTTAATAAAGTTTTTAAATGTATACGAAGTAAATTGTGCTCCTCGATCGGAAGTAATTTCCATCGGAACCCCAAAACGTGAAATAAATTCCCTTCGGAATGTGTCAATAATCGTATCGGTATCTGTATCTTTCAATGAGTATACTTCAGGCCAACGAGTATTTCGGTCAACTACAGTGAGAAGGTATCTATAACCTTTCGAAATTGTTAACGGGCCGACCAGATCAATGTGTACATGTTCGAAACGACCGTGTGGTATGTTAATTTTATGTGGTGATGTTCTAGTGTGTCTGTGTACCTTTGAACGTTACAAGACACATTCTTGAGGGGACTTATTAATTTCTGTGCTCATTTTTGGCCAGAAGTAGTTCTGTGTTATTAGTCGTCGTGATGCTCGTGTTCCTGGATGTGAAATATTATGTAGTTGTTCAAAAATTTGTTTTCGTGGTGGTTGTGGAATGTATGGACGTGTTACTGAATTTGTTTGTTCGCACTAAGTTTTAATGTTAAAAACTGGGATGTGTATCTGTTCCAAATTGTATGTGTGGTTGTCCAGTATTTCCTGTAGTTCTGTATCAGTAGTCTGTTCTTTGTGCAATATTTTAAAGTTAATGTCTGTATAAGAGAATGCGTCAATTTCGGTTCGTGAAAGTGCGTCTGCTACAACATTGTCTGTACCTTAAATATGTCTTATGTCATTGGTAAGCTGTGATATGTATTCTAAATGTCTAGTTTGTCTGGGACTACGTTCTATTTTCGAATGAAGAATGTTAGTTAACGGTTTATGATCAGTGTAGATCGTGAAATTGTTACCTTCAAGGTGATGTCTAAAAGTTTAATTTTCAAGTATATCGCAAGCAATTCGCGATTGAATGTGCTGTACTTAGTTTCCGCTTGGGAAAGTTTCTTTGAGAAATAAGGTCTGACTTTTTTTTTTTACTTTTGAATTTGGAAAAAGGAAGTACTGAAACTTCTGCACCACTGTCAATCAAAAAGTTCATACGATTGTCCTTGTCGTAGATGAATAAACGGCGTGTAAGTGTGTTGGAACTCGCATCATTTGCCGTTGCAATAATGAAGTTTTGTAGTTTTTTGAATTTTGTGTGTTTTGTTGGTCGTTTTGTCTATATGACCATGGTTGTTCACATTTTCTGGCCGCGCTTCCGAATTTGAAATGGTATTTGCATACCCAATTGGCCGGTCGTAGACTTGACCCATTCCGAGAGAATGATCTACGTCTTGAGGAACTTCGGAAGTTCGAATTCCTAGACTGTGATCTATTTCGATGTTCATTTCTGAGTTCGTAAACTTCGATGGATAATTTATTGAAACTTCCATGATTTTGTTGCTTGTTTGAGCAAAATGTTGCGTCATCGCCATTAGGTTTTCAGCCTTCATGGCTTGGTTGGGTTTTTTGTTTACGACGGAGAGTTCACCTCCAGCAATAACTTCCCACAAATTGTCAGCGAGACCAAGAAGTATATTTAGTTCTATGTGGCCTGACCCGGTCAAAGCGATGTTTAGACTTTTCGGTAATTTTCGAAGCCAGAATTTGTAGATTAACTCACTACTGACTGTTGTACCAGCTAATAAAAGGAGTGACCGATAAAACTGAGATGGTTTCTGGTCACCCATCTCAGATTCCGAAGAATTTTGTCCAAGCGTTTTCTTTCGCTCATTGACAGTCTATCCATTAAGGTCTGTTTTAATCCCTCATAAAAATTTGTTGACGGAGGATTCTAAATGAAGTCTAGTACCGTTACTATAACTTCTTGTGGAAGAGCAGTAACTAAATATTCGTATTTAGTTCTGTCCACAATAATAAATTTAGATTGGAACTGAATTTCGGTATGCGCGAACCATGCATCTGGACAATTTGTCCAGAATGTAGGTAGCTTGATAGCTGTCGCATGTATTTCTGGATGAGAATCGAAAGGATTTACCTCAACACCTATTAAGGGTGTGTCATCTCCTGCATCCATAAGTGAAGCACGTGGAGGTGTATGTTGCATTTTAAAAACAAATATAATTAAAATACGTGTACCTAACTGAATAACCTAGTGCAGTGTTGAGCCTGAAGATTATAACGATTGGGACAGAAACCAATCGTTATAATACTCCGTAAAAGCTAAGGTGTATGTGTGTCTGTGTTAAGTTATTACAATTAACAATAAATTTGACAATAAATTGAAAGTAAATTTTATAATTTTTTTTTTAAACTTTAATTTAATTTATCAAAAAAAATTTTTTGTTGATGTTGACGTTGGCAGTGTCGCTGACTGCACTGTTGACGTTGACTGCGCTGTTGACGTTGGCAGTGTCGCTGACTGCGCTGTTGACGTTGGCAGTGTCGCTGCGGCTAATGCTGTTGTTGTTGCTGCTGCAATGCTGTTATTGTTAACGTAGACGTAGCAGCAGGGCACCTTGTAGTTGCTTTTATGGTCGACTGAGGTTGTAGTTGATAATAGTTGTTGCTGAGGTTGGCGCTGTAGGTGATAGCAAGATTATTGAGGTCCATGTATTACTGCTGGAGAAACTGGTTGCGTTTAGAGGCCGTTAATTTGCTGCTGTGCCCATTTGTTACAATGGCCGCTGTTGTTGGCTAAGTGGTAGAGTTATTGCCGTTGGTGGTGTCGCTTTGATTGCCTGCTTCTTGGGGAAATGTTTGTGGCTTTTATGTGCTGCGGTGGACAAAGCTGTGGTCTCTTTCGGCAGCTGTTATTTTTGCCACTGCTATGGCCAGTGCTCCTACGACCACCTTTGTTGGGTAGATACCTTTATTTGATGCTTCTGTGGCAATAGAGTTGTGGCTGTTTTGGCCCTGAACTTTGTTGGCTGCTGTTGCCTGGGCATATAAATGTTGACTGTTGAAAAGCGGTTATATTCCTTTTTTAGTAACCGATGCTGTTCGTTCGAAGCGTGGAGATTCGATGTGCAGGATCGCCAGTTTTGGTGGAAACAAATAGATTTTTTTAACTTTTTTTATTGAACATTTATATTTTTGAACATTTATTTTTGAATCAATTTTCACAACTCATTTTATATAAAATATTTTTGAAAATTCAAATTATATGAACTTAATTTGAATAATATTTTATAACTCAGTGTTTTTATGTAAAGTGTTTTTAATGTTAAAAATGTGTGTGTATCAAGATCTGGTATTCAGTTACCACATATGCATCTGAACAAATACCATATAATATTGGAATCGTTTTATTATTTCGATAATACACCAATTCCAAGTCGGATTTCGCAACAACCCTGATTATCTTTAAACGGGGTCAATCAGCAGTTTCTGTAGGGTGGACTGAAGCGAATATAGCTTCCTTCTGAGAAGCCACAGCCTCTCGATCATCAAGACCGTTAGAGTGTGGTGAGGAGCCACATCCTGTACGAGGTGACCCTACTTTTACAAAACAGTACGGATCTAGACATGAAAGTCGAAAAACACCCCCCTAATCCGGGATATCCCGTGTCCAATCGGAGTGTTTGCAGTCGGGCGCAACAAGATTCTATTCTAGCGGAGCATCTCACTGGTACCTGCCCGCCCCAGTAAGAAACTATGGACTTACCGTGATAGTGGTGGCTATATTACAGTGGACGGTTCTTTCCCCTACACTCGTGGTATAACGAAAAAGGAAGGGTGTGCTGAGGGGACGAGTCTCGAAGCGTTGGAATTCCAAAAGGATTTAGTCGTGGAAGGGTGCAAGAAGCCGCAAGGTAACCTGTCGGTCGTGGTGGACGATAAAACTCCGAAGGGAGTGGAGTTGTCAGCCAGTCCTGTCGAAGCTGCAGCGCCAGGGAACGCTAAGTCCGAAGTGGCTGTTAGTTCTTCGACTAAGGATGGGCAAGGTGGACATCCTGTAAAGGTTGAGAGCCTTCCACATAGAGAAAGGACGATGGAAGCTAGTGGACGACCCTCAAAAGTTGATAGCCAGTACCAGGAAAACCTTGTGGTAAGTCAGCTCAATCTACACCATAGTAGGGCAGCATCAGCAATGATGATGCGTTGCATGGAGGAGGATGGAATTGACATAGCAATGCTCTAAAAACCTTGGATTATTCAGAATAGAATTAATGGTCTCTCAAAGCGAAAGGCCACGCTGTACCAACCGGTAACAGATAGCAGGCGGAGGGCTTGTATCTTGGTTAGACATAGTATACTAGTGGTACATATGCCACACCTATGTTCCCTAGATCTCACCGTTGTAAAAATCGGGAATGGTGCAGGTGCTTATATGGTAGCTTCAGCGTATGTTCCTTACGACTCTCCGGACCAACCACCTTTAAAAGATGTGAAGAATCTGCTAAAGTACTATGAAGAAAGGAACATTGGAGTGATGATAGGATGCGATGCCAACGCGCTCAATTCTGTGTGGGGAAGCACCAACAACAATGACAGAGGAGAGAAATTGCTTGAATTTGGGGAGAGGAACAATCTGTTGGTAGCAAATAAAGGAGCACAGCCAACTTTCGATGATGCGAGGCTAGCGGAAGTCATTGATGTAACCCTCAGTTGCAGAAGGATTCTGAACAGAATAGAAAACTGGAGGATCGTGTATAGGCTAACCATATCTGACCACAGATCCCTTCAGTTTGAATTCAATCCCACGCCAAGGGAATAGCAAGTAGGTCAGGATTCACAAGAATACAGATCTTGTGAAATATAAGGCGAAATTAAGAGAAACACTTACCCCAAAAGCTATAAAAGTACCAGGGAATACAGCGGAAGTTGAAAGCCATGTCAAACTGAAGAAGAAGGTTAGGAAGGCCTTCAATCTGCACATGAGAGAGGTACTCCAGAAACATGGGCAGACTAACATTCAAGGCACGGAAAAGGGAACTGAAGAATCTCATACGACACCGCAGTCGTGGAAAAACTTCTGCTCTGAGATGGAAACTATTTCGGAAGAATGAATGCTTCAGAAAATAGTTTCAAAATATCCATTCTCCAGAGTAGGACTAATCCGAAAAATGGATAGAACCATGGCAGAGAACTTAGAGGAGTCGATGCAAGTTCTGATGGAGGTACATTTTCCTGGAAGTTTTAGGTCTGGCGACCCGTGGACACCCTTGAAGAAAGGCAGCACAGGGTTGAAAGACTAGAAGCCGAAAAAATGACCACTATGGACGCGGTGAGTAGTGCTATGCCTTGCATGTTTCTTACATGTTTATTTTAATTTTTCATTTGATTGACAGTTGTTCATTGGTTATTATTTTCTTCTATCAGTCGCTTGTTATTACTGTTTAAGTTATCAAGTGTTTCAGTTATTTCTTTTTTATTAATGTTATTTTCTTTTTTAAGAATGTTGAATTTTTTTAAAAGGTTATGATAACTAGTATTTATAGAGATGAACAAAGTGTCGAATAGATTCTCCTTAGGGTAGGAGTTTTGTAACGATAAAATGTTTCTTTCAATATGATTTATGTCTATGCCTAGATCTGATATATTTATAATATGAAAAATCTTTCAATAGATTTCTATTAACTTAATATTTTCTAATTTATTATTATTATTTATTTGAATGCTAAGCACATATGGCTTTATAGCAATTAATATTAGACAAAATTAATAAAATTTATACATGTACACTTAAATTTTTATTAAAATGTAAAATTGTAAGGCTTTCATAATACATAATGATTGATTAGAGCGGTGCTCCCATATGCCAGGCTAGACGGACGAGGTCGAGCTCATACATGTGCTAGGCATGACAGAAGAGGTCTTGCTCTGGAAAATCAATAGCGTGGATGCAAATAGCGTGTATATCTATATAAATATGGATTAGAGAACAGCTCACACATGCAAAGCTAGTCGTACGGCGTCAAACCGGCATATGCCAGGCGAGACGGACGTGGTCTCACTCTGGATAATCATATATAACTACACAGCTAGATTGTATAAGTTGTTACCAAACATCACAGGAAAATATTAAGTATCCTTCGAAAGCATGATCTAGATTAGTGGCGGTACTGTAGATAATCTAAAATATTTTATTACATTGAGTAAACGGATTCATTTAAAGAAATTGCATCTGAAAAAAAATTAAAGTCCCACAAGCGCTTCTGAGTGGTTCCTTTTGCAAGTAATTAGTTCTACAAAAGTTCATGTAAAGTAACTCAAAAGGTCTTCTAGGTTGGAGAGGAATATTAAAGTAAATTTTACTCAGTAAATATTGACTGTCTACATATCCATGTAAAAGTTTGAAAATCCAAGTAGCATTTAGCATAATTCTCCGATTATTTAAAGTAGGAAAAATTAAAAGTTGCAGACAATATTCATAAGGCGTTAGGTGATAATTAAAATTGCAGTAAAGATGGCTTAAGCAGAAAAAAAAACTTTTTCTGAACTGATTCTATGTCGTCAATGTAACAACTATATCGAGGGCACCAATCAATTGAAGCATATTCTAAAATAGGTCGCACTAGAGAGGTGAATAAGGTTTTTGTTATATAGGGATCATTAAACTCTTTTGCTTGCCCATCGTTTAATAAAAACTAAAGTACTATTTGCTCGATTTATAATTTTTTTAATATGAATATGAAAGCGAGTTTAGTATCCATAGTTACTCCAAGATCATGAAAGATATCTAAAGACTCTAATGTATGGTCACATATTTTATAAATACATGTGACAGGAGATTTTCGAGTGAAGGTCATGTGCTTGCATTTCTTCATGTTAAGATTCATACGATTCACGTTGCACCAGCTATAAAGATGGTCTATGTCAGCTTGCAAGAGAACGGCATCATTGGCATTTTTGAAAGGAATAAATAGTTTCAAGTCGTCTGCGTACATTAAATTCCTCGAATGCTTTATGACAGATTGCAAATCATTTATAAACAGTAAAAAAAGAAGAGGCCCGAGGTGGCTTCCTTGAGGTACACCAGAAGTGACAGGAAACTCATGAAATTTCAGAAGTTTAAAAAGAACACGTTGTGTTCTATTGCATAAATAAGATTCAATCCATCTTACAAGTGTTGTGGGAAATCCAGCAAGAGATAGCTTTAAGACTAAAAGTTTATGTTTATATAACATATAATATAACATCAGTCTGTAAACCTTTTCCAAAATTCTCAATGGTTTTGGGGGTAAATTCAAGTAGGTGTGTAACCGTAGGTTTTCCAGAAACGAATCCATGTTGGAGTGGAGACAATAAAGATTTAACACTATGTGAGAATTGTGAAGTAATGATTGCCTCGACAAGCTTCGGCAAAGCGCTTAGTTTTGCAATTCCACTATAGTTATCGATTAAAGACCTGTCACCAGACTTGTGCAATGGAATAATAAAAGACGACTTCCAGACAACTGGCAAATAGCAAGATTTTGATGAAGAAGAAAAAAGCAAAGTGATTGGAGTTACTAATTTATCACAGCATTTTAATATTTATGGCGGTATATTGTCGGGACCACTTTTATATGACCTTTTAATAGCTTTTAAGTATGATAAAACCGTGTTAGTATCAATTATTGGGAGACAAATATCCCCAGATTGAACACTATATGGATAGCTTAGATTATCATAGGATGAAGATGAACACGTCGCTTTGAAAAAGTCAGAGAAAAAATTACAAATGCTATTCTCTCTATCCGATTCAGCACTTTATTCATAAAATATATTTATATATCATAAAAGAAGGAAAGGAATCAATCTTTCGTTTTGTGTTGACAAAGTTACAGAATAATTTTAATTTTATTAAATAAATATCGTAATATTTCTTGCATAATTGACGATACTTGGCTGTGTGTATGAATACATATGTGCATTTATGTTTGTGTATGTGTACGCACAATAGACACTTGTAGATAAGCAAAAATATTACTTTTAGTTATGAAAGAATTTTATAAATCTCACTAGACACAAACAGGTGCATAAATATAAACAAGCTTTTTTGTTAGCCAATAACTGGAAAAGCTTATGAGTTTTGTATCGTTAACATATTGTTGTTAACATAAGTTGTTGCTTTGAATAGACGATGATGAAAAAGAAGAAAATTGCTGGAAATTTGATAACGATAACAAATTGATTTACTGCAACAAAGTAAAGAATGCAACGAAGCTTAAATTGCACATTGTTGAAATGCATGCTGTTAATATGTTGGAAATTGAGTATTTTATCCTAAAGACTTCTTGAAGAGAAATTATTAAGAATGACACACTTACGATTAATTCCAAAAGATATCTTTAAGATACTTGTAAAACTCTTCTAAGCTCATTATGACACTATAAAAGTGCGAGTTGTAATTTTAATAACGCCTTTACATCGACCTCTTAGACCTCTGAAACAAGATCAACACTCTAAGAAACATTGTCTTAGACAAGACTTACAGATCTCTTGCAGATATATACTCTTAATAGAATTAAGATATATACTCATAAGAGAGTTTTATAAGAATTTATTTATATATATATAATACTACCAACACTATTTTATTATAACAAAATTGTTATTGTTATATTTCATTACCAACGTAACAATGATTAAAATTTAATGTTACATTCTTTATTATGTTTGTAGGAAATTATTACATCTATAATATTCTATAGATTATGGTGTTATATTTTATCACAAAAATGCATAAATTTCATTGCGATGGAAACTTTATCGTAAGAAACTCATATTGCACTTCGGTTAGAAGCTGTCCCCTTTAGCAAAAACCGACATTAAATCTTTTATTTAATTAACAAATTATACTATACTCTCAATACATGCACTGTGAGACATTTTTAAAAGTTGATGTCTCCATACAAGAGTACAGCTCCTTCTACAAAAGGAATATACTTAAGTAAGTCACATACAAGAGTGGTATACTCTACGAGATGAGCTAAGCCGAAATTTTCTAGGTCCATCATTTTTAAAAAGCATTCATTTATGCCACGCAGATTTAACCCTTTCATCACATTCAAGGTTTCCCGAACTAATTTCATTACTTCGAGTTGAGAATTATCAATAAATTTGCGGTATAAAGAATATGAAAAATCTACCTCAAAAGGTTGATTTAAGTAACAAAAAAATAGTTGTGTCTCGGTTCTGACTGTATGTCGAATTGAATCAGAATTCTAGTTGGGTTAAGCTCGCCTAGAATTCCTATTAAAATTTATAAATTTCATATATCAATTTTATTTTTATTTTATTTATCCATTCATAAAATTCGCCAATGACCTACTCTATATCCAAAAACAATGCAAAATATTTATATTATAACCATCGCATTTATCAATAATTATAGTATTTCTCAACATTCACAAACCAGAAATGAAACTTTGTATTGTAAATACAACCTCTTCTACTCCCAGTTTGGGCTTACTTGATATTAGTACATGAGTAAAAATAACAACAATTTTCAAAATGCACAATTCTGAAGCGACGGAGCCACACAATTTGCACAACACACTATCCTATTTTTATGAATTTTATGAATTCACAGGCTGGGCTAGATTGAAATTAGTCCATGAGTGGAAGCAACAACAAATTTCATGACTTATTTTTATACCCCAACGCGTACTGCGTAAGGGAAAAAAATGGGCCAAGTCGGATGAAAACCTCGCCCACCTCCCTTACAAAGTGACTTTATATTAAACGTAAAATGTCTTTAAAATCCACAAAAATTAAAGAAATTTGACAGGTGAGCTTTGAAGAGCAGTATTAATCTTGGCTATGAAATTTGGGAAAATCGGATGAAAACCACGCCTACCTCCCATACAAAGTGGCTTTATTTTAACAGTAAAATCTCTTAAAAATCTGCTCTAATTAAAGAAATGTCTTGCATATAGGCTTTGATATATAACATAAACAACCACTATGATATTTGGCAAAATCGAATGAAAACCACTCCTACCTCCCATACAAATTGGCTTTCTTTTAAACGTTAAATCGAGGTATAAATAGAGGTATAAGAACCAAAATCTGTAATTCTATGAGTTTTTGAAATTTTTTATAATCCATGGATTTTAAGTTTCTTAATTTTCTCAGTTCTTCAGTAAACCATACAGGGCCAGATGCTAAACGGGCTTTTCTCTGGGGTACTGATGATAGAAAACAATCATTGAGAGTTCTATTAAAAACAGAGACAGCCGAATGAAGGTTTTCTGGCGATGTTTCTGTATTGACAATATTTAGTACGGAAGTCCAGTTAATATTAAAATTCAACTCAGCAGGAGATTGAGCAATACGATTCTTTACAGATTGTTTAGGAAAATTAAGAGCAATTTCTAAAGTTGCGTGTTACGGATCTTCAGGGAGCACGAGTGGATCTGACCTTGAAACTGAAATAATATAGCTGTCGTCAAAATCTAGCAAACGGCTATTATTGTTAAAGTGGCTGTTGATTTGCAAAAGTCCTTGACTTGAAAGCTCATTTAAAAATTAATTAGCAGATGAGCATTCAGACGAAGGCAATAATATTGCAGGGTTTTCGGTGCAGCAGTTCCAAGCGACACTTGGAAGATTAAAGTCACCCGTTATTAGAATGTGATCATGAGGCTGAAGTTTTAAACACACTTTATTTATCGAAACCAAAAGTTTCAAATATACCTCTATGTTGGAAACAGGAGGAATATATGAACATGTTACATAAAGATTTAATGCACCATATTTTACAAGAACACAACAAAATTCAATATCAGAATTTCTTGTGAGAAATAAGAAGATATAACGGCAATTAAAACTCCACCGCCATTAAAAGAATTACCAGCAATAGCGTTTCTATCTTTGCGGCAAATATTGAAACTATTCGATAGAATTTCAGTATTTACGGTGTTAAGCTTAATCCAAGTTTCACTGAAAACAATTATGTCAAAAAGTAGGTTGTGGCTTGAAATATGTAAATATTTTAACTTTGTATTTAATCCTCGAACATTTTGGTATACTGTAAGGAATGCAAGGAAGCAATCTAGTTTTTTTTGCTTAGTAGAACGAACATGGAAAGTAGCCAGAGTAGTTTTAGGTTGTGATCTAGGAATATATTCGTGGATCAACGTATTTTCAGGCAAAAAACCTTGATACCGTAATAAAGAGATCCGCAGGCAAATTTATTTTAAAAAAAGATACAGTACGCTCATATGAAAACTTGAATTTGTAAACCAAAATATTCTTGTTAACAAGATTCAATTTAGAGTTAATATGATATAAAACGTCTTCTTCGGAAACGTTGACCAGCCTTCGGATCTAGAAGGCTGGTCAACCACAAGTTTTTTACAAGATGGTAGATTAATGCTTTTTTCAGTATTTGTTTTGGTATAGCACCAGCTAAAACCAAGCTCATAAAGGAAGTTGAGGAATAGTATTAGTAGCAGTGCAGGCTTCGGCATAATTTTTTTTCTTACCAGAATTACCCGGAGAATCATCACTTACGATTATAGTTGGTACTACTTCAGAAGACTCAACCGGATGTAAATTCAGATCAGCTGATGCAGCCTCGTTGGTAGGGGCAATATATTCAGCATTTTGATCTTTATTTACAGACTCAGTTGACTGCGCCTTGGAAGTGAGTTTAAAATTGGTGAAAGTGAATTTAATTATTATTATTAACAGACGGAGGTATGGATATGGCGCCAGGCTTAGCAGAACTTCGAAGATTCATGGGTTGTCGTTTAGGCTTATGGAAAACTGAAGCTTCACTCATGATTTTAAATTTCTTAAGCAAATCTTCAAAATCAGCCAATCTGGCTTGCACCGCCACCAAGTCCTTAGACAGCTCTGAAAATCCTCTTCGAGATTGCCTTATAAGCTTTAAAATATCTACATCAGTAGATCTGCAGTCTGCACAAGACCAACGACTCCTTTACTTTCATTGAGTGCATTTAATGCTGCACACTTTACGTGAAAAAAGCATCACACAACCAGCATTAACTCGCTGGTCAGATTCACCTTTTACAGTGCAGTTGCGAAAATTGCAGAACATTTTTAATGAAAGTAAAAGCAGCGACAAAATAGTGAGCTAGCGTCAAACCAGCTAAACACAAATTTGTTGTTGCTAGATAAGAAGCAAACTGAAATAAAAAATATATATTTATAGTATGAAAAAAACTATTTTGAAAAGGATTTTTCAGTGTTTTACGCAATGAAAAATAGGAACAACAGAGATGAAGATCCTCAGCAATGCTTAGCAAACCGACTCGAATTATTCTTTTCTTAATAATTTTACGGAAATTAACAACTTTAAATTTATTCCAAGAGCACGAATAAAAAACACAACTTAGGTAAACAGTGTTTCCAGTGAAGGGTAGGTAAATATCTATTATTATTGTAAATGTCCAGAATCTCTATTTCTGTTGTTGACTGTATGCTTATTTTAAGCATTATTTAAAGCACTGGAATATATAAATGATATCTTGATATCTGAAAAAGGAATTAAAATTATTAACTAATTTCAAACTAAGTTCGTAAGGATCTTGATAATTTTGTTCTGGATAGTCGTTCTGAAGGAAATTCCACTTTTGTATAGTCTTGAAACTTTTTCTTTTTCTTGATATGAGTTTTGTAATATATGTGCCCTGACCTTTTGTCCTTTATATGATCCATTGTGATTAGAACTTGAAGTAAATTGTATAGAAATATTTTGTTCTCTTAAAAACTCTTTCATTAAGTTAGATTTCATTCCCAGCTCGTTATGTTACTATTTTTTTATATTACCATATGTACTAATAAGTCTAGTAACAGCTTTTCTAAATTCCTTTTCTGTACGATCTGTAAGTTTTACAAAAAGAGCAACGTTACTAAACTTATCTATCATTGTCGCAAATAAAGATTTACGTATCGAGTAAAATATATCTAAGTGTATAATTTGACTTGGTTCTTCTGGGGTTTCACACATTTTGTATGGTATTTTAATAGGATTTCTTTCATATTTTTCTAAAATACATATCTCACAATTATTCCCATATTCGTAAATTTTAAACTTCATGTTGGGACAATAATATTCTAATTTAATTTCCTCATAAATTTCCTTCATTCCTATGTGATTGTTTTCTAGGTGTTTCTCTCGATAATTTATTCGATTTCCTCAGGGCTAGTAATATCTATTAGCAATCTTTTACAACGAACAACTTCGTATTTCTTAAAATGTTCTCTATATATTGCATTTATTTTGTTAAATGTTTTATCATCTGTAAGCAGTGCATTCATGTAGTAGTTTCGATTTAGATGATTTTTAGAAGTTTCGATTTAGATGATTTTTAAATATCATTATAATAGTGGCACCATCAAATTCTTTTGCTTTAACTATTTTCTTTTTCTTATTAAAAATATTTATATTTTTTATATTATGTGATCCTGATTGTTGTTTTTCTAAAATAATTTGATTTTTGTAAAAATTTATTGGTGTTCCTATTTGTTTAATTGATTCATCAGATTCTTCTTCTGGAGTATCTATAATTTCATTTGGATTTTCCTCATCATTTTAAATTAAGTTTACTTCAATTCTACTTCATTTTCATTTAAGTTTACTTCAATTCTACTAAGACAATCGGCCAGTTTATTTTCCTGTCCTTCCTTATAATATATGGTATAGTCGCATTCTCCTAACTGTAATTTCCAACGAACTAATTTACTATTTGGCTCCTTTAAACTATTCAGCCTTACAAAAGGCTTGTGGTCAGTAAACAGTTTAATTTCTTCCATATACGTAAATTGTCTAAATTGTTTTAAACATCAAACAATTCCTAAGCATTCCTTTTTAATTACGCTATAATTTAGTTCTGATTCATTTAAAGTTCTAGAAACATAAGCGATTGGTTTATTCTCATGTAATAGAACTCCCCCAATTGCATAATTGCTAGCATCAGTTGTAATTTCAAATTCTTTATTAATATCTGAATAGATTAATATGGGTGCGCTTATTAATTTTTCTTTTAAGTAGTTACAACTTTCAAAATATTTCTCATTGTACGGATTTATTACCGCATTCTTTTTTAAACAAAATGTGATTGGTTTAGCTATTTGCCCATAATTTCTGATAAGTCTCCTGTAATATCCTGACATACCCAAAAATCTTTTACTTTCAGTAGTTGTCTTCGGGATTTTTAAGTTTTTAATTACTTCGATTTTCTTTAATTTTGGTGCGAACCCATTTTCTGTAACAATGTGTCCAAGAAATTCCACTTCTTTTATTAAAAATTCACATTCGTTCAGTTGTATTCGTAATCTCGCATTCTTCAAATTCCATAATACGGATTTCAATGATTCAATATGTTAATCTATTCCATTCGAACATATAATAATATCGTCCTTGTAGACCATACAATCATTTCTCTTCACATTTTCTCTTAAAATATTATCTACTAATCGCTGAAAAGTGCAGCCTTTTTCAACCCGAATGGCATTTTTTTAAATTCATAATCTTTCTAAATCGAATTGAAAAGAATGCCATAATCGAAATCTTTCTAAGATTTCAGTTATTTTGGGAACGGGGTAAATATCATCAACAGTTTTTTCAATTAATTTGCGATAGTCTATAACAAGCCGCCATTTCTTTTTCCCAGATGCATCTAATTTTGTTTGGAATGGCTTATAAATATCAAATACATGTACACTCAGTTCTGTTTCTACACGACTTTTTTTACACGAATTTCATTTAACACAAATTAAAAATAATCCTTATTTTGTTTTTACACGCTTTATTTTGATTTTACACGATTGACCCAAATTCTGAAATTTAGTACTAACAGTTTTCACCGCTATAAAATTTTTAATTTTTATTATACTCCCGTGTTGCCGCGTGTAAACATGCATGTCAACAGTCGTCCCTATTGTATTGTATGTGTACTATATTGCTTTTTTGCATTCTTTTCTAAGTTTCTGAAATTGCTTTTTTTTTGCATACTTTTATAAGTTTATGAAATTGTTTTTTTTCATTCTTTTTTAAGTTTATGAAATAAAAATATACGCAAATATTAGCTATAACGCTCCAATATGAGTTTAAAAATGGTTAATTGTATTATTTCTACAGATTTGTTAAATTTGGAACCAATCTTCTACTTTTCCATAAGTGCAATGCATTTTTTTACACGATTTTTTTTGCACGAAATCTTTGGGAACGTATCTACCGTGTAAAAACAGAACTGAGTGTACTTTGTTATCTGAGTTATTTGTTTTAACTTCGACTATGAATTCATTTACTTCATATATACCTTCCACTAAATTTACCTTATCGTCTAAATGTATATTATTTATTTGTATCCTTTGTATTTATCGACGGGAATACTATAAAAATTTTCTCCCGGTTTAATTCTATGTATATAAACTACTTACTGCTGGATTACTTGAATATAATTTCAAACGTTTTGCATTTAGTTCAAAGATATTTTTTTCATAATTTATAAATATTCGTTGCCCAGTTCAAATTCTTTAAATGCTTTAACGATTACTTTCTTGTCAACTAGTGTATTCTTATTAAGAGCTTTAAATTTTTTGGCTTTCTCCAAAAATTATTTCTTATTACCTTTAAAAAGTTTAAATTTACGATTGAGTCTGTTGCCCCTGTGTCTATTAAAAATTTACAATTATTTATTACTATGTAGAATAATTTGCTTCTCCGGTCGCCCGAAAATTTCCAATTTCCATTGGTGTTGGCATGTTATCGCGATATTCATTATTATTATTACTTTAATTACCATTAGGTGAATTTTGATAATGATGTGGGTTATTTTGTTGTAAATTATTGTTATTTGGGTTACTTTCATATCTTTTTGAACTATAATTTTGGTTATTTACAGGATTATGGTTTTAACTGTTATCATTTATATTTCTATTTGAGTTACTTGGATATTTTCTTGTGTTAGTATTTGGATTATTTACAATGTTAGATGGGTTATTACTTGAATTGTTGTCATTAAAATTTTTATTTGAGTTGCTCGGATATTTCCTTGAATTATTATTTTGATATTGTTTTGAATTATTATTCGGATAATTATATTAACTTACATGTTTATTTGTGGAGTAATTTCTGCCATTGTTATTATTATTTCTGATTTGGTTATAATTATTAATTGGTTTATTGGTTTAAAGGGTGTACAATATGAATATCCGGACTCGTGTAATATATCTATTGCAGACTCAAAATTGTTTGGATTTCTACAGAATTAAATTGAACGCATTACTTCTGGAATTTTATTTTTAAACATATATAATGCCGATATTTTATTATTTTTTGTTTGTTCTATAATTTGTGTATTGTCTATTTCGATTTTACATTTAATCTTCTTAATTTAGTTTCTAAATGATTATAAAAATCTACTCAATGTGTTTTAAAAGTCAAACCCCTTAACTGATCAAACAATTCCTGTATACTAGATCTATCACTAAAATTATTAATTAAGATTTCCTTTATATTTTCCCACGAACTAATTTGATTATTTATTTCCATTTCTTCTCTTGCTTTATTCATTAATTTTGAATTTATTATGTCCGAGAAGATGCTCTGACTTAAAGGGTCATTTTAAACTAGGACAGGTTGAATCTTATCAACTAGATCTACAAAATTGTGAAGATCTCTCAATTTTTAATGAAAGCAACGCCATTTTATTGTTTTTTTAAATCTTTACAATTAAATTCCTTGAATAACTGAGTTACATATATAAGGAAAAACATATAAACACTTATTTTAATGATAATATATTATAAGCAGTTAATACCTTAAAACTATTGTGTTCAGTGCTTGATTGTTGTAATAAATTGTTTTTACGATTATTTATCTGGATCCTACTGGTTATTAGGCTGCGCTCCACTGTACTACGTTGTCCTGCATTGGCTGCACTTATTCTGTCGCTGCAAACTCGGTATTTATTTTGTATTTATTCGCAGTCCTTTTAAAATTTTCACTTTTCTAAGCTATACTACTTTGGTATGTTTTTAAAACTTTTGTGTTTAAAAATTGTTATATTTTTAGAACACTTTTGTATATAAAATGTTCACTTTTACTTAACAATTTTGTGTTTAAATTATTCAATTTTCTAACACTTTTGTGTTTACTATAATCCTTTCGCCGACTGCGAATTAAATGTAAAATCGAAATAGACAATTCACAAATTATAGAACAAACAATAAAAAATAATAAAATATCTGTTAAATTAGCCTGCGTGGTAATTTTGTTTTTAAAAAGAACTTTGCTTTATTGTTTGGCATTACCTTAAAGACTACTTTACAATCATTCAGTTATCTTACAAGAAACCATTAAGAACCAGATACTGGAAGAATATTGCTGAGTAATCAATATTCTTATCAACATCAAGAATATTATCAATATTCTTCCATCTTCCATTATGATTAATGGAAGCAATGACAAAAGTGCATTAATTGCTTATCAATTCTACAGCTGCAGCTGCATAAACAATGTATAAACATTGTATGATGTGTGGCCAGCCATCATTCGTGGGTGGTGTGACATATGTAACTCCCCCTTTCCTTAGTCTGAAGCTCTGACGAAGTTTTACATTCGTTCTGGCAATGTATAAAAAAAAATAGTATATAACCATTGATAATAGAATTATTAATACAATTATAACAATTGAATATTGTGGAATATTGTGACTTTTATTACCTTTTGACATTTCTTAAATAATTTGCCTATTTTTGAAATCTATATTTTCAATGAAAACATTGTTTATAGTATTCTTTTCTTTAATTATATTTATAAAATTTGGTTTAACTATATTTTGTATAATTTGTTTTACAAAATTTTTAATGTTTTGAACGTTAATGTAACAATTTTTAAATTTTATTAATTTTGTTCCTTCTAAAAAAATATTATCTTTTGAACAATTTTGATAAGGGGTGGTTAAATTTTAAGGACCGATGTTGAATGTGAACCACACCTAAACGTCAAGTTTTTTCTGCATTTCATTTGACATTTCTCAATTTCAGACTAACTCAATTTGAACCATTGAAAGATACGCAATCGAGCAACGCGTTAAAGTTATTCAGGCTTATTATGAAAATGGGCGTTCAAATCAAAATGCATATCGTGCACTTCGTGATTTTTTCGGTAAATTTAATCGTCCAAATGTGCGTACAATCGGAAAAATCGTGCAAAAATTTAAGCAGACCGGGTCTGTAGGAGATGTGAAAACACAGCTAACGAAACAATGGCTTTTTGCGCGACAAATTCAATGGCCGTGTTATCTCACGTGGTGGCGATGTCAATTGGCAGCCAAGATCATGTGATTTGATACATTTGGACTTCTTTCTTTGGGGTTATTTGAAAGAAAAGGTGTACGTCGGTAAGCCAGCAACAATTCAAGAGCTAAAGGATGAGATAATTCGGCACATTAACGGCATAGAACCTCACTTATGCCTCAGCGTCATCGAAAATTTGGACCATTGGATGGAGGTGTGCCGCCGAAGTCGCGGCGGCCAATTGGCCGATATTTTGTTCATACATAATTGAACCATACCAATATTATCATAATAAAAAGAAATATCAGTAATTTCCTAAATAATTTTGTGTTTTATTCAAAATCTACATCGGCCCTTAAAATTAAACTACCCTTTACAATATTATATGTTCGGTTTGTTTTGTCAAAACATTCGTTTTAATCCGTTTTTTATTTCCTTAATTTCTGCATTAATTTCTGTCTTCGTTGTGGAATTGGCTTTTTTTATTTAAATATGTTATCAATACAATTGTCTTTATAATTTTAATTTTAAAATTAAACTTTTTGCAATTTTAATATCTTTTAAATTGTTTATTTTACTATCTTTAACATTATGGTTGTATATATTACCCTCTCTATCTATTAAAACTATTCCAAGATTAAAGACTATACTTTTACCTTCCCTATTTGGAATAGGTTCCATTAAAAATTTTCGAATTCTTTCTCCGAAAAGCTTGGTATCAAAATAATTATAATGATTGCTTCATTTTCGCTTGCTACAGCTACCTTAATGTATTCAAAACTGAGTACATCCTTTAGTAAACTGATTTTCATCTACTAAAATGTTTCTCGTTAAAATGCCCAGTCTACTTGTTAATATTATTTGTTCTGAAATATCTATATAATTTATAAGAGAGTTAATATTATAATTAATTTGAAATATTGTTTTCATGTAATTAATCTCATTATGGAAATTAATATTTGTGTCCTTATTCCTATTCGTTACATAATTTGATATGTAAGTTAATTGTAACTAAACTACATTTGTTTATAAAAAATATTTTTTATTTTCGCTTTTGCGACTTTATTAGTGAAATAACACTTAATAACTAACTTAAACATTTTTCATATCTTAATATTACACCTAAAGCTGCTCTGCCGCTGTTGCTATTGTTGTTGCTGTATCAGCTTACGTTGGCATTCCCACAGTGCAGCGGATGCGCGTGCAGCAGTAGTCATGTTGTCAGCATATTTTGTTTATTAAAATGTTATTTGCGTTAACTCCTCCGCCCTTAAATTCGAACGTCCTCGTTCGATGACAGTAGGTGTTTTGCAATATCTTCGATTCCAATTACTGTTGATTTATTTAGTTCAGCTTGTATTGAGGTCGATGATTTTTTATTGCGAAATTTTCCTGTAAGTTTAATAAAATTTTTTATGATGAATACAAATATTGTTATTGTAAGACTTGCCAATGCCGAGCTCATTGCACCATAAATAATATATTCTTTTTTTAGCAACTCTATTTTTGTTGTGCTGTTGAGATGAAGTTGCTTGAGTCTCTCGAGTGAAAGATATTCCTCATTTGCTTCTAACGCTGATGCTGGTTGCAGAATTGCTGGCATAGGGTGGTGACGGATTGTCTCAATGTTATCGATTTTTCTTCCATCTATTTGGATTGAGGAGTTTGTGTGTCGAATAATGTAGGTTCCTTTGAGAGTTATTGTCCAGGCCCATTAAATTAAATTAAATTAATTAAATTCGTTGAGAAAAATTATACCGGGAGCTATTTCTTCTATAGGTGGGATATGCTCATTATTGATGACTGTGCAGTATGCAGGCAGAAGTACTAATATCTATTATATTTTCTTTATTACATATTTCTAAATCGTTAAATTTCTTACAACTTTTAGTTATACCATATATGTATCTTTTCATAACATTCCAGAATATTTTCATATGGAATTTTGTTAATGATTCTTTTCTTTTTTATTGCTTTAAGTAAAAATACACTACAAGAATTACTTTCGCTTGTAGGTAACTATACAATATAGATTAGATTTTTGATATTTGATGCTATCTTAACATTTGCAAATTCTAAAGCTTCGTTGATATTAACATATGGAATATGATCATTCTTTATAAATGTTGCCGTTATATTTATTTCATTGTTACTTAGAATATAAGAGTTCACAATGTTGGCTTTTGCCCAATGTATAGCGTAGGCTATGTTTACGATTTCTTCTTTGATCAATTCTAATTTATTTTTTATTTTCGTTACAATGTTATTTTCTATATTTTCTTGTTCTTTAAATGTCTTAAGTATATTATTAAGATTAGATATTTCGTTTATTTTCTCTAAAGTTAATCTGTTTATAATTACTTGATTATTATTGTTCAGTAAAACGTTATTCGTTTTATTAACTAATATTTCGTGGTCATGGTGGTCCGGGGTTCCGGCGATCCATTTCCACTCGCTACCTATTAAATCTAATGATCTTTTCGATTTTTCATTTACCTTTAATCTTTCCAAATAATTTTTAATTCTTTGGATTTCAAAGGGAAGGATCGGGTATAAAGGTTGATGAGGTTTGACGTCTGATAAAATTGTTGTCTCTAGCTTTTTGATAAAAGTTTCGTATATTTCAATGTCGATAATGTGAATTATTTTGAAGTATCAATTCTGAATATTTGCAGTTCCAGTGTTTATTTTAATAAGCTGAGATATAGTGTAATCCAATATCTGCATATGTGATACAGAGATGTACCAAAAACCTAAGGGGAAAACAGGGAGTTAATTTTTAATAAGACTTTTGTGAACAGTTTTTCCTGATTCAGTGATAACAGTAGAATTTTTATTTTCCTTAACTATTTCTTTCCTGCATTTGGGAGATAGTTTGTTTCCTAATCTTTTGTTAATTTTTACATGAATAACTTCTCCAACTGCAAATGCTCTTATAGGGGTCTCTTTCTATTGTGGTATTCTAAGTCTGTATCTTGTTTCTTTTTGATCTTGAGTGAAGTTCTTTCTCTTTCGAGTTGTTCAGGATTATTAGAAAGCTCTCTTGCAAAGAATACATCTTATGGTTTTTTGTTTGTAGTCGAGTGTATGGAGTTATTGTATTCAAGAATAGCTTTGTCAAGAAGTTCTGGGAATGTGTAATGGGGATTTTGGGATTTTAAGCAGCGTATCACTTCAGATAGTGTCGAGTGGAAACGCTCTATTTGACCATTCGCGGTGCTTGTATAAGGGGGTGTTTTAAAGATATTAAAAAAGTTTTCGACCATAAAAACAACGGAATCAGAATTCAGGGATTTTTCGTTATCTACTACTATGGTATCTGGAACACCGAACGAGAGTATTAATTCTCTCAGGGGTTGCTTTATGTCTTCAGATGATCTTGATTTAAGTATTTTTACCAAGGCGTATTTTGAAAACTTATCAATTGCTGTAAGAATTATACGTTTATTTGAGAAATAAATGTCTATATGCACTATTTGACCAGGGTATGTAGGTATAGGGGTCGCTTGTATCATAGGCTTGCTAGGGCGCCTGTCATATTTATGCTTTTTACATATCTTGCATTCTTTTGTAATTTTTCCAAATTTACGACGCATTTGGGGGAAATAAAATTTATTTAAAATCTGTAATTTATTTTCCTTACTATTTCTGTGTGCACGTTCGTGTTCTTTGATAATCTCAGCTTCCTGTCAAATAAATCTGTAACTATTTTTCTGGAAAATCTAACTCTGTATTATTTGAAATGGATAGCATAAATTTCTTGAATTTGTCCTAATATTCTTTCGCTTGTCTGTAAGCCATTAATGAGAGATGGGTTCAAGTAACGCTTAAAAATATCCATAACTTTTTCGTTAGAAAATTCTGGTTCTACTATAGTATGTCGGTGATAAGTAGGGAATATTATCCTGAAGTCATATGACGTTACAGGTCCTTCTGTTAGAATGATCTGGTTCTTAAAAACATTTATGGGTTCCTCTGCAATCTGAATAAAGTCTTGACCTGAACTTTCATCACTATGCTGTGTTACAGTCAAAGGGTTGACATTGCAGCTTATGGGTGGTCTTGATAATGTATCGGCCACAACGTTTGTTCTACCGGGCTTATATCTTAACTAGTAATTATACTCTTCTAATATAGCTTTCCAACGTTTTAGCTTGTTGTTAGTATTCTTGTTACTCAGCGCATATGTCAACGGTTGATAGTCTGTGATAATTTTTACAATTGCCGGTCCATAAAGATAATTTCTGAGAGTTTTTATTGCCTATATGATGGCCAACATTTCTCTTTCGTAAGTAGCAAATGTTTCTTCCGATTTGGAAAGAGTTCGGGAGATAAAAGTTATAGGTTTTCCGTCTTGTTCTAGTACAGCTTCTATAGCGTAGTTAGAAGCGTAAGTCATCAAGTGGAATTCCTTTTTAAAGTCTGGAAATCTGAGTACTACATCTTCGGATGCGAGAGAGTTTTTTTATTTTTTGAAACGCTTCAAGAGCGTCATTATCAAGGTTAATAACTTTTTTACTAGAGGCTTGCTTGGACGTTCGTCCATCTTCCCCTCTGAGAAGGACTGTCAGGGGTTTTGCTAATTTCGCGAAGTCTCTGATGAATCTTCGGTAAAATCCTGATAGGCCTAAAACGGATCTTAGGTTTTAAAGTGTCTTTGGACATGGGAATTTGGCTATTGCTTCTACTTTGCTTGGGTTTGTTTTGATGCCGTCTGAGGATATAATAAATCCTAAGAACTCTACGCTGTCTTTAAAAAATTCGCATTTATCCATTTGAACTTTGAGATTTGCATCTTGAAGTGTTTTAAAGATCGTGAATAAATTTTTGAAATGGGCTTCTTCGTCATTACTAAAGACTACAATATCGTCTATATAGACGAAGCATATTTTGCCTATATGCTCATGTAGAATATCATTTAAAGCCCTTTGGAATACGGATGGAGCATTTTTGAGTCCGAAAGGAAGTCGGACGAATTCATACTTTCCATTACTGACTGAGAAGGCTGTCTTCTCAATGTCATCTTCGTGTAGCTTAATTTGGTGAAAACCGCTTTTTAAGTCTAGGACTGAGAAAATTCTATTTTGGCCGAGTTGAGATAATGCCTCGTTAATTTCGGGAATCGGGTAGCAGTCCGGAATGGTAATTGTATTAAGCTTCCTATAGTCGATCACCAATCGATATTTCTTTTCACAAGAAGCATCAGTCTTTTTTGGTACTATCCATACTGGTGCATTGTATGGAGACCGTGAGGGTTGAATAATGCCATCTTTAAGAAGTTGGTCAATTTGTTTGTCCACTTCGTCCTTTAAAGACATTGGGTAAGGGTAAGATTTAGTGTAGGTTGGTTCGTCACTTGATGTTCTAATTCTTCCTTTAACTTTTGTTGTAAATGTAAGTTTCTCATCTGGATCGTCAAAGAGATTTGCGTATGTTTCTGTTAATTTACGAAGTTTTGATTTCTGCTCTTGCAACATGTGACTGTCCCTGGGATTAACTGAGTTTATTGATTCTGAAATTTGTTGTTTGAGTCGAATTTTAAAGTTGTTTTTAATAATCATATAACTTATTTTCGTAAAGATAACAGCTGATAAGTATTTAAGACTATCATTACCTAAAATTCCGTGAAAGGATTTGAGTGTTTGGTAAGATGAAAAACTGTATTTGAATAGTATTAATACCAAAAAGATTTATCATGGTATGTTGGGTTATTTCGACTTTCCCGCCGACTGAATTTGCATAAAAGTTTTGTTTGTTTGGGGTTGGGTTTTTTACTAAACTTGGTTGAATATAATTTTTGTTAGATCCAGTATCGACTAGAAACTTTAGGATTTTATCGTCGCTCGTCTTACATTCGAAGTATGGTACGGACGAGCTTGTCATTCTAAAAAATGTATATCTGCGTAGTCATTTGGTTGTTCATTATAGTTTTCTTGATTTGACATATAGTCGTTTAGGGTCTCGTCTCCAACATGTATTGATGCCATAGAATCAACTAAAGAATTGTAAGTGCTAGTGTCATATTGAAGAGGATTGGCATTGTTAGAAACAGTGTTAACTTGTTCGTTGTTTTGATCTGAGTTTATATTGTCTATTGATTCAGTGTCATGATAAGAGTTTGTTGGTGTTGTTGACACGTAGAAGTAGAAGTACAAGTAGAAGATGGTGTGTATTGCTCGTTTGGTCTTTTACCAAATAAATGATTTTGGGGTCTTTCATACAGTTTACTCCTCTTGAGCGTATGCTATGGTTGATGTCCATTGGCTCTGGCTTATTTAATGGTTTTAGAGCAGTTGGTCGAGGTGGGTTGTGTTGTCCTTGTTGTTGAAATGGATTATATTGAGGATATTGGAAAGGTTGTTAAAGTGGTCTTTGATATTGAACGTATTGAGTGTTTTGGCCGTTTAATGAATGGTTGCGGAACATGTGCTAAATGTGGAAAAAATTGCTGTTGATGTTGTGTAGTATAAGTTGGTTTACGTGTTGGTAATTGTGGTAACAGTTTCCTGTTATTTGCGTTAGGAATGTTAGCATGTTGTGCACGATAGGTTTGGTTTTCAAGTTTTTGACAAAGGTACAAAGCCTGAGGCAGGTCTGCAGGTTCTCTAATTCCTAAAAGTCTGGGTAGATCCCCTCTAAGACCTCTAACAAATGTATCTAGTGCCTTGTCTCTGTATGTTTCGGTTAACAAATGCATGGCCTCTGTAGAAGTGTCCATACTAGAAATTTTGTTCAGTATTAATGTCAAGTGTTGGTATACCATTTGATAGTATTGTTCAAGGCTATTGTTACCCTGTGTTAGTGTGGTCATTTGATATTCCAGTGTTCCCAAATAGCGTTTATCCGCGTAATGGGTGGTGAGACATTTAGAAATACATTCCCAGTTTAGTGGTGTGTTGTATGACTCTACGTCTCTGCGTCTGCATTGCCTATTAAGGATGCCGAAGTATTTCGTTGTACCTTTAAGGTGATTGTAAATGTTGAGAATACTCTCGGCACTTCTGCGCCATGAGCTATATTCACTGGGGTTTCCTGAGAATTCCCTAAGCTTTCGCACTACATCAGGAACCTTGTCTAGGTCGCCTAGATTCCCAGAGAATTGCGCATCAATACTCTGTTCTGTGCCTTTGTAAAAATTGGCATGAGGATTAATTATAGATTGGACGATATCCTTGCATTGGTCGTTACAGACTCTTGCGACAATACTTGTAACGAGAGCTTCGAATTCAGGTGTTGCCGCTACTTGATTTGTAGAAGATGTATTTTGATTTGGAGGGGGTAGGTTGATATTTGGAATTTGGAAATTTGGTAAAGGATTATTAGTGCCTGAAGGGTCGGTCATGCTTCTTTTTTTATAGTGTTTTTCTTTTTCGTACTAGGAAATTTTTGAAAGATTTTTTTCTTAATTTAAAAAGATTCTTAGTTTGTCAGTTAATTATCACTCTTGAAAAAGTAGTATGTTATAAGACTGGGTATATTTGTCGAACAGAAAAAAATATCCTGTTCACTCCTAAATCAATGGCTTTTTTTTAACATAAAAAATTTTTTTTTTAAATTTTTCTTTTTTAGTTATTTTGATCTAAAAAAATTCCTAAAATTTTCTTTTTCACTTTTAAATCAATAGATTATTTAATAGAAATATATTACAATTTCTTCCTTTTTTGAATTATCTGAAATTTTTTTTTAAATTCTTCTTTTTTCACATTTAAATCAATGAATATTTAATAAGAGTTTTTTTTTATTTGTAAATTAATTACGACCTTCTTTCATAAGTTTTAAGTTATGTGTTTTTTTATATAACTCCAATAATTTTTCAATTATTAAAGGTTATATTTTATCGAGCTCAAGGTCAATGTTGCTTTCCGAAGAAAACAACTGAAGGAATAACAACTAACAACAACAATACCCTATATAGAGTATCAATCACATAGCAGACTAGACAGCTGTTTCGTTGGCCGCTACACCAACTCATCCACTAAGGTCTTAATTTTCTACTTGTTTCACGAATGCAATTAGTGAATTACCCTGAATTGCGGTACGAGAATACATATGATATGAAAGCAGCTTAAAGTTCTTCTAATTTGTGAAGCATACTTTCAGGGAAAGTCTGTTCTATTATTCGAAGATAGATCAAAGCGTTTCTAAATACTCAAAGATTTTGTTGTGCTAGCTGTTGTTGCTCTTCTATTTTACAGTCGATCTTAGCTTCAGCAGTTAGCTGATATTAAACTATGACGACATAAAGATTTGTTTCATTTGAAAACTTAGATTTTTTAATTTATTGTGTGTAAACACACACAAATAATCATATTTTCAACGGCCGGGCTCTGCCATAGAATTTATTTGTAAATTAATTACGACCTTCTTTCATAAGATTTAAGTTATGTGTTTTTTTATATAACTCCAATAATTTTTCAATTATTAAAGGTTATATTTTATCAAGCTCAAGGTCAATGTTGCTTTCCGAAAAAAACAACTGAAGAAATAACAACTAACAACAACAATACCCTACATAGAGTATCAATCACATAGCAGACTAGACAGCTGTTTCGTTGGCCGCTACACCAACTCATCAGTAGCCTTTTATCGTGTTTCTTGCTGTGATCCACTAAGCTCTTAATTTTCTACTTGTTTCACGAATGCAATTAGTAAATTACCCTGAATTGCGGTACGAGAATACAAATGATATGAAAGCAGCTTAAAGTTCTTCTAATTTGTGAAGCATACTTTCAGGGAAAGTATGTTCTATTATTCGAAGATAGATCAAAGCTTTTCTAAATACTCAAAGATTTTGTTGTGCTAGCTGTTGTTGCTCTTCTATTTCACAGTCGATCTTAGCTTCAGCAGTTAGCTGATATTAAACTATGACGACATGAAGATTTGTTTCATTTGAAAACTTAGATTTTTTTAATTTATTGTGTGTAAACACACACAAATAATCATATTTTCAACGGCCGGGCTCTGTTATAGAATTTATTTGTAAATTAATTACGACCTTCTTTCATAAGTTTTAAGTTATGTGTTTTTTTATATAACTCCAATAATTTTTCAATTATTAAAGGTTATATTTTATCGAGCTCAAGGTCAATGTTGCTTTCCGAAGTTTTTTTTTTTTTTAAATCTCTCTTTTTCCGCTTTTAAAACAATCAAAACATTTTCCACTCTTAATTAAATTAGCCGAAAAATTTCTTTAAAATTTCTTTTTTTACCACTCTTAATTTTATAATCTTAACTTAGTTCTTACAATACTTTTTCCAGGAACATCCCACGCTGATAAGAGTTTTTAAATCCGTTTTGTTTTAACTACTTGGGAAAACTTCTTATACTCCCTCCAGGTTCCGTCTCTCTATAGATTGACTTTGTTCCTTGTTGTGGGTTTGATGCGACTTAGATGAAGATTTGTATCACTTCTATCACTAAGTAGGAAACTTCTTGAGGTTGACTTAAACTTTTGATGTGGACACGTTGGGCGTCAGTTAATTTTAACTAAACTACATTTGTTTAAAAAAATATTTGTTATTTTCGACTTTATTGTTAAATAACACTTAATAACTAACTTAAACATTTTTCATATCTTAATATTACACCTAAAGCTGCTCTGCCGCTGTTGCTATTGTTGTTGCTGTATCAGCTTTCGTTGGCATTCCCACAGTGCAGCGGATGCGCGTGCAGCAGTAGTCATGTTGTCAGCATATTTTGTTTATTAAAATGTTATTTGCGTTAACTTGTATAATTGCATGTTTCTAACATATTTAGTAACATTTTTCATTTGATTTGACAGTTGTTCATTAATTATTACTTGGTTATTATTTTCTTCTATCAGTCGCTTGTTATTACTGTTTAAGTTATCAAGTGTTTCAGTTATTTCTTTTTTATATCTATCATCCATAGTACCATCTATTAACTTTAAAGATCTTCCTATTATATTTACAAGCCCTCTTTTATTTCTTTTGTTTTTTGTTTAGTTTAAGAATATTGAATTTGTTTAATAGGTTATGATAACTATTATTTATAGAGATGAACAAAGTGTCGAATAGATTCTCTTTAGGGTAGGAGTTTTATAACGATAAAATGTTCTTTCAATATGATTTCTGTCTATGCCCAGATCGGATATATTTATTATATGTAAAATCTTTAAATAGCTTTCTATTAACGTAATATTTTCTAATTTAATAGGTAAATATCCATTATTATTGGCAAAGTCCAGAATCTCTATTTCTGTTGTTGACTGTATGCTTATTTTAAGCATTATGGACAGTACTAGTATATATAAGTGATATCGTGCTGTCTGAAAAAGGAATTAAAATTATAAACTAATTTCAAACTAAGTTAGTAAGGATCTTGATAATTTTGTTCTGGATAGTCGTTCTGTAGGAAATTCCACTTTTTTATAGTCTTGAAACTTTTTCTTTTTTTTTACATTTCTAATATATGTGCCCCGACCTTTTATCCTTTATATGATCTTGATTAATATTTTCTCCTTCTATTTTTCTATATTTAGAATGATTCTTTCCTCCTCGTATTTTTTTATATAATTGATACCGTCTTCTAAATATTAGATTTTCGACTAACCTGTCTTTATTTAACCGTTCGATAGATTTTTATTTCTTTTCTAAGATTTTATTATAAATTTCCATATACTGGGTTTCTTTTATTTTTCCTTGAACAAATTCGATTGGCTTTCTCTTAGTTGTGGAATATATACTATTATTATAATATCCATTTATTAAAATCATTTGTTCCTCAATACTAAAATGTCCTTTTGAATGTTTTAAAAGTCTTAAATGCTCATTAATAGTATTATGTAACCTTTCGATATCGGAGTTCCCATTGTGATTAGAACTTGAAGTAAATTGTATAGAAATATTTAGTTCTCTTAAAAACTCCTTCATTAAGTTAGATTTCATTCCCAGCTCGTTATCTGTTACTATTTTTTCAATATTTTCATAAGCACTAATAAATCTAGTTAGAGCTTTTCTAAATTCCTTTTCTGTACGATCTGTAATTTTTACTAAAAGAGCAACTGTACTAAACTTATATATCATTGTCGCAAATAAAGATTTGCGTATCGAGTAAAATATATCAAAGTATAGCGCTTAAGCTATTTTAATTTATTTTGTATGATTTTATTTTTTTTTACCAATATATTTTTTTATTAAATTTTTTTGAATAACTTTTTTGTTATGATATTTTCTGAATTCTCACAAAATTTTATTTTGATTAATAAAAATTGACATGAACGAAAAACAATTTTATAATTAATATATATAAAGTAAAGTAAAGTATATTTTTTATAATGTGTATTTAAATGTATGTTATCATATATGTGTATGTGTGCTTTTATATGTATGTCATTAGAACACTACATAATTCCCCCCATAGGTTTTGATTGTGTTTAATAAAAGATTGAAGTGTACTTTCTTTGATGATGCTGTCTCTGTAGTGTCTCTGTTCACGAATGCTGGTTTGAGTCTGTCAATGTGAATTGTACTTGTGTTATTATTTTTAAGTATGGTAAAGAATTTAGGTGTTCTGTGTAGAACTCTGAAAGGTCCATCGTATGTTTCTTTAAGACCTCGATGTGTTGCGTCATCGCGATTAAAAACGAAATTACATGTTTTAAGTGGTTGTGGAATATATTGTTGAAATTTGTTATTGTGGTGTGAAATGTATGTTCGATTATATTCAACGACGTTTTTGACTTTTGCAAGTGTATCAGTTGGATTGAAAGTTTGATTGTCTTGTACTATTAATTGATTCGGTAACCTGAGTGTTTGACCAAAACCCATTCCTGCTGGTGAAGCTTTAATATCTTCCTTAACGGTCGACCTGAGCCCTAAGAGAATTAATGGAAGCTCTGCGTACAATTGGTTTGGTTATTGCTTGCGATCAGAGAATTTTTTAGTTGGCGATGAAAGCGCTCTATAACTCCATTAGCTTGTGGGTGATAAGCCGAAGTTGTTATGTGATTACTACCGAAATCTTTAACGAGTTTCTTGAATGTGTTGTCATGGGCACCTTGTCGCAGTTTTATTTTTGACACTATTGAAAAATCAAATGTCAAACGCCAAATATTTTTTGTGTGCAAACAACATTTCGATTGATGGTCCGTGTAGACCGACCTTCATATCCATTTTGACGTTTTCCTGCAATTTTTTTCTTGTTTCAATTTTCTACCACACAATGATATTTTTGACATTTTACTTCATATTTCTCAGTGTCATAGGCGGGTTGACATTTCTGTGATTTCTGATCAACATGATATTTCAAGTTGATTTCATTTCAAAATTTTTGTAACTATTTCCGTTCACGCGCAGTAAAATACCTTATTTATTCTCCTAGTTTTGATTTACACCAAACGGTAGCCAACTAAATATCAAGTAGCGACCTCTGGCGGTCAGATAAGATTGCATGTCATCAAAAAAAAAAAACTTCGGCGAATATTTTTCACCGTTTGCCTTTAAGCCTATCTTAAAGGCTTACCTTCTAAAATGAAATCGTTTATGTATTTCTCAGCTAATCACGGCCAAGCTTCTAAGCTATCATAAGTTTATGTTCGTGGTGTGATTCGAGCGGGACTCGAAGCTTTGTCGGAGACGGTAGGTGTTTATGGACAAAAACACGACGTCCGACAATTTCCCGTGTAAAAGCTCCCTTTCGGGTACAAATTTGGCACCATTGGTAGAACTTATTGGGTTAGAAATACAACCGTGGTGAGCCGTTGCGCATGCAGCGAAGCCAATTTCGGAGTTGAGTTGGTGTTGAAATGTAAAGCGCACAAGTTCGGTCTCATTAAAATAGATTTGCATTAAAGTCAAAAGTGATTGCGCAGAATTATTTCAATAATTCTAAAGAGTCCAAAACGAAAGCGCGTCCGACAAAACGCAAAAATTTGCCGTGAAAATTGGAAAATATATGTCCAATCAGTGTTATTGTTACAGTGAATTCCAACAGCGCCTCCAGCGGTTGATGCAATCGGAAGCAGTTCGTTCGTTCAATGCAGGCAGGGTATGAACAAAATTTGCCAAATAAAATTTTGTGCAAAATGAAATCAAAAACATTCACTTTCTATTAGGCTATAAAACGACAAAATAACTTGAAGCGTACTTTAGGAGCTTTTAAGCATGGTATTTGTTGTTCTAGTCCACATTTGGTTGTATTCACGTGCTTCGCATGAATAACGAGATATACAGTGGAATACAAGCAGCAGCCACTACGAAGCTAGACGGATAAAATAAGATCTATAAAATGATGGTGAAGAAAATAAAACAAACGACTGACTTTACGTTTAAATATTATGAAAACAACTGCATTCAACCAGAAACTGTTTTAACGCTACCAACGGAAGCGATACCATGCAGCCACCGGCATTCTTTACAGCGGCTCTAAAGAGTTCCTGGACATTGTATTCTGCCGCTGCCTGGGCTGATGATGACTGTGTCATTAACCTCGTCATTGTTTCAAATTTGTTATATGGTATGAACCCGAAGCCGCCACACCAAAAGACACAACAACAACAACGGCACGCTCCTTATACCAAAAATGCTAGGACCTAACTGTTAAATATATACGTATAAAAAAAAAATCAACACCTATGCCAACAACTTCAAGAAGAAAAAAAAAAATTACACCGAATAATAAAATTATCACCGAACACCAATCAATTATCGCATCCTAAGCCACAGAAACATCTACAACAGCAGCAGCAACAACAAAAACAACAACAGCAAAAGTAAAAGGAGCAGCCAGGTAAGCGTTTGGTCACACTAGTTCCCAGCTGGGCTCAAAGATTTTAACCTCCCCACTGATGAACCCACAACAACCAACAGCAACATTACTCAAAGTCCGCTTATTGGGCAATCCTACCACACAAAAGATTGCGTCATCATCATCAACATCAATAACAACAACAGCAACATCACCACATTTGCAAGCTCAGCAACAAATGCATCGCATCCATCCACGAACAAAGTCAAACAACAGCAACTACAATCCCACCTATAACCAGCCATTACAATCACGAGCAGCTAGCAATAGGATCCAGGTTCTTTTTATAGTACTGCACACATTTATATTTTTTGGTTTTATTAGCAGATTAGGTCTGTTTCCGTACTCCCGTCAAGTAAATTGGAGTGAGTACGGAAGCAAACCTAAAACGCCCTAGTCTCGGTAGAAAAAAAAAGGGAATAGGTTAAGTTTTAGATTTTAGTACCGATTAGTCTAAGAAAAAAAACAAAAAAAAACTTTAAATTAAAAAAAAAAAAAACGAAATTGGTAAATCTAAGCTACGCTAAATTGAAATAAAAAATAAACTTAGCTTACTTTAAATTGAATGAAAAAAATTTGGCTAATATAAACGGTGCTAAATTTAACTAAACTAAGCTTACTTTAAATGAAAAAAACGAAATTGGCTAATCTAAGCTACGCTAAATTGAACTAAAGTAAGCTTACTTTAAAAGAAAACCGAAATTGGTTAATCTAAGCTACGCTAAATTTAACTAAACTAAGCTTACTTTAAATTGAAAAAAAAAATGGGCTAATATAAACTATGCTAAATTAACTAAACGAAGCTTTCTTTAAATTGAATAAAAAAAATTTGGCTAATATAAACTAAGCTAAATTAAACTAAGCTAAGCTTACTTAATATAAAAAAAATATTACCTAATCCAAAAAAAGGCTAAACTTAACTTACATAAGATTAACTGAAACGAACAGAATTTACAGACAATAAACTTAACTAAACCTACGCAAAGTTGGACATATGTTACAAACACTCAATAAAGCTAAGCCAAAATACGCTTAACGAACATGAAATCGTCTTAAACTAACTAGGAAGTGAAATAAAACGAAAATTGATTTATCTACAAAAAAAAAACAAACATAAAAATTAAAAATTTCAATTAGGCTATGCTAAAAAAACAAAATAAATAGCAATCAAACATTTACACGATATTACACTACAAAAACTAAAAAAGAATATACAAAATCTATAATTTTAAAATCAAACACTACACTAAAAAAAAAATAAAAAAAATTAAAATTTTAAAAAGCAATCACACGACGCTACAAAAAAAATAAATAAAATTTAAAATTTTTAAAGGCAATCACACTACACAAAAAAAAAATAAATTAAATTTAAGATTTAAAAAGGTAATCACACTTCACTAAAAAAAATAAATTAAATTTTAAAAGGTAATCACACTACACTACAAAAAAATATATAGCATAAATACAATTTCCAATTTTAAAAATCAATCAAACTACACTAAAAAAAAAGAGAAATTATGAACTTAGCTTAAACGACGACGGGAAATAACTCAAAACAAAACTAAATTAAATTGTTGGAAAAATGCAAATACTATCTAAATTAAAACAAACTTCTTATGATTCTTGTACTGTTTTTTTTTTTGTAATGGTAGGATAAGTCCTACATTGATTAATAATAATTTCAAAAATGATTGAATGTCATAGTGACGAATTAATATTAACATAGATGTGGTAAACTTTTTGTAGATCTTTGCCGGTATCAATCTAGTGTAAATAATAACTAGGGTTAAGATTATTTTATGATTTAGTCCACTTTGGGTATTGTATAAAAGTAAGAGAAATAAAATAAGAACGTTTGTAACGCCCAATGTAATTCCTTGTGTTTTCAATAAAAAGGGTATGGAGGTGTAAAGCGAATTAGAGTGGTGGCATGGACAGGGCAGTGGTGTAGTAAGTATTTTTCGGTCCTGGGGTGACCTTAACATCGGCACCGGGTCACCATGGCCGATTTTGAATCCGGATAGGGGAGGGTAGCCAAGGTCGATGGAACTCCATCATAGTATCGACCCACCAAAAGACCAACGTGGCAACGAGGACCTTTGGACGCCAGGGAGTGAGTTGGTTGGTTCGTGTTTTTGGGCAATGACGGATGATCGTGGGTAAGCGAACAATTACGAACGAAACGGTAAGGTGTCCGGTTGGTTTGGTTTTTTTTAGGTTTATTTTGTGAAAGACTGGTACGGTTTTTTTAAATATTTCTTGTCATTTCCGGCTATCAGTTGGCAAATGCAAGAACTCCACCCCACATCCGGCGAGCCATAGGCGCGCAAACGCCAGCGTATCAGCGCAGTCACAGCCAACTGATGGGGTGCATGTTGTCCGTCATTTACGACTGACGGTATGCATTAGTCTCAAGACCCGGGTGGATATGACAGTGTTGGATGTGAATTGAGCTCCTCGATCGGAAGTAATTTCTAGAGGAACGCCAAAGCGTGATATAAATTCTCTTCGTAGTGTGTCTACTATCATATCTGTGCTGATATCATTAAGTGGATATAGTTCAGGCCAACGTGTGTTTCGGTCAATTGCGGTAAGGAGATATCTATAACCCTTTGATATTGGTAATGGGCTTACTATGTCAATTTGAACATGTTCAAAGTGCCCGTGTGGAATGTTTATTTTATGTGGGAGTGTTTTAGTGAGTCTATGTATTTTTTATCGTTGACATCTGACACATTCTTGTGACCATTTGTTGATTTGTGAATTCATTTTGGGCCAAAAGTATCTTTGTGTTAGTAGTCTTCGTGAGCCACGTGTTCCAGGATGTGAAATATTTTGTAGATGTTCAAAAATTTGTTTCCGTAACTTTTGTGCTATGTATGGTAGTGTTTTTGAATCTGTTTGTTCGCACCAGATTTTTACCAGATTTTTACATTTAGTAAAGATATGTGTACATGTTCCAGTTTGTACATGTAAGTAATGTTTTAATATTAATATCTGTAGGTGTGAAAGCGTCGAGTTCGGCTCGTGAAAGTGCTTCTGCTACTGCTTTGTCTGTAACTTCAATATGTTTGATGTCATTTGTGAATTTTGAATGTATTCTAGGTGTCTGGTTTGTCTTGGACTACGTTTTTTTTTTGTGTGAAGTGCGTTGGTTAAAGGTTTGTGATCTGCAAATATTGTGAAATTGTTGCCTTCGACATGATGTTTCAAATGTTTGGTTGTTAAGTATATTGCGAGTAATTCGCGATCGAATGTACTGTATTTGGTTTCTGACTGTGTAAACTTTTTCGAAAAGAATACTAGAGGTTCAAGTCTCTTGTTGTACTGTTGTTGTAGTACGCCACTGACTGCGGTGTTTGATGCATCTACAGCAATCGATAATTTTGCATTGCTATTAACATGGTTAAGTAGCGTTTGTGTTGCAAAACTGTCTTTGCTTGTTGTGAAGGCATTTAGTGTAATGTCAGTCCAACGTAAGTGTTTGTGTTTTGTTTTTGATGCTACGGTGACCATGTCATAAATTGGACCTAGCATGTGTGCGAGTTTCGGAATACACCTGTGGTAGTAATTTGTCATACCAATGAATTTCTACATTTGTTTTACTGTCTGTGGTTGTGGATAATCTCGTATGCATTGCGTACGTTCTTCTGAAGGTCGGATACCTTGTTTAGAAATTTTATAACTGAGAAAATCTATATCTGTCGCTTCAAAAGTGCATTTATTAGGTTTAATGCTTAAACCGTATTCTGAAAGTCTTTGGAAAACTTGTGTTAAGTGTTTGATGTGTTCTGTCTCATTTTCGCTAGCTATTAATATGTCGTCTAGATATACGAAAATAAAAATTTCGTTTATAAATTCCAGTCCATGTAAAACTTCGTGTATAAATCTTTGGGATGCCTGTGCTGAGTTTCTCAAGCCGAAAGGCATTTGGAGGAATTCCAACATTCCGAAAGGTGTTTGTTATGGCTGTTTTGTAAATGTCGTTATGAGCCATCGGTATCTGGTGATAGGCTCTAACAAGGTCAATTTTTGAGTAAATATTTGTGTTGTGTATATAATAATATATAATAAGTCGGGGATTGGCCGAATCAGACCACAGTGGGTCCATTTTCGTCCCCTATTTGACGAAGGATGCTACTGCTCGGAGCACTCATAAGTGAGCATGCTCATTATATAAGCACCCTTTGGCACCTCAAGCATGTCCTTGTAGGTCAGTTGACCAATCTCGGCTTCGTCATTAAATGGACGTCCCAGAATGGTCAATCTTATGCTTGCCACCGCAGGACACTGGCACAGAATGTGTGCTGCTGTTTCCGGCTCCTCTATGCATAACCTACACGCATCGTCCTCGGTCAGAGTCATCTTCCTGAGATGGTACATGTAGGGACCGTGTCCTGTGACCAGTGCAGTAAGCCAGCTTAAAGTCTTCCGATTGTATCGGGTGACTTTCGCTGCCTCACTACTTGACCATTTCACGGCCGCCTTTGATTGCCTGCAATTACCAGCTTCTTCCCACCTTGTACGGTGTTCAGAATCCGTCCATTGCTTAATAAGGCCTGCCACCATGTTGTCGCCTATGGCGATACGTGGTTCTGGTCCACAGAATTCTTCTGCTGATCCTTCTCTTGCTAAAGAATCAGCCTTTTCATTCTGTTCTATGCTAGAATGTCCTCGCACCCACTTAAGTGTGAGCTCATTTGTCTTAGCGCACCTATTGAGTTTGGTAAGACATTCCATGGCCAACCTGGAAGTAATATCTGTCCGTTTCATGCACCTAATCACCGACTGATTGTCAAGGTGCAATGACATTTTTGCCATTTACCCGGCCATTTACCAGGCCATCAATCAAGTGGTCCAGCGCATGCACTACACCAAGCATTTCCGCCTGGTATACAGACACGAACATCTCCAGCCTCACTACACAGGATAGGCTAAATTCTTCTGAGTAGACGCCTGACCCGGCTCTGCATCCTGAGGGCTGTTAGCGCTGCCGTTTTCTTTATTTCTAAATCCAACGGTAGCATACCTAACAAAACCTCCATTGCGCTTGTTGTAGTGGTGCGTATTGCCCCTGTTATTCCAACACACGCCAGCCGTTGGACTCTGTCTAGCCGCTTCTTAATGGTTTTCTGATTGACTTTTGCCCACCAGATCACCGAAGCATACGTGATGACAGGTCTAACCATCATAGTGTAGATCCATTTCATAGCCTCTGGGCTTAGCCCCCATTTTAGACCACAAACGCGTCTACACTGAAACAGGGCCCTCTTGGCCTTTTAAATCCTGTCTCCTACATGTTCGTTCCAGTTCAGTTTACTATCGAGAGTTACCCCTAGATATTTAACTTTCGTGGACATGTTGATTTCAGCTCCAAAAAGTCTGAGTGGTTTTCTCCTCAGGCCTGCCCTCTTCCTAGTAAAGAGAATACTGTCTGATTTTCCTGCGTTCACGGTGAGGCCTTGTTCTCGGCACCACTCCTCCACCATTCGGAGTGATCCCTCCATGATGTCAGAAATGGTGTCAATGAACTTACCACAGACCACCAACGCAATGTCATCTGCATACCCTATGGTGTGTATGCCCGATTTATCCAGTCTAACCAGTAGTGAGTCCACAGTGATGTTCCACAGGGTTGGCGATAACACCCCTCCTTGAGGACATCCTCTACTTACTCTACCTCTAGTCTTGACTTTACCGTTCTGCATGTTGACAGCCCTGTGCTTGAGCATTTTGTCTACCCAATTTGTTATCATTGGGTTTATATTGCGCTCTGTCAGAGCCTGTCGCAGCCTTCCAAAGCATATTTTGTCAAAAGCACCCTCGATGTCCATAAATATGGCCATAGCGATGCCTCCTGAAAATAACTCCTTTTCAGCCACTCTAACTAATTTGTGAAGAGCACTCTCCGTAGACATGCCTGCTCTATAAGCAGATTGGCATCTACTCAGAGGATTATGCATCAGCGAAGTGCTCTCGAGACAGTCAACCATCACTTTTTCCATCGTTTTCAAGAGGCAAGACGTAAGGCTAATCGGTCTAAACGACTTCGCCTCCGCATAATCTTTTTTTCCGGGTTTCGGGAGAAAGACAACTTTCGCCTCTCTCCAGTAACAAATATACCCCACAGCCTAGGTGCAATGAGATCTTCCCCTCATAGCCGGAAATATACCGTCCATCCCTGATGTTTTGTACGGAGAAAATGAGCATATACACTTTGGAGAATGGATCTTTTGAAACCATTTTCTGAAGCCTGCATGCTTCTGAGATAGTTTCCATCCCAGAGTAGAAGTCTCTCCACGACTGTTTTATACGGTGTCGTATGAGGTTCTTCAGTTCCCTTTTCCGTGCCTTGTATTCTGCCCGTGTTTTTGGGGTTCTCCCTCTCATGTGCCTATTGAAGGCATTCCTAACCTTCTTCTTCAGAGATTCGAGTTCCGTACACCACCATGGCGTTGGATCACCCTCGTCTATTGAAGTTGTAGGACATGCCACCTCGTAAGCTTCGACCATGGCCGAACTAAGATGTATGACATTGGCTTTCCACTTCCGCTGTATTCCCTGGTACTTTTATAGATTTTTGGGTCAGTGTTTCCCCCAACTTCGCCTTATATTTCACAAGATCCGTGTTCTTGGGAATCCTGACTTTCCTGCTACTCTGCTGGCGTCGGATTCCGAACTTGACTTCAAACTGAATGGATCTGTGGTTCGACATGGTTAGCCTATCCACGACCCTCCAGTTTTCTATTCTGCTCAGAATCTTTCTGCAAATAAGAGTGACGTCAATGACTTCCGCTCGCCTTGCATCAATGAAAGTCGGTTGTACTCCTATATTTGCTACCAACAGATTATACCTCTCCACAAATTCAAGCAGTTGCTCTCCTCTGTCATTGTTGTTGGTGCTTCCCCACGCAGTATTATGCGCGTTGGCATCACATCCTATGATCACTCCAATGCCTCTTTCCTCGCAGTACTTTACCAGGTTCTCCACCCCTTTTGAAGGTGGTTGGTCCGGAGAGTCGTAAGGAAGATACGCTGAAGCTACCATACAATCACCTGCACCATCCCCGATTCTCACAACGGTAAGATCCGGGGAACATAGGTGTGGCATATACCGCTAGTATACCATGTCTCACGAGGATACAGGTCCTCCGCTGCCATCTGCCACCGGTTGGTACAGCGTGGTTTTCCGCTCAGAAAGACCTTTGATTTTATTGTGAAGAATCCAAGGTTCTTGGAGAATTGCTATGTCAATTCCATCTATGGTGTAGATTGAGCTGAGACAGCACGAGGCTTGCCTGGTACGGGAACACCACCCACCCTGGTGGTTCCTCCCTTGCAGAATTCCCCACCAGCCCCGTACCAGGGGTTTCGTCGAGCTCACCTTGCATCCTTTTGGAATTTGATGAGAGCTTGATCAATGCCACAGTTGAGTTTCCCCCCTGCCAGACTGATCGCTTCATCTCATCCGTCCGGCACCACGCAGTGAACTTGACGCCTCCTTTCTTTGCATCTCCGAACTTCGTTGCATTGCTAACTCTCCATTTAGAAGTGTCCGCAACGCACCGGTTCTGGGTCTGCAACCTCCTAAGGATGACCTCCTTGCTTTCGGAAGTACCGTAAACAATGATGAACATCCTTCTAACGTCCTTTAATGCGTATAGTCGGTCGACCCGCAACTCAGCCCCTTCCCATAAGTTCATGAGCTTTGGCACGGTTCGACACAGCCATACCTTAGATGATGGGTTCTTGCACTTAGTACAATAACTCCATCCTCCAAGTTTGCATTGCCAACAAATCCTACATCGCCATCGCTTTCATTGATGGTGTCAAGAGTCTCCAAGAGGGTGGATTTAAAGGCCGCCAACTGGAACTCTCCCAACTGACCATCGATGGAGCAATCAACGATGTCCATTAAGAGGTCCTTTCCGCTACCATAGTATAGGATGCACGGCCGCTTCCAAGAACCCCTTCTGGGTTGAATTTCCCTCCCGCTGAAGCCTTCGACTTCGCGGACGCAACTCTTTGTGAAGGCAAAGGTTTGCTACCGCTCGGTTTCTGACTATCAGCCTTCCACTATTTCCACTGGCTATCGACTTTTGAGGGTCGTCCACCAACTTCCATCGTCCTTCCTTTATGTGGAAGGCTATCAACCTTTACAGGATGTCCACCTTCCCCGTCCTTCGCCGAAGAGCTAATAGCCGTTAGCTGTCCACCTTTCGACTCACATGTTCGAGTCCTCCCTTTAACGACTTCGCCGGAAGATCCAGGTTGTTCCCTGAATATTTTACGCCCGTTCGTTTTCGGGGTGGACTCATCGCATGACATGCTTTGGAATTGGTCCGTCTCTTTATTGACGGGGGACTCCAAAGCAATCTCCCCCGCGGTGTTGTGTAAGTTGATGGAAAAGTCGTGTATCTGCAGTAAAGGGTAGCGGTCGGGTACAGTGATAGCGTTCAGTCGTCTGTAATCGCCACATGGTCTCCAGTCATTTGGTACACTTTTGGTTACAAAGTGGAGTGGAGAGGAAGTTTTTTAGTCAGACGGTCTGCAAATTCCAGACTTTACCAGAAAATCGAATTCTTGTTTTCCAATTTTTAGTTTTGGTAAGTCTAAGCGTCGTGGTCGTGTAAATGGTAACTGTCCTTCTGTAACTATGTAGTGTACTGTTTTATGTTTGATTGGTGCAGTGTAATCGGGTTCTGTGAAAAGTGAAAGGAATTGTTTGAATAACTGTGTGTGTTTATTGTCAAGTGTAAGCAATTTTGGTAATCGTGTTTCGGAATATTTAGAAATTGCGTTCACGGATAATTTTGTAAGGGGTCGATGAGTTTCTTGTGTTTTAAATCTATTAAAAGTCCATATTTGGTAAGAAAGTCTGCGCCTATAATAGGTCTTGTAATGTCTGCTAGTATGAAAGTGAATGGGAATTCTCTTCTGAGTTATAATTTATGTTTAATAATTTTTTTCCGTAAGTTGATATTGCTGTGCCATAAGCAGCTTGGAGTGTCAAATCAGATTTTTTACGCATTTTGAATTTAGAGGATGGCAGTACGGAAACTTTGGCACCACTGTCGATCAGAAAATGTAGGTTGTTGTCGTTGTCAAATATAAATAAACGGCGTGTTAATGTTATTGCACTCCCATCATTAGCCGTTGCTAGATAGTGTGTTTTAGTTTGTTGTATTTTGTGTATTGTGTTGTTGGTTATTTTGGGTTGGTTTATTTGGGTAACGCGGTGAGAACCCGTCGAAATTTCGTGAATTGAATCGAAAGCGATTATATTGTTTATTTTTAAGTTCTTGAACTTCTAGAGAAAGTTTGTTGAAACATTCAAGAATTTTTGTAGTTGTTTCAGAGAAGTTTTGTGTTATTTTCGCTAGTTCGTTTGGATTATAAGAATTCTTTCCAATTTTTGAAATCTCTGACCCAGTTATAACCTCCCATAGGTTGTCTGCTAGTTTCATTTGGTCTTCGAGTTCGTTATGGTTAGATCCGGTAAGGGCGATATTTAGGCTCTTATGTAGTTTTCTCAACCATAGTTTGTATACTAAATTATGTTCTACTGTCGGTCGCCCATCTCGGTACCTGACAACATTTTGTCGAGTCGTTTATTTTCGCTTAATGAGTCTCGATCTATTAAGACTTTCCTCAAACCTTCGTACTGATTGGTCAAAGGGGGTTTTGAATAAAATCAAGTACTGTGATAATGACTTCTTGAGGAAGAGCAGTGACTAGATATTCGTACTTGGTGTTGTCTACGGTAATCGCTTTCGATTAAAATTGGATCTCTGCATGTGCGAACCATTCATCTGGACAACTGGTCCAAAATTGTGGTAATTTAACTGACGTCGCATGAATTTCTGTAGTGGCTGACGTATTGAACGGATTGGTCAGAAACTCTGTCTCTAAATTTTTTAAGTGTGTGTGTGTGTATCACCTTCTCCGTGGTGAGCAATGTGTGGGGATGTATGTTGTAAACTCATTTTGAAAAAACAGTTTTTATTAATTCAATTAAATTAAAAGTGTTTCTATTTGTTTTTCTATTTGTTTCCTATCTGTAAATTATGTGCAGTGGAGTGCCTACGGTGTGAAACAATTGGTTTCTTACGTCCCGATTGTTTTACTACCGTGTAAGAAGCTACTTTGTGATAAGCTAATTTTTATAATATGTAAATATACAATATATATAAAATTTTATTTATTTTTTTTTATTATTATAATTACTGTCTTTGTTGGTTTTGGCGTTGTTACTGCTGTTTGTTGTTACTACGGTTGTTGGGATGGATCGTCACTCTAGTTGCGTAGGTTGTTGGTGTTGATTTGGCTGCTTCTGTTGTAGTTGTTGGCTTTCTTATAAAATTTTCCGCTGCTTCCAGTCACCTTCATCAACTATTCTTCTTTGAGTACTCCGATTATTCCTATAACAACTACACTTACTTCTAAAATGCTAGTGACGTGCTTTTAGAAGCGATGTAAGTAGTAATATTTGCGGATATAATTGATTTGTTGGCAAGGTTTTGGGACCGAATAAGGTTGAACTTTGTTCTGCAGGTGCAACGGTGCAATATGTAAATGTATTAAAAATTTATTGCGGAGTTATATGCACTCCCTATAGGAACAAACTAACTTGTTTTTAAAAAAAAACTAATTAAAAAACTAATTTAAAATAAACTAGTATATGAAATACTTTGAATTATATTAAGGCGGCAACTACTCTGATTTTAGGCTTCTGATTAGGCTTCACTAACATTTTGTTTCAAAAAGACATATTTTTCATTTACGACATTGCGCTACAAGACAGACGTGGTAAACACACTTTAAAACTAATAAACTGCCTCTAAGCCCTGTGAAACGATTAAAAATTCTTTATTATTTAAGATATTCAAATTACAAACTGGTATTATTTAGCAAACATTGCACAATTTGGACTCTGTACGGAAATTGATGCATTGCTTAACAATTCAGCAAACACCTCATCACTTCAGTAGTAAAGACGCACGCCTTTCCCTACGTAGCGTCGAGTCTGCTCTATCTCTTCATTGCGATTGACACTTAAAAGAAGCACTAAGCAAAATATCGATGAGTCCATCGACCATGATTGATGGTTGCAAAGCGTGGAAAATCCCGCCGACATTGTTTAGCTCATATTTTGAAATGAAGCATCAAAAAATTGGTTCATGTTAAATAACAGGCGCAGTATCCACACAATTCCGATCAATTGGATCGGCACCTTCGCTCATGTACCCAGGCGGTGGCGTGCCCTTTTTTGTAAACTGCTTCCGTGGTAGGCATGCTCACATATAAGCGCAGAGTTCCTCCAGCTTCTGGAACTATCACCTGTTGGAAGCAGAAATAGTCCAATGAAGAAAGCAATAATGAAATTATATCTACCATTGCAGCGTTAATTACTAGTCCTTTTTTTGAATTATTTTAAAATCAATTAAAACACGACAAAAAACGACATTTCACAATATTCCATTAAAAAACTGTAATCACTTTTAACTTTGTTTACATTTGCTTTCAGATTTTATATTTCAGAATTTATTTGTGTCGACCAGGCATGATTTTCTTGGCATGATTTATGTATTTTTCAAAACAGTCAAATAAATGATCTCTTGTATGTATAGAAATTTAAAATTTTTATGCTTTTAAATTCATCTTCAGTAAGTGGAATACTAAATAGTTTTCAATTGGTTATTTTAAAGTAATTAAAAAAATAATTTAAATTTAACTAGTTTAACAAGTAGTTGAAAATATATGCAGACGAAAGTCAATTGACTTATTTAGCGGACATCACCAAATATATGGACAAATATGTTTTTTTTTCTTCATATATTCATTTATTTGATACAATACATATTATTATTATTATTATTATTATTATTATTATTATTATTATTATTATTATTATTATTATTATTATTATTATTATTATTAATTTTATTATTATTATTATTATTATTATTATTATTATTATTATTATTATTATTATTATTATTATTATTATTATTATTATTATTATTATTATTATTATTATTATTATTATTATTATTATTATTATTATTATTATTATTATTATTATTATTATTATTATTATTATTATTAATTATTATTATTATTATTATTAATTATATTATTATTATTATTATTATTATTATTATTATTATTATTATCATTATTATTATTATTATTATTATTATTATTATTATTATTATTATTATTATTATTATTATATTATTATTATTATTATTATTATTATTATTATTATTATTATTATAATTATTATTATTATTATTATTATTATTATTATTATTATTATTATTATTATTATTATTATTATTATTATTATTATTATTATTATTATTATTATTATTATTATTATTATTATTATTATTCTTATTATTTTTATTATTATTATTATTATTATTATTATTATTATTATTATTATTATTATTATTATTATTATTATTATTATTATTATTATTATTATTATTATTATTATTATTATTATTATTATTATTATTATTATTATTCTTATTATTTTTATTATTATTATTATTATTATTATTATTATTATTATTATTATTATTATTATTATTATTATTATTATTATTATTATTATTATTATTATTATTTATTATTATTATTATTATTATTATTATTATTATTATTATTAGTATTATTATTATTATTATTATTATTATTATTATTATTATTATTATTATTATTATTATTATTATTATAATTATTATTATTATAATTATTATTATTATTATTATTATTATTATTATTATTATTATTATTATTATTATTATTATTATTATTATTATTATTATTATTATTATTATTATTATTATTATTATTATTATTATTATTATTATTATTATTATTATTATTATTATTATTGTTATTATTTATATATTTCAAAGTACTATAAGAACTTACTTCTTTTAATGTACATTTTACAGCGAAATTACAAATATTAAAACATATTGAAATTGCAAAGATACATTTAAGCCTTATATATATAATTGTTTGTTTGACATATTTAAAGATATATTATACATATTTAAAAGATACCCTAATATTAAGAAGAGATAGAGCAAGTTAGAAGCAATGACTGCGAAAAGAAGTTTAGAGAAGAAGTGTTGAAGAAAACTGTAAATAAAATAATAAACGTCAGTAAGAAGAGAAATATTGTACAGCAGCTTGTCTAAATTTTGTTGTTTCCCTCAAAGCTCTTATGTGGTTGGGAAGGGAATTCCACAATCGGGTGCCATTAACAAAAAACATTCTTGAGGAAATTAAAAAATTATAGCTAGGTGGAGTAAGCAAGGAACTTCTTGTAGAGCGACCAAATTGAATTTTTTCGAACAAATAGGGTGGTATTTTGTCCGTCATAATTTTACGCAAGAAAATACAATTTCTAGCATTTAAATAATTTATAACGTCACACCCAAGAATGCATTTTTTTAACTGCGAAATATGGTAATACCTTTGAAGATTAAAAACATATCTTGTAGCTTGATTGAATGCTAAACATAATTTTAATTGTGATTGCGAGTCTAATTTACTGTACACACATTCTGCGTAAGTTATTAAAGGCAGTATAAGCTGAAGAACAAGCTTACGTCTCATTTCAACCGGTGTGAACTCCACTGAAACTCTGAGGTTGCGTAAGATAAAATAAATGTTCCTAACTACGCTGTTTATGTGGTCAGTACAGGTTAAAGTAGAGTTGGTATAAAAACCAAGATTTTTAATTTTACTGACGAGACTAAGCTTATTGCCACTTAAAGTCAGATCCGGTATATCTTCAACAAAAACAGAATGTTTGCTAATGGGTAGCACATAAGACTTGGACGCATTGAGTTGAAGCCCATTGCTAGAAGCCCCAGATCCTCATTCAACCTGCATACCAGATCTTCCATAAGGCCAGATCTTCGAGAAAGATATAGCTGTATGTCATCAGCATAAGCATGCATGGTGAAATGCTTGCATACGCTGAAGATGTCGTTTATGAAGATGGAAAACAAAAGCGGCCCAAGAACTGACCCTTGCGGTACCCCACTGCAAACATGTGAATACTTCGAATAATTTTCGCCGACTTTTACTCTCTGCACTCTATTCGAGAGATAGTTACTCAGCAGGGACACAGCGCTATCACAAAAGCCATAATTATATTTCAGTTTAACACAAAGCAGGGAGTGTTTAACCATATCAAACGCTTTTGAGAAGTCAAGTAGGCACAACAATGTTACTAAGCTATTATCATACGAGCATCTTATATCATCTAAAACCTTAATCATAGCAGTGGAACAACTATGCCCAGCACGAAAACCTGACTGGATAGGAGATAATAATTTCTTTTGGGATATGTAGAGAGAAATTTGATTAGCCATTAGTGTTTCACAAATTTTTGATAAGCAAGATAAAATACTGATTAGCCTGAAAGCATTGGCATCGCTCGCTAGTGTTTTTTTGGGTACAGGAAGAACGATTGCAGCTTTCCAAGTGTTTGGAAAGCATGATGTTGAAAAGCAGTGATTTATGATTTGCGTGAGTGGACTAAGAATAAATGGAATAATGAGTTTTAAGAATTTAACATGGATTCCATCTGCTCCAACTGCATTTGATTTTATTTTCTGAATGCACTTTCCAACATCACTTTCACTTACCGCAGAAAACTCAAAAGATTGTTCAGCATAATGTCTAGGAATTACAAAGTTGATATTTCCCAGATCTACAGATGTAGACAGGAAGTAATTATTTGGGTTTTCTGGGTCAATAGGACACTCAGACTTTATATCGCTGTTAATACCAAGTTTTTTGACATTATTCCATAAAACTTTGGATGGTAGAGATGCTTTTAGCTTGGAGGAAAAATACAGTTTTTTGCTGTGTTTGATTATACCTATAGACTCGTTCCTAGCAGTCCTATAATACTCCCACTTCTCTCTAGTGGGGTTTTTTTTTCCACATTCTGTGCAATCGATTCCGTTTATTAATAGCATTCTGAACTCGGACATTGAACCAGGGGCAGGATGCATTCTTTATAGTAATAGTTTTGAATGGAACATAATTAACAAGAAGCCTATTAATAATATTTGTAAAGATCGTTAACTTTTCATCAACCGTTACGCTATTCCAAATATCACTCTAGTCAATAGTACAAACACTTTGAAAAAGTGCAGGTCTATTTATATTTTTAAAGTCATAGTACGAGAACGTATTAGAGGACAGAGTGCGCGTTAAGTTAATATTAAGAGTACAAAAAATTAAATCGAGATCGGATAAAAAGTAAATTTGGTTAAAGAGTAAGACAGGTGATAAATCGGACACAATGAAGTAATCTAAAAGACTAGGACTATCATTACAAGAAAACCGAGTGGGCATTACATCATTTACAACAGACAGACGACACACTTTCATATAAATTTTTAGTGTAGGTATCATTGCACAAAAGGTTAACATTAAAGTCACCACATATTACAAAAAAATTATAGTCAGTTGAAACATCAGAGACTTCTGAAAATAGTGCTGCAAAGCAATTTAGCTTACTAGGATTGTAGACGCACGATACGAATAATTTGGTACAGTTATCATAGACGCATATATTGACAAACTCAACACTGCTGCTAACAGATTTTTTTATAAGCTTAGCTTTAAGATACTTGCGACAATATATTGCAACCCCACCCCCCTTTCTGCCGAGCCTATCACTTCTAAAAACACTGTAGTTTTCGATACGATAAACAGAATCAGACACATCATTGCAAAACCATGTCTCACTCACGCATATTATGTCAACAGAGGAATCTTGAAAAACATAGTTCATATAGTCTAGCTTGCTTGAATTTAGGCTTCGTGCATTTAAATGAACAATTTTTAAGCCAAAGCGTCGTCCGCATAAGACATTCACAAGAGTTTTGTTATTAACGCCACGATTGTTGATACTAGGACAAGACATTCAATAGTAAGGAAACACAAACAATAGACAAACCAAAACAATAAAAAAAAGCAACGAGATATTTTCACTATTCCTATCAACCAGTTCACTCTAGTAATAAACATATGAATACAATTAAGAATATAAAAGATAGATGACAGAATAATCATAAGAGACAAGTGAAAAAAGAGTTTTCTTGAAGAGTAGTAGAAAAAGAGAAATACATTTAAAATCATAATATAATAAAAGAGATCAGATTCTTGCTTAATTTGTTGTTGTTGTTGTTCTGGTTCCAGCGATGAAGCTAACGCTTTCAATGCTGGTTACTATTATTGCCTCACTATCATTATTTGCTCTCACGAACACACGTCCACGTAGTGTAAAAACAGCAGCAATTCTATTTTTTCACTATTCTATTTTATTCACGCCTCAGTTGACTAGCATATTGCATAATTGCTCGATTTCTTTTAGTTAAGCTTTCGTGTAGGAAGAACTTATCACCTCCTCCACACCTGATGTCGCTTAACTTGAGCTGCCTCTTGTTTATTTTCCGGTATGCAGCAATAGCTTTAAACAGGCAGTTGCGCTCATACGGTGTTGCGAGCTTAGCGATGATCGCTGCATTTCTCAGTTTGTTGTTGGTTCGCAGCCTGAAAATATCCCGTAGCCTAAGAGTGTCACATTGTAGCAACGAACAAATTCTGCTAAAAATGTCACTGAGATTTTCATTTGCTGAAGAGGGGATTCCATATATGACGACATCAGTAGAAAAAGCTTGAGACTCATGATGTTCTAGTTGTGTCTTCAGCGCTCTCACTTCATCATCCAGAGTAGATGATTGCGTTGTTGTTGTCGCATCATAGGCTTTGAGAGTTTCCACTTCATTTCTTATTTCTTTCATACTCTCCTTCATCATACCTAGATCAGCATACGCTGCTTTGACCACAGTAACTCGCTCAACCAAATCTTTAATGGTTGTCTTCATACTGAAGAGCTCAGCAGAAACTTCGCCAATCCTCTGCATCACCCTCTCCTCCGACGCCGCTATCGCTCTCGTAAGTTGCTCCACAATACTTCTCGAATGCAGCTTAGCTCAGTTTTGAATTTGTCATCCGACAGCATAGTTGCAGTTGAGGTCGATGAGTCATGAGCCCCGAGGGGAGTATGCGGGACTCTGCGATTGCTTGTAGTACTTCTTGTGTTCTTAGTTGTTGTGGACATTATTTCCATTTACTTTTATATTTTGCAAATTTATAAATTTATTTTGCGCTTGAAATTTGCACTATATTAAATAAAGTGTTGAGCAAAATGTCACTTAATCAAATCGGCAGATATTTATTAACACTGTGGGTAGTGATTTAAAATAGACTTGTTGACATTAAACTTGAGTTAAATCGCGTTGATCAAGCTGATACCAACAAAACACGTCTACTCACTGCGCATGCTTAACACGATAAAACAAAAATATTAACAAAAATTTTTTCAAAATAAACAAATCACAACTTTCCGTTCAAAATTCATCACGTTTTGAATCTCCTTGGTCCTGACTGATGTTCTTCCACGCTGAATTATTTCTTTTACTGTTTATTATTTATACATATATTTTCTTCTCAATACAAATCTGCTTTCAGGTTAATCTTCTGAATCGGCTTCGGCATTGGCATGTAACTTCTTCCAGACGGTCATGTAGAAAAAACGTTGACAACGAAGAGAAATAATAAGATATATTTATAAAACAAATTGCTTGACTTCCAACAGAATTGAAGTGATACATTAAACAGGTGTTAAATGAGACTTAACCCTTTATATTAACAGAAACTTATCCCTGCCATCCCTTTTACCGAGAGGTGGTGGGAGATGGATCCGCCATCGATAATTATTTCTAGCAGGACCCACGTGGATCCTACTGACAAAATTCCAATTCCCAAAAATGTTTCTTCTTACAATTAATCCTGAGTTGGACTCAACTCGTAATGAGCTAAACTCATAATTTCTTTGTAAGTAATACTTTAATTATTTATATTTAGGTGTTGTTTGTTGTAAGCTATTTAATAGTAATAATTTGGGTCATCAATTCTACTAAATTTCGGTTAACCTGAATCATTATAAACAACCATTGATTTTTGTATTCAAAAAATGTTCTTGTTTGCGTTTCTCTTTTACAGTGTTTGCATTTGAAATTTTTATTTTTCATTAATTGAATAAAATTTTTCCAAAATTCCAAACATTTCAAATTTCCATAATTTTTTTAACTATCCTTGATGTCCCGTGAACAAAAAGAATCCTACCGATTAATTTCAATACAATTTTCCAACTTTTTATATATATTATATTTATATAGAAAAATTAACAATTAATAATAATTAAATTAATTCGCCATTTTGTTTGCATCCTCCCAAATAGGATATTCGCAGGTTCTTTTTATAAATGTTCGAAAAACTTTCTCCTACTTCCCTTTGAACATGAATTATATTTATGCCGTCAGGACATAAAGATTCTTCATGTGTTGCCTTTTGGGTTTAATTTGCAGCAATGCGTTTCCCACTGTCAAAGCATTAAAATGCCCCATTTGTTATATTTATACTTACTTATATTTATTTATTTATTTATTTATTGTGTAATATCTTATAAATAAATTTATAAAATATTATTTGGTGCAGGGCGGCAAGGCCATATTGCACCGATGAAAGAATGGTTCCGAGTTGTTGATGACGTTTAGATAAAGGACATTCTATTAGAATGTGTCGAACAGACATTAATGTATTGCAGAGTTCACATTGCATAGGAGGAGTTCGTGTATATAAGTGCTTAGTGGAAAATAGTGTTTTCCCAAGGCGTATTCTTGCAAGTGTAATGCATTCTTCGCGAGTTAGGTGTGTGTGATAATTCGTCCTTGTATTTGAATGATTGTGTGTTCTTAAGAAGGAGTTAGATGAGTCCCACTCCTGTTGAAACTGCAGTTTTTGAATACATAAATAGGGGTTCAGAATAATTGACTCTAAACATGGGACTTCATAAATGGAAGGAAGCGTAAGTGCTTCTTTTGCAGCAAGATCAGCTTCCTCGTTTCCAGGTATACCTATGTGTCCGGGAATCCATAGTATTTTGATGGGACATTCAAGAGTGATATTGTTCGAGATAAATTTAAAAGCGCTGCTTTTCCTGTTCAAGAGTGCTTTAAGGACACTGAGACTGTCAAAGCATATTAATGTTTTTTGTTTTTTCTGAGCCGCATATTTAACGGCAAATTGAATCGCTGTGAGTTCTGCAACAAAAACCCCTGAATCCATAGGCAAGAGTGCTTGATGAATTTTAACGTGTATATTTGAAAACTGCCTACAAACTGCGTATGACGTCGCACCATCAGAGAAGGACCCATCGGTATAAAGGGTCAGTTCAGGCCCAAACACTTGCGAAGTTTCATAGAACGTTTGCTTGTAAACTAATGGGTTTGTATGTATTAGTTTTAACATAATGACTCAGTGAAATATCAATGTGTATCTTATGATCAAAGTTTTCACTACATATAATAGGTTGTTTTGGTATTGGCAATTTGTTTGCAACCATGAGGTTGATTATGTGTTTAATGCCACACAAATCTCTTTCGTTGGAGCCATTTTTTATTGATTCATTGTAGGTTAACCAAAAAGTATCATGCAGACCGGCAGTTGTTGACGTTAAAGATTTCGATGCAATCTGGAATGCGCGCTTCAACTCTTAATGCATCAATAGGTGTAGATACCAGTGTACCCGTCGCTGTTCTGAAACATTTGTTAACGGCAGCATTAATTTTCCTAACATTTGCTTTACTGGTCCAGCTATAAATAGTGATACAGTGTTGCACCACACCAATAGATAAGGATTTGCATATTTTGATCGCCGTTTCAATGTGCGGACCTTTTTTTTTAGAGCAAATGACTTTTAATAAGTTATTTATTTTACTCAATTTATTTGTTATAACTTTGGTTTGCTCGTTTCACGATAGAGTCTTTGAAAATGTCAAGCCCAGGATTCTCATTTTGTTTTTAGGTTGAATACTTTCTCCCCTTAAAGTTATTGTAGAGCAATTGCAGTTGTGTTTTCGGCAGACATGCAGCAATTCAGCTTTTTTGGCTGGTATGACAGCATCTCTCATTACAGCCCAATTATTAATCTTTTCATCAAGTAAGTTTAAGCTGACAGATACTTCATCTGGTGGTCCCGTGGCAATGGCAAAAATGTTATCTGCATATAGTCCTATGTAATCAATACCGTTTACCATATCGAGAGATTTTAAAAGAGAATTAGCGTAGGCATTGTATAATATGACTGACAGAGGTGACCCCTGGGGTAAGCCATTATCCATAGTAAGTTTTTGAGAAAAATACCCATCAACACGTACAGTTATTTGCCGTTTGTTAAGAAAGGATAAAATAACTTTGAGCATTTGCTTCGGGACTCCCCATTGATGTAGCTCGTTGAGTACGAAAGTTGATACCACTCGGTCAAAAGCCTTCTCAAGATCTTCTGATAGAACAAGGCTGTGTTTTTTATTTCGCAAACTTTCTCTAAGTTTTGTTTCTAATTGATGACAACAAGTATGAACCCCATAATTGGGAAGGAACGCATGTTGCCTTTTGTGTAGCTTGTCTATGGAACACTCCAACAACCGTTTAGCTATTATGCTTTCTAATGTTTTTGACAAAACGGGAAGCAAGGAAATTGGACGATATCCTTCAAGTTGGTTTGGATTATTTCCTGGTTTTGGGATCGGTGATAGGATACTATGCTTCCAGTCATGCGGATATACTCCAGTTAGCAATATGTTGTTGTATAGGTTACAAAGTCTTTCTTTAAGCTTAAATGAAGCGTTTTTCAGAAAGGTGTACGTTATTTTGTCATTGCTGGGAGATGTACCTTTAGTATTTTGAAGAGTAAGATCCAACTCAGATACCGTTATTTTCTGTATAGGGCTGTTTAAAGGATGTGTGACTTCATCAAGGTTGTCAATATTAAAGGCAATTTTTTCATTGAGAATATTGGAATCAAACGTTCTGTTAGATCCAATAGAGCACCAAAATTCTGCAAATTTATCAGCTATCTCTTTTGGATGTGTAATTACTAAACTTTGATCAGATATAGAAGGGAAGTTTTCTACTCTTGTGGTCCTAATTTTATTAACTTTTTGCCAGAGAATCCGTATGTCCATCCTAGGATTCAGTTGGTTAATAAAATTTGTCCATGTATTTCGTTTAGCTGCTATACATTCTCGTCTAACTTTTGCACTTATCTTTCTATACATAATACCATTTGTGGGGCTTCTTATCCTTTTAAAGTTTTTCCATGCCTGGTTTTTTTGATTGATCAATTTGGCTATATCCGAATTAAACCACACAGGACTGTTCCGATCCCTTGATTTACAGGAGATAGGCATCGATTCATTTGCAGATTTTCTGATAATTTGTTTTATTTGTGCTGCTTCTTTGTTAATATTTTCAGTTACAATGTAATCATCACAAAAACTCGAAGTGTTATAAGAGTAACGGATCCAGTCTGCTTTTTTGTCTAAAAATCTTGGTACGTGCTTTCTTAGGTTTTTTGAAATCTTATTAAAAATTAAAATCGGAAAGTGATCTCTAGTCTCGGGTTGTGGAAGCCTTGACCACGTTAGAGTTGGGGCTAAATCTATAGTGGCCATAGAAACATCAACGGCAGTAAGCGTATTTTTTGTGCTCAGTAATGTTGGAGATCCGTCATTTAAAATAGTCAAAAATCTGTCATCAGCGAATTTTTCCCAAAGTGCACCACTTCATGATGTTTTCTGCGATCCCCATAACTCATTTTGCGAGTTCAAATCTCCTAATAATAGGTGGTGACCAGAAGTAAATTTATGGATATCATTTAAATGCTCGGGTGTTAAGTAAATGTCACATTCTTTGTAAATATTTGTTATGTGCAATTCGGTGTTGGCTTTTATTGTGATCGATTGAAACAATAGACTGCCTTGCGATACAATATGTTGCAGTACGTTAATATTATTTTTGACTAGCAATACTATACCAGACTTGGCATATGAATAATCTTTATTATGTCTGAAAATATTGTAGTAAGAAAGGTGTAGAAGGTGGGAAGTTTTATCAATGACGTGAGTCTCTTGAATGGCAATTATATCAGGTCGATGTTTGCTTATTAGCGTTTCTAGTGCAAACTTATTATTGATGAACCCCTGCATATTCCATTGGAGAATTTTAAAATCTAGTCCTAAATTCATCTTTAATTTGTTAATATTAATTTTTATTGGTTTGGTGCGATGGCATCGTATCTTTTAGTTTGTTTGGTGTTATAATAACATTTAGGTCTGGAAATTTTTTATAAAGTTGAGAGCATGGTGTGAGTTCGTTTTCTGCAGAATTAGACGAAAATCTTAATGGAGAGTGACTGGATTCAGATGTATCCATTACATCTCCACCAGCTGTAATTCTTGTGGGGGTATTAAATGTTATTGATAATTTGTTGTTGTTGTTTTTTTAATTGAGATTTTTGATTGTTTTTCTGATTTTCTATTTTGCTTTGTTTTTTAATTGAGATTTTTGATTGTTTTTCTGATTTTCTATTTTGCATAAGTATTGTTGTGTTGGTGAGAGGTTTGATTTGAGTATTTTTTTGTTGTTCTTTATGTGATGTAGAATTAACTGTAATAGTGTTAAATGGATTACTCACTTTAAAAGTAAGGGTATCATTAGTGTTTGTTGGTTTCGTGATTGTTTGTGATTTTATTTTTGGTGTTTCTGTTAGTGTAATTTTTGTCGTTAATGGACTGGTTTCTGTATGTATAGTATTTGGTATGTTTGTTGGCTTAGCAAAATTTTTTATGACTTCTGCCATGGTCGGAATGTTTCTTTTTTTGAAAGGTTCTAGCTTGTGTGCTTCAGGGTTACTATTGAAAATTTTCCATGCATCACGTGTACTGCACCTGTAGTCAGTTCTTACTTTGTTCACTGCTTTGTGTTTCAGAAAGGTGGGACAAGAAGCTTCGTAAGAAGCGTGTTCGTCTTTTTCGCAGTTAACGCAGAATTTTCTTATGCAATTTTCATGGGGAAGCTGTAAAGCGCATTCTTTGCATAACGTGATATTACGGCATTTATTTTTTGTATGTCCTAGCTTTTGACAATTGACGCACCGAATGGGATTTGAAATGTGCTCTCGAACTTCCACTTTTTCCCAGCCAAGTTTAAGAGACTCTGGACGACGAATCAAATCAAAAGTTATTATGGCAGCTCCAGTAGCAATAAGTGCTTCATTTTCTTTTTTCATAATTTTTCTAACGTTGATAACTTTTTGATCAGAGAGAGATTCAACTAGATCTTGCTCAGAGATGTCAACTATCTTTCTCGAAAAAATACGACCTTGGGTTGAGTTGAGGTTGGCATGGTTTGTAACTTTAACAGGAATACTGTCAATCCATGATGCTTTCAGAAATTTGTTGCCAGTTTTCAGATCTTTAGCCTTTAAAAGCAGATCTCCTGAACGTAGCTCAGTTACTTCAGTATAGTCCCGTGATATGAACTTCAGGCCTTTCTCGACTTGGAATACATTATAAGAGGCAAGAGGACGAGCGCTTTCTTCTTTTAATTTACCAACAGCAGATATTACGAGGTAGCGTGGTATGTGATCGTCGTTCTGAGTAATATTTCGGAGTGGTATGAAATCATCAGGCTTAATACGCCTTTTTTTATTGTTTGCAGAGTTTAGGGTTAGGTCAGGATCCAATAGGCTGAACCTATTGTGAAAAGGGGGGTCAACCCCGCTCATTATACGACTTGCGAAAACTTCAGAAAAATTGTTAAATCAAATAACAATCCGGAAAAGTTAACTATCGCTTATTAAAAAGGAAAAAAAATAAATAAAAAAAAAAATAAAGAAAAAATATATGTATAAATTTAAAGAAAAAAAAGAAACACGCGGTAGATTTGCACAAAAAACAATATCTGCGTGTATTCAGAAAAACGAGAGAGAGAACAAGCTTACGCGGCGATTGCCTGAGCAAAACTGAACTACTTACTTATATGTTTTTCAGGATCCACACTGGTCCGCTCCAAAGAAAAGAAAGAATACTTGTTGGTGTCTGGGAAATGTTAACATATTATCTTCGGACTCGTCATTCATACTCCATCTTCAGACTCTTTATTCATTCTCTGAATCACAGATATTTATAACAAATGGCTTCCAAAATCTTTATATTATCGCTTAAAAATTAGTTGATTTTCCTACAGGGCTGCTGGAGGCGGTGGTTGTACCAAAGAAGCTTGCTTTTTGCAAACGGAAGCTTGATGGCGTCGTTTGTGTTAGTGGAGGTGGTGCGCTACTTGCTGGTATATGCGGTAAAAGTTGTGAGTTCAAATGAGTTGGATCTGGTGATTAGGCAGGATCGCCAATATAGCGTTTAAGCTATTTTAATTTATTTTGTATGATTTTATTTTTTTATCAATATATTTTTTTAATTAAATTTTTTGAAAAATATTTTTGATATGATATTTTTTGAATTCTCACAAAATTTTATTTTGATTAATAAAAATTGACATGAACTAAAACAATTTTTTAACTAATACATATAAAGTAAATTAAAGTATATTTTTATATTGTGTATTTCAATGTCTGTAATCATATATGTGTATGTGTGCTTTTATAATTATGTCACTAGAACACTACATAAGTGTATAATTTGATTTGGTTTTTCTGGGGTTTCAGATATTTTGTATCTCACAATTATTCACATGTTCGTTTATTTTTAACTTAATGTTGGGACAATAATATTCCAACTTAATTTCCTCATAAATTTCATTTATTCTTCTGTGATGGTTTTCTAGGTGTTTTCTTTCGATAATTTTTTCGATTTCCTCTGGGTTAGTAATATCTATTAGTAATCTTTTGCAACGAACAACTTTGTATTTCTTAAAATGATCTCTATATATTGCATTTATTTTGTTAAATGTTTCATCATCTGTAAACAGTGCGTTCATGTAATTTGGATTTAGATGATTTTTAAATATCATTATAATAGTGGCACCATCAAATTTTTCTGCTTTAACTATTTTCTTTTTCTTGTTAAAAATATTTATATTTTTTGTATTAAGTGATCCTGATTGTTGTTTTTCTAAAATAATTTGATTTTTGTTAAAATTTATTGGTGTTTCTATTTGTTTAATTGATTCATCAGATTCTTCTTCTGGAGTATCTATAATTTCATTTGGATTTTCCTCATCATTTTCATTTAAGTTTACTTCAATTCTACTTAGACAATCGGCCACTTTATTTTCCTGTCCTTCCTTATAATATATGTTGTTTGCGTAGCAAAGCAGGGAAACCAAAATATAATTGGACTCAGGAATTTGAGATGTAGACGAGAATAAAAAAGCCACTGTTAAGTTAAATTTAATATGCAAGTCAAAACGGACTTGGGCTTTATTCAAACTTACTTCGTTCAGGTTCCGCAAAGAAGAGACGGAAGTAACCAAAGTTAGTAATAAGTTGAGTATATTACAGACTTAGCTTAGTACTAAAGATATAATATTAATTTAAAATGTTGGTACTCACTAAGCTGAAGTGCATTAAGTACTACAGTGTATATAAAACTTTTTCAAATGAATGCTTTTGGTTTATGACAACTTTTGGCTTAAACATTGCCGCCCACTTTGCTGTATTAACAGCAACTAATTCAGTTATATAATGCAAAACAAATTCAATATACTTCAAATTAATGATATACATATATAACGAGATAAATTTATAAAAAATTCAAAAATATTGTAGGTTTTCCATAAACTTTGGTATGTGTAAATATATGCAGGTTATAAAAAAAAAATGTTAGCTTTTCAATACAATTTCATATTCACTTTATTAAAAAAATTTCTTTGTTATTTCATATAAATGTGTGGAACGTATTTGTAGTTCATATTGTTGTATTAAGATTTTTATGATTGATATGTGTCTTAAAGGACACACGGGCCGGAAAGGACCCAACCAAAAATGGTATTTTGAGCTAAAGGTAGCCCAGGCTTGGAGTACAGCTCAGAACGCAGAACTTGGTGATATACGTCAGCACCTAATACTGATACTGTTACTGATACTGATGATAATTGATGTGTTATTGACTGTTGAATAACTTCCATAATAAACCTAAAAGCGACAAGAAAAGAAAACAAATGTATTTAAAGTCAACTTGTTGAGAAGAACAAATAGTTTGACAATTGGACGTGTTAGAACTCCTCTTTGAGTCTGAATGTCAGCAACTTGAACGCGCTTATCACTTCCTTGATAAACTTTAATTATCCTTCCTTGACGCCATTCTGTAGGTGGTAGGTTTTCCTGCTTGCCAACAACTAAATCATTGACTTCAATATACTTTTCTGGATATTTCCATTTGTATCTTCTATGTAACTCTTTAAGGTATTCTTCTTTCCAGCGAAGGGATAATTACTGGCTAAAAGCTTTAAGTTTTTGCCAGCGATTAATTAACGAAAGAGGGTTATCTGTGATACAAGGTTCAGCTGGTGCTAAAATTGGCTCACCAATAAGAAAGTGTCCAGGTGTGAGTGCTGCATACTCACTAGGATTATTTGAAAGGGGATAAAATGGTCGAGAATTATGACATTCTTCGATGCGGCATAACATCGTTGACAGTCCTTTAAATGTTAATCTGTTATTGGCGACAACCTTTCGAAATTGTGTTTTAAAACTTTTTACTCCTGCCTCCCATAGCCCACCCATATGTGGGGTACCGGCAGGAATAAAATTCCAAGTAAAGTTTTGATGACCATAGCTAGAACAAACGTAGTTTTGTGACGACCTTAAAAAGTTCTGAAAATCATTTTTAAAGGCTTTGGAAGCTCCCACAAAATTAGTGCCATTATCCGAAAACATTTTTCGAGGACATCCTCTTCTTGAAACAAATCGATCAAATGCAGCGAGAAAGGTTTTTGTTGAAAGGTCACTAGTTGCCTCTAGATGTATTGCCTTTATTGAAAAGCACACAAAGACACATACATAGCCTTTTGTGATCAAGCATGCACGACCGGTATAATTTTTTACGTCAAATGGACCGGCGAAGTCTACACCAGATACTTCAAATGGCCTAGGCAGTACAGGTCGTTCAACTGGAACTACTGCCATAATTTGTTTTTGTTGTATCTTTTTATGTATTATGCAAGTTTTGCATTTATAAATAGTGGTCTTAACTAAGTTTTTTGCTTTGACAATCCAGTACTGTTGCCTAAGCAATCGCAACATTAACTGATTGCCACCGTGCAAAGTTATCTTATGGATAAACTCTACAAGCATCTCAGTAAAAATAAAGAGTTATAGGGGAGCAGTATTGGGTACCTTTCATTAAAGGATAAATCATCCGAATTTTTCAATCGTCCATTGACTCTTATAAGGCCATGATTATCTAAATAAGGATTCAAAGTCAAAATACTGCTCTTCGAATGTGGTTCCTTTGCAGAGAGGCGTTTGTATTCTTCTGCATAGTGTTCTCTCTGACATAAGCGTATGAGAAGAACTCGAACATTCGAAATTTCATTCCCAGAAATTGAAAGAGACTCGTAAATCTGATCAGGATTTTTGATAATTTTACGAGTTTTATGATAAAATCGAAAAATGTACGAAAGTACACGAAACGCACGAGGTAGCGAAGAGAATTTATATAAAACATCTTCATAGTTTGTTATAAATGAAACATGCGACAAAGTTTCTCTGGCTTCCAAAACAACATTAAGAATATCAACATTAGAACGAGGCCACAATGATTTGTCATGTTGAAGCCATGCTGGTCCATGCCACCACAATTGGCTTTCACTTAACTCTTGTGGATAAGCAACTCTACTACCTAAATCTGCAGGATTGTCATGACTTTCAACATGATGCCATTTTTTTCTCTTCCAATTTTCTCTTGGATTTTTGAAACGCGATTCGCTACAAACGTAGTCCAAGAGCATGGTGATTTTTGTAACCAAGATAGGACAATTGTTGAGTCTGTCCAACAGAAAATTTCATGCACTTGTATATTAAGTTTTATTAAAAGAGAATCCAACATCTCAGAAAGAAGAACAGCACCGTAAAGTTCTAATCGAGGAATAGAAACTGTTTTTACAGGAGAAACTTTAATTTTGGCCATTAAAAGATTTGAATATATATATGAACTATTTTCTACACGAATATAAATCACCCCCGCTTATGCTTTTTCCGAGGCGTCCGAAAGGGCATGAATTTGAACCAAGTCGTTTTTTGTAAAATGTACCCATCTAGGGATTTGTATAAGATTTATCGAGGGATAATTTTCAATAAATTTTTTCCATTTAAATAGTGTTTTAAACGATAAGTGTTCATCCCACTGGGTCTTATCTTTCCAAACTTGTTGCGTAACAATTTTTGCAACAATAATTATAGGTGCAAGCCAGCCAGCAGGGTCAAAAAGCTTAGCAGTAATGGACAAAACTTAATGCTTTGTGAAAAATTCCTTTTTAATAATATCATCTGTTATGAAATAAAAGTGATCATTGCGAGCATTCCATCTTATGCCCAGTGCTTTAGCATGGCTGGAATCTTCAAAATCCAAAAATTCCTTATCCAGCAAGTGTTCTTTATGTAAGCCGCAAAGAATTTCCTTATCGTTCGCTGTCCATTTTCGGAGTGAAAATCCTGCTGAGCTGAGAGCAGCAATAAGCTCATTACGAGCATTTAAAGCAGAACTAACGTCATGGAAACCAGCTAGTACGTCATCCACATACATGCACTTTTTTAGAATCTGTGCAGCTAAGGGATGCGAATCGCGGCTATCATGGGCAAGTTGTAAAAGTGTGCGAATTGCGAGGTAAGGAGCGCAGTTGGCACCAAAGGTTACAGTTTTTAGCTGATAATAACACAATTCACTGTAAGGAGAATCCCAGAAAATGATTCTTTGGAAAGGTCTATGGGTTGGATTAACTAAGATTTGTCGATACATTTTCTCTATATCGCTGTTGAAAACAAATCTAAATAGCCTCCATCGAAGGATTAAAAATGTTAAGTCTGCTTGTAGTACAGAACCGACATGTAATATGTCGTTTAGACTTGTGCCGTTTGAAGTTGGGTTCGAGGCATTAAAAACGACACGTAATTTAGCCGTTTGACTAGAGGGTTTTATTACAGGGTGATGAGGGAGGTAATAATGTTATGGGAAATGTTCGAACTGAGGAGTCGAGACTTTTTCCATATGACCCAGATCAGAATATTCCTTCAACACATTATCGTAAGCAATTTTGAAATCAGGCGTTTTTTTTATAAATGATTGCTCGTTGCGAACGAACTGTCTCGTTGCGATAGAACGCGAGGAACCTAGCTTGATTTCTGATGGAAATGATTCTTTAAAGGGCAGCGATATTATATATCTGCCATTGTCACTCCGTTGAGTGGTTTTGTTGTATATATCTTCACAATTTTTATCAGCTTGACTGACATCTTTTTTGAGTAACTTCCTCGAGCTCCCAAAAACGTTGTAATTGGGTATCTAAGGATTTTTCGTCGGAAAACGAAACTGTTGCCAATTTCGTATGCCAATGGAACATTGGGCAAATGATGTGCAAGTGAACCATCAATCGAGAACGATGGTAAGCTACCTGTAATATGAGTAAGCACCAGTGCTGTAGCCTCAATATTAAGGTTAGGATCAAGAGGAGATCCTAGGGTAAAGGAGCAAAGTTGCAAAGGATTCGCGGATATCTGTTGATTTATTCCTGATATTTTGGCGGAAGTAAATCGAACAGGCAACTTCAAAAGCTTTCGAAGCCGTTCCGAAATGAACGACGCTTGAGAAGCTGGATCAATGAGAGTGCGTGCTGTGTATGTGGCACCCAAGTGGCACACAAGCACGTTAGCCGTTCCAAGAAGCATGTTATGACTACCTGTTGCAAAACACTTTTGCAAACTAGTAGACTTTGTTATCAAAGGAGTGGACTGTAAATTCGAATGATAAACTTGCGAAGAACTTGAACTGGATGGATTGATTACTGGCGCAGCTGAAGAGCTGGCCGCATCTCTATGTAATAGTGAATGATGACGACTATTGCATGCAGAGCAGTTTTTGGTGCTCCTGCATTCTTGTACAAAATGGTTTTTTGTTAAACAATTTAAACAGCACTTTAACCTTTTTGCAGTCGTTATCAACTACTGGAAGATTTAAAAATTTGTTACACAAACGCATCAAATGTTGTTGTTGTGGACAAAGAACACAAAACGATGATGTTGAAACATTAGTATGATAGGCATTCATCTTTTTTGAAGTAGAGCTTATATGAGCTTGCGGCGGTTTCTTATAATGTACTTTCTCTTTAATATCCCCAATAGATTCTAGCATTTTAAATCTTTCAGTTAAGAATGAGTCCATGCTGTTCCATTTAGGAAGTTCGCACTTATTTGTTAGACTTTGTTCCCATAAATGATGCGAGGATTCTGGTAGTCTTTGGGAACAGAAAAAAATTAGTAAAGGGTTCCAATTTAAACTGTTAATCCCAATAAGTTGCAGAGTTACAACTACAAAATAAGCAGTTGTTTATCACTCTTTGCAACTCCTTTAAAGCACCACTGCTTTCTACTTTAACAAAAGGTAAGTTAAATAGAAGTTTTAATTGGCTGTTAACTAAGATCCTTTTATTTTCAAAAGCATCCTTAAGATTTAGCCATGCTACTTCAAGTCCTTCATTAGTAAGAGGAGATTTTCGAACGATCTCGCGCGCGTCACCACTTGTCTTTTTAAGTAGCTGATATAGTTTTTCGACATTACTTCATTTTGGGTTATTTATATAAATTGCTGTAAATAAATCGCGAAAAGTTGGCCAAGAAAGGTAGTCACCATGAAATACCTCAGTATCACACGGAGGTACATGAAAACTATTGGAAGGGGCTGGATTACATATGTGTAGAGTAGAAACAGGAGCTGGAACCTGACGTTGTTCGTCAAAAAATGCTTGCTATGATTCATTAATGCGAGATGAGCAAAAAACGAAAGCCTTCAAGGTCGTGGAATATTTTGCTTTGACTACCGCTAAATCATTAGCATTTACGTGTGTATCTTGATCAGATTCAATATAAGTTAGGCAATCCTGATATGCCTGCTTAGTACAGATCCACGACGTTAATAGTTCCTCATTCTAGGGAAAATTTTGTATGCTCAGTTAGAGCAGTTTCATTGAAGTTTGCATCAAATTCTATGATTTGATCAGATGCATGAATAAAAATATCTAAAGCCGACATTTTTTTTTTAATACATTTACTAAAATATAAACCAATTTATATTTGTTAATAAGAAACCAACAATTAATCAAATCTTTTTGTAAAGTTCTGTTAGAACACAACAGAAATACCCTTCTGATTAGGTTTGTTGAAAATCTCTAAGCCAAATTAAGAATTGATGTTTCAATTATCATTAAAAAATTTAAAGCAAATTTATGCTTTCGATTTTTGAAATTGAGATTATTCGAAATTGAATAATTACTGTTAAAGGTTTAATATTAACTTTTGGTTTCAAATATTTTATGAATTGCGATAAATTAAGAAAAATAGTAATTAAAATTGTATAAAAATATACACATATTATGAAAAAAAAAACAAATCTAACAATTTAAATTTATTTTATTAGTTTTTTTTTCGTTTTTTGACACATAATAGTTAGTTTTGTCCTACTGTCGAAATATCTTTTCTATTAAGCTATAGAATTTATTTTACTTACCTTTTAGTTTAATTTCAATGTATGCATAAATTATTTCCAAAGATGCAGTCGATAAATAGTTCGTCGAATATAAAAAAAATGTTAGCTTGCTCTTATGTATGTACATATGCATACATTTATCAAGTTCAATGACTTTCTTGAACAATCAGCTGTTTAAGTATATAAGCTCTGATAAATTTAATAGAATTAGCTTTGACATGCTCAACCTCTGTTAAGATGTTAACATATATGAGTGAGTATGTAAAGTACGCAATATTAACGAACGACTTACATACATACATATATAAGTGCGCAAATTTAAACCAACAAAGAGGAGCTTTTAGTTTATGCTTAGTTAAAGATTATAAGAACAAAGAGAACCGATCGCGGTGAAAGCAGAGAAAAACGCACGACAAATTAACGGACAACTTGTTAGTTGAGACTTTTTCTCTTGAGTGATTTTTTGCATACGCATGAATAAGAGAACGAAAAAAGAGAAAGCAAAAATAGGCAATCGACGAAAGATTTGGTTTAATTGGAATGTTTTAATTAAAAGAACATGCTTTACATTATTTTTACTACATACTTCATATCCATATGTTAATATATATTTATATATATTTTCTTTTTTTTTAAAATTAATTTTGAACTTTTTTAACTTTTTATGTATGTTTATGTAGTAAGCATTAAAGGAAGATACGAATATATCTTTTAATGATTTATGACACGAAAAACTATGCAACTACCACTTTTTATTATGATTGTGATTTTGATGATTTTATATTTAAGCGTAGCAAATTATCAGTATGGATAATATTAAGAAAGTAACGTTAACAACATATTTTTTATATATGTTTTGTAAGGTTTTAATTTTATTTTTAACAATATTTTTAAGTGACTTCATATCCATATGTTAATATATATTTATATATATTTTCTTTTTTTTTAAAATTAATTTTGAACTTTTTTAACTTTTTATGTATGTTTATGTAGTAAGCATTAAAGGAAGATACGAATATATCTTTTAATGATTTATGACACGAAAAACTATGCAACTACCACTTTTTATTATGATTGTGATTTTGATGATTTTATATTTAAGCGTAGCAAATTATCAGTATGGATAATATTAAGAAAGTAACGTTAACAACATATTTTTTATATATGTTTTGTAAGGTTTTAATTTTATTTTTAACAATATTTTTAAGTGATTTTTTCAAGATTTTTAAGACAATTTGCACTTGCATATATATATGCGTATGTATGTGTGGATAGCCGAATTGCGCTTCCACGTGCTTGCGGTTATAAAAATGATTTTTTATAACATTTATAAGCTCGAAGAACTATATTTTTTACACTTTTTTATTTTATTTATACATTAATCTTTTTCCACTATTTTATAGGAATTTACCGATTTTTATATTTAAGTATAAGACAGATTAAAACGCACAAGCTCAAACTTTTTCTTGCATATAAATTACACGTACCGTTAAACACGACGATTCTGACTAACTGATTGACAGCTCTTCAGGTGATGATGCACCGATTTTTGAGTCCGAATGGAAATGTGCTTATTTGTGTTATATATTGTGTTGTTAAATGTGTTTATTTTATTTATACATTAATCTTTTTCCACTATTTTATAGGAATTCACCGATTTTTATATTTAAGTATAAGTATAAGTATAAGTATAAGTATAAGTATAAGTATAAGTGTGGAAATGTGCTCGTAGAGCAGCTTGAGAACAACCAAAAATATCCGGCTCGGATTGGACCAACGAATGTTTGCGTAGCAAAGCAGAGAAACCAAAATATAATTGGACTCAGGAATTTGAGATGTAGACGAGAATAAAAAAAGCACTGTTAAGTTAAATTTAATATGCAAGTCGAAAGGGATTTGGGCTTTCTCAGCCGAACTCAGGTTCCGCAAAGAAGAGGCGGAAGTAACCAAAGTTAGTATTAAGTTGAGTATATTACAGACTTAGCTTAGTACTAAAGATATAATATTAATTTAAAATTATGTGTTTATAAAGGGTGATTTTTTAAGAGCTTGATAACTTTTTTTTTAAAAAAAACGCATAAAATTTGCAAAATCTCATCGGTTCTTTATTTGAAACGTTAGATTGGTCCATGACATTTACTTTTTGAAGATAATTTCATTTAAATGTTGACCGCGGCTGCGTCTTAGGTGGTCCATTCGGAAAGTCCAATTTTGGGCAACTTTTTCGAGCATTTCGGCCGGAATAGCCCGAATTTCTTCGGAGATGTTGTCTTCCAAAGCTGGAATAGTTGCTGGCTTATTTCTGTAGACTTTAGACTTGACGTAGCCCCACAAAAAATAGTCTAAAGGCGTCAAATCGCATGATCTTGGTGGCCAACTTACCGGTCCATTTCTTGAGATTAATTGTTCTCCGAAGTTTTCCCTCAAAATGGCCATAGAATCGCGAGCTGTGTGGCATGTAGCGCCATCTTGTTGAAACCACATGTCAACCAAGTTCAGTTCTTCCATTTTTGGCAACAAAAAGTTTGTTAGCATCGAACGATAGCGATCGCCATTCACCGTAACGTTGCGTCCAACAGCATCTTTGAAAAAATACGGTCCAATGATTCCACCAGCGTACAAACCACACCAAACAGTGCATTTTTCGGGATGCATGGCCAGTTCTTGAACGGCTTCTGGTTGCTCTTCACTCCAAATGCGGCAATTTTGCTTATTTACGTAGCCATTCAACCAGAAATGAGCCTCATCGCTGAACAAAATTTGTCGATAAAAAAGCGGATTTTCTGCCAACTTTTCTAGGGCCCATTCACTGAAAATTCGACGTTGTGGCAGATCGTTCGGCTTCAGTTCTTGCACGAGCTGTATTTTATACGGTTTTACACCAAGATCCAATAAAGTAAACTGAGTGCGAAACTTGGTCACAATCGCATTAATTGTTTGCTCACTTGGTCGATTATGTAGACCATAAATCGGACGTAAAGCGCGAAACACATTTCGAACCGAACACTGATTTTGGTAATAAACTTCAATGATTTGCAAGCGTTGCTCGTTAGTAAGTCTATTCATGATGAAATGTCAAAGCATACTGAGCATCTTTCTCTTTGACACCATGTCTGAAATCCCACGTGATCTGTCAAATACTAATGCATGAAAATCATAACCTCAAAAAAATCACCCTTTATAACTCCAATAATTTTTCAATTATTAAAGGTTATATTTTATCGAGCTCAAGGTCAATGTTGCTTTCCGAAGAAAACAACTGAAGGAACAACAACCAACAACAACAATACTTTATAGAGTATCAATATCAACAACTTAGAGCTTAAGAGCTTAGTGGATCACAGCAAGAATCACGATAAAAAGCTACTGATGAGTTGGTGTAGCGGCCAACGAAACAGCTGTCTAGTCTGCTAGGTGATTGATACTCTATATAGGGTATTGTTGTTGTTAGTTGTTAGTTGTTATTCCTTCAGTTGTTTTCTTCGGAAAGCAACATTGACCTTGAGCTCGATAAAATATAACCTTTAATAATTAAAAAATTATTGGAGTTATATAAACACATAACTTAAAACTTATGAAAGAAGGTCGTAATTAATTTACAAATAAATTCTATGGCAGAGCCCGGCCGTTGAAAATATGATTATTTGTGTGTGTTTACACAAAATAAATTAAAAATCTAAGTTTTCAAAAGAAACAAATCTTCATGTCGTCATAGTTTAATATCAGCTAACTGCTGAAGCTAAGATCGACTGTGAAATAGAAGAGCAACAACAACTAGCACAACAAAATCTTTGAGTATTTAGAAAAAGCTTTGATCTATCTTCGAATAATAGAACATACTTTCCCTTAAAGTATGCTTCACAAATTAGAAGAACTTTAAGCTGCTTTCATATTATTTGTATTCTCGTACCGCAATTCAGGGTAATTTACTAATTGCATTCGTGAAACAAGTAGAAAATTAAGAGCTTAGTGGATCACAGCAAGAATCACGATAAAAGGCTACTGATGAGTTGGTGTAGCGGCCAACGAAATAGCTGTCTAGTCTGCTAGGTGATTGATACTCTACATAGGGTATTGTTGTTGTTAGTTGTTATTCCTTCAGTTGTTTTCTTCGGAAAGCAACATTGACCTTGAGCTCGATAAAATATAACCTTTAATAATTGAAAAATTATTGGAGTTATATAAACACATAACTTAAATCTTATGAAAGAAGGTCGTAATTAATTTACAAATAAATTCTATGGCAGAGCCCGGCCGTTGAAAATATGATTACTTGTGTGTGTTTACACACAATAAATTAAAAATCTAAGTTTTCAAAAGAAACAAATCTTCATGTCGTCATAGTTTAATATCAGCTAACTGCTGAAGCTAAGATCGACTGTGAAATAGAAGAGCAACAACAACAAGCACAACAAAATCTTTGAGTATTTAGAAAAAGCTTTGATCTATCTTCGAATAATAAAACATACTTTCCCTGAAAGTATGCTTCACAAATTAGAAGAACTTTAAGCTGCTTTCATATTATTTGTATTCTCGTACCGCAATTCAGGGTAATTTACTAATTGCATTCGTGAAACAAGTAGAAAATTAAGAGCTTAGTGGATCACAGCAAGAATCACGATAAAAGGCTACTGATGAGTTGGTGTAGCGGCCAACGAAACAGCTGTCTAGTCTGCTATGTGATTGATACTCTATAAAGTATTGTTGTTGTTGGTTGTTGTTCCTTCAGTTGTTTTCTTCGGAAAGCAACATTGACCTTGAGCTCGATAAAATATAACCTTTAATAATTGAAAAATTATTGGAGTTATATAAACACATAACTTAAAAACTTATGAAAGAAGGTCGTAATTAATTTACAAATAAATTCTATGGCAGAGCCCGGCCGTTGAAAATATGATTATTTGTGTGTGTTTACACACAATAAATTAAAAATCTAAGTTTTCAATAAAAACAAATCTTCATGTCGTCATAGTTAATATCAGCTAATTGCTGAAGCTAAGATCGACTGTGAAATAGAAGAGCAACAACAATTTGCACAACAAAAACCTTTGAGTATTTAGAAAAGCTTTGATCTATCTTCGAATAATAAAACATACTTTCCCTGAAGGTATGCTTCACAAATTAGAAGAACTTTAAGCTGCTTTCATATCATTTGTGTTCTCGTACCGCAATTCAGGGTAATTTACTAATTGCATTCGTGAAACAAGTAGAAAATTAAGAGCATAGTGGATCACAGCAAGAATCACGATAAAAGGCTACTGATGAGTTGGTGTAGCGGCCAACGAAACAGCTGTCTAGTCTGCTATGTGATTGATACTCTATAAAGTATTGTTGGTGTTGGTTGTTGTTCCTTCAGTTGTTTTCTTCGGAAAGCAACATTGACCTTGAGCTCGATAAAATATAACCTTTAATAATTGAAAAATTATTGGAGTTATATAAACACATAACTTAAAAACTTATGAAAGAAGGTCGTAATTAATTTACAAATAAATTAATTTTAAATGTTGGTACTCATTAAGCTGAAGTGCATGAAGTACTACAGTGTATATAAAACTTTTTCAAATTAAAGATTTCGGTTTATGACAACTTTTGGCTTAAACATATGGTATAGTCGCATTCTCCTAACTGTAATTTCCAACGAACTAATTTACTATTTGACTCCTTTAAACTATTCAGCCATACTAAAGGCTTGTGGTCAGTAAACAGTTTAATTTTTCTTCCATATACGTATGGTCTAAATTGTTTTAAACACCAAACAATTCCTAAGCATTCCTTTCCAATTACGCTATAATTTAGTTCAGATTCATTTAAAGTTCTAGAAACATAAGCGATTGGTTTATTCTCCTGTGATAGAACTCCCCCAATTGCATAACTGCTAGCATCAGTTGTAATTTCAAATTCTTTATTAAAATCTTGATAGATTTATATGGGTGCGCTTATTAATTTTTCTTTCAAGTAAAGGGTGGTTAAATTTTAAGGGCCGATGTTGAATGTAAGGCACACCTAAACGTCAAGTTTTTTCTGCATTTCATTTGACATTTCTCAATTTCAGACTAACTCAATTTGAACCATGGAAAGATACACAATCGAGCAATGCGTTAAAGTTATTCAGGCTTATTATGAAAATGGGCGTTCAATTCAAAATTCATATCGTGCACTTCGTGATTTTTTCGGTCATTTAAATCGTCCAAATGTGCGACGATCGGAAAAATCGTGCAAAAATTTGAGCAAACCGGGTATGTAGGAGATGTGAAAACACCAGTGCATGCTCGTACAGCTCGTACTGCAGAAAATATTGCTGCTGTTCGCGATAGTGTGGCTGAAGAGCCGTCCACCTCAAATCGTCGTCGTGCCCAACAATTGCACCTCTCGCTCGTCGTTGATGAGCATTATGCATAAAGACTTGCATTTACATGCTTACAAGGTGCAATTGACTCAAGAACTAAAGCCTCTTGACCATTTCAAGCGTCGTCAATGGTCAGAATGGTGGCAAGAAATGGCAACAGTGGATGATCAATTTTCGAAGCAAATCGTTTTCAGTGATGAGGCACATAAGCATCAATAAGCAGAATTGCCGCATTTGGGCGAATGATAATCCAAAAGTGATTGTCGAAAAACCAATGCACCCACAAAGAGTGACTGTTAAGTGCGGTTTATGGGCTGGCGGCATCAAAATGAGGCTGGTCAGGCAGTTACTGTGAATGGTGTTCGCTATCATGAGATGATAACGAACTTTTTATGTTAACTTAACTTTTTATGCTAACGAAACAATGGCTCTTTTGCGCAACAAATTCAATGGCCGTGTTATCTCACGTGGTGGCAATATCAATTGGCCGCCAAGATCATGTGATTTGACACATTTGGACTTCTTTCTTTGGGGTTATTTGAAAGAAGAGTTGTACGTCGATAAGCCAGCAACAATTCAAGAGCTAAAGGATGAGATAATTCGGCACATTAACTACATAGAACCTCACTTATGCCTCAGCGTCATCGAAAATTTGGACCATCGGATGGAGATGTGCCGCCGAGATCGCGGCGGCCATTTGGCCGATATTTTGTTCCATACATAATTGAACTATACCGATATTATCATAATAAAAAGAAATGACAATAATTTCCCAAATAATTTGTGTTTTATTCAAAATCAAAATCGGCCCTTAAAATTTAGCCACCCTTTAGCTAAAACTTTCAAAATATTTCTCATTGTACAGATTTATTACCGCATTCTTTCTTAAACAAACCGTGATTGGCTTAGCCATGGCAGAATTATAAGGTAGGGCCGGTTGGCTCAGTGTCCTTACGCGTCAACGAATAGTGGATAATGAAAAGGTTGGTAAGTTGTCAACACGACGAAGTTACTAGGAACAGCAAATGAAGAAAATATTTTATGTTTCCAAGTTGCAAACAGTGCGGTGGCGTGTGTTAAATTTGTAATAATGTGAGTAAAAATATTGGTAAAACAGTGTAATAACAACTATAAAATGTGAAAGTCTTAAATTGGCAAAAAAACCTGTAAAAGTTTTAACCTAAAATCGACTGCGAAACATGAACATAAAAAACTCGAGTTGAACAGCTGATTTTGACATCTAGCCCGCTTTATTCTGCTTCTACTTCATTCCTCTCCGAATCGGACCTACCTGATAATTCTGCCAGGGGTTTAGCTTTTTGCCCATAATTTCTGATAAATCTCCTGTAATATCCTGCCATTCCCAAAAATCTTTTACTTCCAGTAGTTGTCTTGGGGATTTTAAAGTTTTTAAAAACTTCGATTTTCTTTAATTTTGGTGCGACCCCATTTTCTGTAACAATTTGTCCAAGAAATTCCACTTCTTTTCTTAAAAATTCACTCGTCCAGTTGTATTCGTAATCTCGCATTCTTCAAATTCTTTAATACGGATTTCAATGATTCAATATGTTGCTCTATTCCATTCGAACATATAATAATATCGTCCAGGTAGACCATACATTCATTTCTCTTCACATTTTCTCTTAAAATATTATCGACTAATTGCTGAAAAGTGCTCGGGGTCTTTTTCAACCCGAATGGCATTCTTTTAAATTCATAATGACCATTATCTTCAGAGTAAGCCGTTTTCTCTATATCTTCATGATCCATTTCAATTTGATGGAACCCACTTTTCAGATCCATAGTTGTGAAATAATTACTTCTCCCTAATCTATTTAAGATTTCAGTTATTTTGGGAATGGGGTAACTATCATCAATACTGTAACGGCACACTCAATGGTGGGTTCTTGCTTTCATGTTTGAAGGTGGCTTTGACTGGGAAGTTGAATCCACATTAGAACATGGGGTCCAGATTTCACAATGGCAGTGTCGTATATAAGCATGAGTGACATACTGCTCATACCAAGGCTGACGCGTTCGCGGTGTGACGGCTGACAGATGACTTGGACAGCGGACACTTGACTTTGACTGCTGGCATTTTTGGCTTTTACCGTCAACACCTTTACTGTAACAGCTGACAAATCACTTTGACACTTGACAGATGTCATTGCCAGTTGACACTTTGACTTTTACCGGCAACACGTTTCTTTTGACAGCTGTTAGTTTTACTGGTCATTCAACTTTGACAGTTTTACTTTATTCCCATCTGACAGTTTTTCTTTTTCATATAAACCTGACTTGCAAAGCTGACATTTCATTTGTACAAAATTCTGTCCTTTAATTTTATTTAAATTTGACTTCGCGTACATTAGTATTTCATTTTTACTTAATTCAAATCTTACAGTATTCTCAAGCAAGCATGACATTTTTTAGCTAAGCTCTGACTGTTTCCTTTTATTCAACTCTGACAGTTCCGAAATTTCTAAGCTGACAGCTTTCGCTTACTTAAATTCTGACATTTTTCGTTTTACAACGCTGACAGTTGAAGATGTTTTAGGTTTTTTTAACACCTTTTGTTTATTAACATCTGCTATCTCCCTTGCACTTAATTTTGACCCTTTATACTTTGACAGTTAACACTTTTCCTTTGACAGCTGAGAGTATTGTATGTTTGAAAACGACATTTTTTCTCTTTTCTTTCTCTTCTTTTAAATTAAATTCTTACAATTCCCTTCATTCTAATTTGACATTCTGTGTTATACAAGTTTGACATTTCGCTTTGCATTTAAAATTGACGTTTCCCTCTTAATTAAATATGACACTTCCTGTCACTAAACTTCTGACATTTCTGTTGAATTCAATTCTCACATTTCCCTTAGCTCGAATCTGACAGTGTTGGTTTTCGGAAACTGTCAAGGTACTGGCCAGCTGTCACACTTCGCGTGCGTCCGTGAGGATTAGTTCTATTCGGACGTTGCAGTGACTGAAAGGGGCACATGGAGTGTGAGCCGTGTGAATATCCTTAATGATCAGGCTAATGTGTAAATACCCTACACATTGGACTATCTGTACTTTTTGTAGCGTGGTGTGAATGAAAGGTATCGGAAAGGGAAAGTTATAGAGCCAAGGTATCGAGGTGCGAAACTTCCGCCCATAAAGGCTTTGTCTGGTATTTTTTTGGAGAGGAGTTCGATCTAAGCAGGCATTGGAATCATTTTCAATATATTTCAGAAAATTTAAAAAATTTAAAAATTTCCTGACTGAAAAATTTCTTTTGAAATTTCTTCGAATTTGTATTATATAATTAAAACTGAATTGCTGAACTTTTCACTGTGGTTGATCTGGGCGATATTTCTTTAATTACGAGAAAGTTTAGAACCACAATGAAGCTATCTTAATGGACACTCATAATTCTAATCAAGGTTGTGGTTCACCCGCTCATTTAACGCAATGAAGTAACTCATCTGTTTCACTTTCACCTGGTGTTATCATGGGGTCTGAACAACATACGATATTGGCAGATAATAACTCTAACAATCTAAATGAACTTCTCCATCCGCGAGTCTTCAATCCACAAATGATGATTTTGTTTCTGTAAGAAAACAAAAGAGATCCGACTACGGCGTTCCAAAGCAAATTGATGTCTCAAGTTCTGCCATAGACAACAGTAATCGTTTCGCTGCTATAGCAGATCTTTCGATAGAAGCAAGGCAAGGGCGGCATAGCTGAACCGATTTTTACAGTTAACGTAAATATTAAATCTCTTATTGACCAACTATCTAGTATAATACCTAAAATCGATTTCAAAATAAAAAATAAGTCTCCATATAAAAGTAAGCTTTACATAAGAGATCCAAATATTCATGTTGAAATGATGGCTCGTTTAAGAGAGCAAAAAATTGACTCATTTTCATTTGCACCAAAACAATTTAAACACGTAAAGCTCGTTTTGCGTGGGCTACATTATTCCTCTAGTTTAGAGGAAATTAAACAGGAAATTGATAAAATATCTCAAGTAGAAAAAGTTGAAAAATTTATTACACCTTGTCACTAAAAAACAAAATTGACACCGGTCTATTTTTAGACCGGGTAAAAGATTTAACAAAATTTCTAAAATTCGAAATTTACTATATCAGGTCGTATCTTGGGAAGCACCAAAATTAAGAAAGCAAGAGATTCAATGCAAACGTTGAAATTGGGGTCACACAGCGAAAAATTGTAATAAATCTTACCGTTGTGTAAAGTGCGACAAATCAAATGATCCGCGGAATTGTTTCCTGAATGAACTCCCCAATGTTGAGCCTTACTGCATAAATTGTAACCAATTTGGTCACCCAGCTAACTGGAAAGGCTGTACTTTTTATAAAGAGTATATAAAAAACAAAACTCTTATTAATGAAGCTAAGGAAAGAAAAACAAATGCCATTTCGATCGTCCAGAGCACCGTCAATAGACAATCAATTGTTAAAGAAGGAAAATCATATGCAAGCAATTTTTATCGTTCTGAGAATCATGATTCTTCAAAAATAGAGAAACCGTTTATCATTCAAGTACTTTTGAAAGTAGCAAATTCTATATTTAATCCAGAAGAACATACGCTTGAACATTACAGCACAATACCTGAATTTTAAAAAGAACCAGGAGCTAAAACTACAACATAGCCAAGAAGCAACAATTTTGGATGCTGCAAAGGAACAACCAGTTTAGACAAATAAACTTGAAAACAAAGTGATGCATAAGTAACAACAAACGTGTGTCTGGCTGTGTTTTCATTCAATGCTATTATCGCCCATGAAAGCGTGCATATATCGGGCACGTTACATCTACCCTATCTTCAAGGCTATATCAATTATACAGGGGCTTCAAACTTAAGCTAGCCGAAATGCTGAAGTCAAAATAGATTGGAATACAGAAAAAGGAGTAGAAGAAGTAGAAGAATAAGATACATACATAGAAGTATGTATGCATAAAGAAAAAAAAGATATGACTTTCATTCAAAGAAACAATGCAAACTTTTTACTCTTAAAGTAAATTTGCTAAAAACAAAGGAAAAGAAAACATACGTTAGCATAAAATATAAAAAAGAGTAATTATTATTATCATATAAAAATATTTTGAATTTTTTTTTTGTACATTTATTAAATTTATAACCAAGATTTTGTTTGTTGTAAAAATGTAGAATGCACCGTGGATAAAAAAAAAAACAAAAAGTACTAGCTACAAAAAAAAATCCTTATAGAATACATAATAGATATTGTTGAAAATAGTTGTAACAAATACAAATAAATATTGATGTCGCAGCAATGATGAAGAGCAGAGAAATTTTATGTTATAGCAAACTTATTTATTTAGTTATACACTCAAAAAGTATTTGTTCACATTGACCAATTCCTAGGTCAAGTTGATAAATTTTTTGTCAGTATAGAGTCAACAAAAGCGTTTGTCAATTGGATTGAAGGTGAGAGTTTGTAATCATATTAACAAAATTTTATTTTGCTGATTTGATAAACGGATATTTTGATTTGATAAAAGCCTTTATCAAGAATGTCGCGTTTGCATTGCACATTTGATAAAAGAGTTTGTTAAAATGAATAATCAATATTTCCACCTGCAAAAATGGTTTGTTGAATAAAAAAATGCTTTTATGTTGAAAATATATTTTTTTATCAATCATACAAAAATTATTTGTTGTTTTGATAAAATATTTTATTATTTCAAGCAATCATAAATATTACAAAATCAAATTTATGCCCTTATTATGATTTATAACTCAGCTATGCTGACTATGTAGATATAACTCAATTTTTTCGTGTAGCGTTTACATATATTTCAGTTGAACCATGTAGTTTGAAAATTCTTAAAAGATTAAGGCAAACTACATCGCTCAGCTGAAATATATGTAATACGTTATACGAAAAAAATTAAGTTAAATCTACATAGTCAAATAATTGAGTTGCAATTCATAAATAGGGACCTTAGAAATGTATCACTAAGAATATAATTTTTAGATTAGTTTTCAAAGAAAATAATTCAAATCTATAACATTATACGTTGCTGTAGAACTGTTAAGCAAACTCCTTACTTCCACTGAATTGTTCTGGAAATAATTTTTCTCAAAATTTATTAAATCTAACAAATTAAATAAAAAGTAGACAACTCACAAAACTTATTTTTATAATTTCTGCGAACAACAAATAACGCCACCGAAATGCCAGACATCTTTTTTTGTTGTAATGATTGAACGTTTTTGGATTTGATAATTCATTTCATCATTACGAAACTAAAATTTTATCCGCTTGACTCAGGCGATTATCAATTTTATAAATGATTTCTTCAGCACAACAAACCTATTTATCAACCCAACGAAGTAAGTTTGTTAACTCTATTTACAAAAATTATAAAATTTTATTCCGACTGACTGACGATTTTGTTATTGTGGATAAGTTTCTATCAAGTTGATAAAAGCATTTAAAAAAGAAAATAAAACATATTTTTTCAAATCAACACATTCAGTTTGTTATCGTTTTATTATGTTTTTCATCAAATGGATAAAGTTTCTTTCGAATTGATAAAAAATGAAGCATTTATTATAAAATTTAATCGAGTGCACAATTCGGTTTTGTTAAAGATTAACAAAAGTTATTTATCAATTTTACCAAGAATTTTTCGTTGAGTGTAAATGTAGGTGTTGAGTTAAGATTTCATTATTTCAACATTGAATTTTATTGGACTAAATGTACATGTTTTTTCACTTTTATTACTTATATAATTATTATTTCAATTTTTATTGGCCACACATACATTTAATTTTGTTTTTTAAATGTATTGACAAATATTTAGGGTATATGTTAAACTTTGTATGTAAGAGAACACAAAATATGTTGAAATAATTACTTAATTAACACAAAAACAACTTAAATTAAATGGATTATAAATTTTAAAATGTACACTTAAAGTCCTTAATATTTGGTCGGGGGAGAATGGTTGCCCTTGCGGAGGATTTTTCTTTCTTTGTTGCCCCTTAATCCTCCACGGTAGGGTGGGATGTGTGGGACTAGTCCAAACAACAGGACTCCCGAGAGAGGTAGTTGGATGGTCGAGCCAGGGGCACCCAACCTTTTCTGGGTATAAAATATTTTTTTCTCTCATTCTTTTTAGGTCCGTTTGTTTGGCTTGAATCATCGACGCGATATTTTTTGTTTTGCACGTGAAATTATTTGTAGGCGAGGGTACACGTGGACGGCCACAACGAACCCCCCACATCTCATCGAACTGCTAGCACACAGGCAAACCAGCACGTGCAGTCGTGGCCAATCACGTGTCCACGGGTCAACTGACCAGGGGCGGTGGCGTCGGCTGAGGGAGGCAGGCGTCCTGACTACTTATCTGTGAGAGGTACACAGGGGCACATTCACCATGCGCCCTCTAAATATAAGTCAGGACTGCTGCTTTACTAGCCGGCCTCATCGCTCAGCATTGCCAGATGCAAACAAATTTAATTTTTGTTTGAATTTGAATTTTGGAAGCAACGCTGTGACCCTTTTTACGCTACGCTACAAATTGGCGCCAAACGTAGGGCCTTTTTGTTTAGAGGAATAGCAACAAGATGGCAAATTTTACTTTGAATTTCAAAAAAAAAGATTAAACACCTTTTGTTTTTTTTTTAAATTTGCGGATGACTCACTTCCGCTTCGCTACAACAGTTTTTCATTTAATTTGCAATAGTGTTTAACAAGCCGCCATTTATTTTTCTCAGATGCATCTAATTTCATACGTGCGACCCAAACAAGTCTATTATATGGACTTTTACTCTGTTGAATAATTTCTGATTCTAACATTTCTGTAATTTGTCTTTGAATTTCCGCTTTATAAAAATACGGATATTTGTAAATTTTACTTTTTATTGGTATATTGTCTAGTTATTATTTTATGCTTAATTTCATTCGTGAAATTGAGAATTTTATTTTCTTCGAAGACTTTTTGTAGCGAAGCTTTTTACGCCTCGTTCTGCAATTTGCTTGGAGTGAAATGTGAAAAATTTTCGACAGTTTTTTTTCATAGAATTTTATGGTTTCTTCATTGCTTGCGTTTATTACAACAATAAAGTTTAATACTTCAACATTAAATATAAAAAATATTTCTTTGCCCTAGTGGGGATTTGAAAATGGACCCAATTGATTACAGTTTCTATGCGCTTTACACAAAGCCACCAAGCTGTGTTGAAAATAGTTGTTGATTCAATATTAAGTGCAACTGAAGCTATGTATGTTGCAGCAAATCCAATAATCTATTAATATATTTTTGTGGTTTGGGTAGCTGCTAAGCCACTTGCTACATGAGTTGGTTAATAGATTTTTGTACTTTGGGTAGCTGGTGCAGCAAGTGGTTTGCTACAAGGATAATCAGTGTTGTCACTTTTCCACAATTTTGGTATGTCTACTACTTTTCGGTTTCTACACTTTTATCACCCACTATATGCATTTTTCCAAAATCTACCACTTTTTTATATTTTTATATAAAAATGACTGCATAATAACTACAGTATTTTATTCCTTTTGGTATATAAAAAGTGGTTACAGTACTGTTTTAAGAACATTATACGAGAATTATTTGCAATAAAACTAATTTAGCGTGAAAAAACTTACTTTATGGTATACTTCTTATGATTTTTTTTCTGTATGGCTTCAGTCAATTTTTTTCTTAGCAAGAAAAATATATTCCAATTTTTTTTTAAATCTACCATTAATTTCAGACTCAATATACCACTATTTAAAACTTGCAAGTGACAACACTGGTCATCATCCTCTATTTGTCAATGCCTTCTGTTAACATAGCTGCAGTTATATTGATAATCAATAAATTGAGTTAACAAAGTGTTTGGATCAGAGGAAGTAGTGTAAGACTTTTAATCGATGGAATACGGAATCGATCCTCACGTAGGACAAAGCAGTATTTTTTTTTTATGTGAATGCGTTTGTGTTATTGTTGATGCATGCTTTTGATTTGTGTTTACATAGTGGGAAGGGAAAATTAACAATTGCCCACAAGTGCGTTGAAATAACTTTGACTGTAACATGTAATAAAATAATAATGAAATTTAATAAAATTAACTGGAGGGAATATAATCGTGTGTTTTTTTTTAATTTATTTTGTTATTTTACGTTTTATAATTTTAAATTTTTTTATTACAAAAATACCATTAAATTACTCTTGTTTACAAAATTTGGACTTTTCACGAGTACTTAATTGAAAAAACATTTTTCGCATTAATTTGGGGTCTCTGATCACAAAAATGATAATATTATATTTTTCCAAAGGAGCGTTTTCGAGATATCAGCAGAAAGCCAGTTTTTTAGCTCTTCTTCCATTTTTTGCAAAGAATCTCTAGAATTATGTGTTTGAATTTTACTCAGTTGATAGTAATTGAACGATGATATACCTATCTTTAAAACGATATGCCATGTGTGTCAATTGAGCTAGTATTTTTTGAGTATAAACCTTCGCAGTAGAAAAAATGTATTTTTTTTTTACTTTTTTCAAAATTTTTTTTTTATACATTCTTTTTCTTTAATTTAAAATTACAGACAATTTTATTGCAAATATATTGAGCTCAAGTGTTTTTAAATCGGACCGAAAATGTAAAAGTTAAGACGCATTTAGTAATTATGTATAGGCATAAAAATCAGTTTTCTACATAATACGTTATTATGTATTAATATAATAATAAAATAATATTTCCGACCAAAAGTTTGAGCAAAAATGTAGAAAACTATACTTTGTTTGTATACTTTAACTTCAAACGTCTTAACTTTGACATTTTTACTTCGATTTAAACAAATTTAGACTTAATATTTTCGCAATAAAATTTTCTTCTGCTCTTAATCAAAGAAAAAAAATTATAAAATTTCTTACACCAATAGGACAAAGAAATTATATTTAAAAAAAAGGGTATATACATTTTTTATACTTCAAAGGCTTGGAACTCAAAAAATTCTAGTGCAATTGGCATGCAAGGCATATGGTTATAAGGAAGAGATCTTACCTTTCAATTGACATCAATTATGTGAAATTTGAATTCATAGTTCTCGAAGATTTTTTGCAAAAACTGAGAAAAGAGTTAAAACCCAGGTTTTTGCTGATATCTCAAAAACACTTCTTTGGAAAATTAATGAATATTATTTTCGTGATTAGCGACCCCAAATTAGTCTTAAAAACACCTTTTTAGCCAAGAACATTTTCCGTGTAAGCTACTGTTATCAAATCTATTAAACTGCTAAAAAGCTTCGCTTCTCTCGTGTGTCCAACGACGCACCTGTGTTTTTAAATTCTTTCTTGGTTTCCATTTATTTTGAAGACTCCTCTAAATTTAAATGTTCCACCCTTAAGAGTTTTATAATTTTTTCTTTTTTTTAGGATTTTCATTACAAATATTTTCATTTCTGTTATATTCATTGAAATTGTGAATTTCTAAAATTTCTATAGTTTGGAATGGCTTATAAATATCAAATACATGTAATTAGTTATCTGAGTTATTTATTTTAACTTCGACTATGAGTTAATTTACTTCATATATAAAAAAAAACGAAATGGCCATTTCAGCCCTTGAAAGCTTCCGAGCTTTCAATGATCGAGCTTCTTATGATCCAATTGTGTTGTGTGTGATATGAAATGTTTGCACACAAATGATCGAGAACTGGACCTACATGTTTTACGCCGACTCCGAACGGCTTATGTTCTTAAGAAGCTTTTCATGGCAGTTTTTACTCTCTGAGGTTTGCCATTGTCTGCAGAGAGGTGACAGCCGAACAGAAAAATCAATTCAATTCACAGAAAAAACTTTCTGTGTCGGATGGAGGATTCGAACCTGGGTTCTCTGGCGTAAGAGTCACACACTCTACCCACTACGCCACGGCCGCCACTTCATATATACCTTTACTAAATTGACCTTATCGTCTAAATGTATATTATTTACGGGAATACTATAAAAATGTTCTCCCGGTTTTATTCCATATACACTACATACTGCTGGATTACTTGAATATAATTTAAAACGTTTTGCATTTAATTCAAAGATATTTGTTTCATAATTTATAATTGTTTTGTATTTCTTTAAAATATCGTTTCCTAATAATATTTCATATTTATCATGAAAATTTATTACAATGAACTGGAAATATTCGTTGCCCAGTTCAAATTCTTCAAATGCTTTAACGATTACTCTCTTGTCAACTAGTGTATCTTTATTAAGAGCTTTCAATATTTTGGTTTTCTCCAAAAATTATATTTTATTATCTTTAAAAACGTTTAAATTTACAATGAAGTCTGTTGCTCCTGTGTCTATTAAAAATTTACAATTGTTTATTACTATGTAGAATAATTTGCTTCTCCGGTCGCTCGAAAATTTCCAATTTTCATTGGTGTTGGCATGTTATCTCGATATTCATTATTATTATTACTGTTATAACCATTAGGTGAATTTTGATAATGATGTGGGTTATTTTGGTGTAAATTATTATTTTTTGGGTTACTTTGATATCTTCTTGAACTATAATTTTGGTTATTTATGGGATTATGGTTTGAATTGTTATCATTTATATTTCTATTTGAATTACTTGGATATTTTCATGTGTTATTATTTGGATTATTTACAATATAAGATTAGTTATAACTTGAATTATTGTCATTAAATTTTTTATTTGAATTGCTCGGATATTTCCTTGAATTATTTATTTATTTATTAACTCATAATTTTTAACTATAAGCTAATAGAGGGAAGCAATAGCGACGAGGCTTTCAGCTTGATTGGATTACAATATAAATTAGATCACAATATCTTTAACATATGTAAGAGGTACTTAAATTATCGCATATGTACAATAAGGGTGTTCAAGATTGTATGGGCAAAATTAAAGTTGTTCTGATTTTCCATTGCCGGGCATTTTCTAGTTTCTTTATCTGTTAAATGATAAAGTATGAAATTTAAGATCAATCGGTTTAGGTTTAATAGACCCGGACCTTGAAATAAAAAACAAATGAAAATATATGACATTTTGTTAATTTTTTTTTAATTTACGTGTTATTTTACTATTTATATAAAATATATATATAGGTAATCAGTTTTTTAATAAAATTACCTTTAAAATGAGCTATCTTACATTGAAATCGAATAATTAATGAAAATGTTGTGTCATTTTCTTTTTAACATTACGCGTTCTAAAAAAGATTGCTACCTTGATGTTTTCAAATTTCTCTTGTTAAGAACTAAATTTGAAATTTTTAACAAAGTATGCGCCGTTGCTATGGTTTGAAATGAAATGCGACTGCGCGTGAAATTTTAAAATTATTAAAAAAGGAAGAAATATCGGAATAGTTCAATTGGAATTACGAGTGCTTCAAGTTGTTAAATTTTTGTGTAGTACTAAATCCAGTGATTGTGATTAACATGTCAGATTTGCCTACAACATCGTCCCAAGCAAAAACATCAATTAGTCAATCGATTAAAACTCGTCTTAGTAATATTTCGATGAGATCAATTGATTTAATAGGAAATGTTTCCAATCAAATTAGTGGCGCTAAGTTACCTTCTAGAAAGCAAGTTCTACAAGTGTTTTTTTATAATATGCGCTTTGCAAAAATGGATGCAAAAGAAAGTGCTAAATTAGCGGTTGATGCGACACTTATTTTTTGGCAACAAGCACGCATACCCACGCGTGATATGTATAAATGCGTCAAACTTCTAACAAAGCTATATGAAGAGTGGAAGTTTATCCAGAAAACTGTGTCTTCTAAACGAACGGGGCTAGTCAAACAAGCCGAAAACAAATTTGTCGATGCATTGGAAGATTTATTTGATATTGCACACGCAAATGCGCTTCAGCAAATAAAAATTGAAGAAGACAAACAGTTTTTGATCCTGCAGAGACAGAAAGGCCGTCCAGACTGCCTGGCCGGTGTCGACATGGTTACGGTCGGGCGAGAAAAAAGATCCCTCGAACGGAATGAAAAGGAGAAATCCCGACAGAAAAGACTTAAAGTGTCGGAAGAATATGGTAAGCTAACAAAATTTATGTTTTAAACCATACACAGAGGGAAATTTTTGTCTATTTAAATTTAAAAATCAATCAATTTAAAAATCAATTAAATTTTTTTTTATTTATATAAAATTTATTTTAGATGTAAGTCTATTAAGCGATCTTGATGATGAATTTGAGCATGATTTATCAGAAAGTGGTGACAATATAAATGAAGTGACTCATGATGTGGACATGTGCAACACCAAACGACGCCGTATTAATTGGATCACACCACGTCTACTCTCTGCACTTGATAACTTCAAAGTATCTGACGGAGCAGCCGTTCATATTTTAACTGCAGCAGCAGATGCATTATACCATGGAAATAATGATCTCGTTATAAGTCGTTCCACATTTCACAGGCTTCGACAAGAAAATCGTCAAAGAGAATCGCAGAATATTCAAGCAAATTTTATTGAAAATGTAATTTAGTGTCATATGATACTTATTTCTAGTGTATTATATTTTATCTCTAATCTAACATGTAGACTAATACTAGAGAGCCCATGGTCGTGCACTGGGATGGTAAGATGTTACCCGACTTAATTGGAAACAACAAAGTTGAAAGGATTGCTATCCTCGTTAGCTCTGGTGGCACATCAAAATTCCTTGGTGCTCCTAAAGTTAAATCTTCAAGTGGAGAAAATATAGCTGCAGTAGTTTACGATATGTTGGTCAAATGGAACATCTCTGATCGAATTTCTGCAATGGGTTTCGATACCACGTCTAGCAATACTGGTGAAAAAACTGGAGCATGCGTTTATTTACAGCAACGCTTGGATCGAAAGTTACTAAACTTTGCGTGCCGACACCATATCTATGAAATTGTCTTGCGAAGTGTTTTTGAATTAAAAATGTCATCAACATCTGCTCCTGATGTTACCATATTCGAGCGGTTTTCAAAAGCATGGGCAAATATCGACAAAAAATCCTTTAAATGTGGTCTTGAAGATGATGGTATTCGTGCTAATCTAAAGGATATTGAGTGCAGTGGCATTAAAAGCTATTGCCACAAAAAAATATTAGAATCCCACACACGCGACGACTATAGGGAGTTTCTGGAACTATCATTAATATTTCTTGGCGAAGATTTCGGTAACTTTCGTACTCCTGGTCCAACTAGTCACGCGCGTTGGATGGCAAAGGGAATTTATTGTTTAAAAATTTTTGTTTTTAGAGACCAATTTAATTTAACTGCCAGAGAACTAAATGGACTACGCGATATTTGTATTTTTTTGGTGCGAATGTACATTCAAGCCTGGTTTGGTTGCACGAATCCGATTGCAGCTCCGAAGCAAGATTTAAATTTTATTAAAGATGCGGTGGAATACGCTAAAATTGATGCAAATGTATCTGCAGTAATATTAAACAAAATAAGAAATCATTTATGGTATTTGTCGGAGGAGTCAATAGCTTTATCCTTCTACGACACAAACGTTTCAATAGAAGTTAAAGAAAAAATGGTTGAACGTTTAAAATCTATAAGCCCCAATATAGAATTGAAAAATAATCGCAATATGAGCATGGAAAATCACAAAATTTTGCTAACGCACAATTTAAGCGATTTTGTTTCCCATAAAACAAAATATTTCTTTACCCGATTCGGATTATCGGCAGATTTTTTATGTTTGCATCCATCGAAATGGGAAAATAACGATTTTTTTGAAGAAGGTCGTCTCTTTTGCAACGACCTTTTTGTTGTAAATGACACTGCTGAAAGGGGTGTCAAATTTATGAAAGATTACAATAAAGTGCTTACTAACAATGAAGAGGAAAAACAACTATTGCTTCAAATAGTTGAATCATACCGCAAAAAATATCCTTCCAATAAAAAATTAGATTTAATATAATAAAAAAATATGTTTTAACTTAAATATTTATTATTTGCCATTTTATTTTCACCTAGAAATTTACATGATAATAAAATTATAAAAAAATTAAATCAAAATATGAATTTAAGTCAATAAATTGCCATATGAATAGATTTTTTAGTTTTCAAGGTCAAGCCGGGTCTATCAAAACTAAAGCTACCGAGCTCAAATTTTACGTGCTCATTTTTTAGGTGAAATGGAAACAGAAAATGCCCGGCAATCGAAAATCGGAGCAACTTTAATTTTTTGGACACCCTTAATGTACAAGTATATAAAGTTGAAAAGTATTTATAATAATTATAGCCATATAAATATATAATATTTATCTGATATATACTATACATATAATATATATATATATATAGTGTAATATTTATAGTCAAATTAAGTCATATATGTTACAGGTCTTTAGGAAAAGAGTGACTTTTTTAATGGTTTCTATGTTGGGTTGGGAAAGAAATGAGATGGGATCATAGTTGGAAAAAGTTATTTTTCTGTTTGTGTTGAAAGAGGAGCATTCTGAAAGGAAGTGTTTGATAGAAAATTGTGTGGGGGGTTTGCAATGCTGACAAATTGGAATGGTAGCATTTTTATCGATAATATGTCAGTGGGTCAGTTTGATGTGGCCAAGTCTTAGGCGCTCAAATTTAACTAGATCAAGTCGAGAAATTTCTGAATGGTTAAATTTTAAGAAGCTGTTTATATTGGTCTTATTTTTATTGATGTCTTGATACCATTTTGAAACAAATCAATTTGGTTTTTCCGGAATATAGATTTTGCGAATTTATGAATACCATTATGTGATACGGTTGCAAGTTTTGCAGCTTTGTCAGCAAATTCGTTTCCATTAATTTGAACGTGTATAAGAATGAATTTAGGGTGGAGTTCTGTTAGTGCATTTCTTATAATTTTGGGATAGAAAGATTTGTTTTCCGGGTTGGATATAGCATCTATCGCGGAGAGTGAGTCGGAGCAAATGGCATATTTTTCTGTTTTGTTTTTTATGTGATTAATGGCGTCATAGATGGCAATGATTTTGGATGAATAAACTGTAGAATAATGAGGGAGTAATGAAATGTTTATTATGACATTGGATGATGTAATGCTAAAATTGGTTATGTTATTATTGTCGTGAGATCCATCGGTGTAAATCATGGTGTAATTTTGGAGCTGATTTTGAATCTCTAGGAATTTTTGCTGGTATACAATTGGGATTGTAGTAGCTTTGTTAAACTTGCGAAGGGATGTGTTGATAGTAGCGGAATGTAGAAACCACGGTGGTGTTTTGGGAGAAGGCACTTTTGTCGGCAGGAAAGGTAAATCTGATTTGTTACAAAGGGTAACAGTACGGTATATTACTGAGGAAATTTTATGTACTTTTTTAGATTTGGCTAGTTTTACAATAAGTGGCAACAGGGGGGTGTCAGAACTTACTAAGAATGATTTGAAAAGTTTGGTGGTAATGAAATCTCTTCTGTTATCTAGAGTTTTAGTGCTGGATTCAAAAAGAATATTGTTGATTGGGGTAGTTCTATAAGCACCGAGAGCTATTCGAAGTGCTGAGTTTAATAAGGTTTTTAATTTATTTATTACTGACTTAGGGGAGAAGCCATAGAGAAAGAGTCCATAGTCGATATTAGAAATTATTAACGCATTGATTACAGATATAAGAGTGGTGGTGCAGCAGTTAAATTTGTGGTTAGATAAACATTTTATAATGTTGAGACATTTCGATAGTTGTAAGTGTAAAAAGTCAATGTGGCTGTTCCATCTGTATTTCTTGTTAATAATTATACCCAGAATTTTTAGATTATCTACGTTATCTATAATGAGGTTGTTCGATTGAATGGTATATGAGCAGTTTTTTTTCTATAGATGTGTAAATGTTTGCATTTAGAGGTTGTGAGTTGAGCTCCTCAGTAGTTGCACTATGCATGTGTATCATTGATGAGCTGGCTGATATCCAGGGTTGTATATTTGGTTTTATTTAATTTTTTAACGATATAAAAATCGTCTGCATAGGCGCAGAAATCGTATGGTTTATGGGATACGATAATTTGACATAATTTGTTGTAAGCAATTAGGAAAAGGATTACATAAAGAGGAGAACCCTGTGGTATACCGTTGAACAGAGGAAGTGTTTTGGAGTAGTAGTTGACAATTCGAACTTTGAGTTGTCGATTTGTCATGAAATTTTTTATATATTTAATAATGTAGGGGCATAAATTCTAATCCCTTAACTGTTCAATTATGGAGTGGATTTCAATTTTATCGAAGGGTTTTGCAAAATCTAGCGATATTATTGATAGATGGTTTTTTTTTTTGATATCGCAGAAGTAATCTCATAATCTAGATATACTAGAGTGTCAGAAACAGATTTACCTTTCTTGAAGCCCATTTGCCGTCTATTGATTAATTTGTCTGTTGTAGCAAACTACCGTAGTCGGTTTGCGATAATTTTGCCCAGAACTTTTGCAAAGCAGGAATTGAGAGAAATAGGTCTAGAAGATGACATGAGGGTTTTGTTAGAGTTAGGGTTAAGTACGGGTATGACTGGGCTTTCTTTATATAAATGAAGTAAATGGCTTTTAAATATGTTATTGTAATGTTGTAATAACCTTTGTTTAGTAGACAAAGAAGCGTTTTGGGGTAGGAGATCCTGTCTGAACCAGGGGTCTTACCTTTTAATTTGTTGAGTGCCATCGAAAGCTCGAGAGAACTGATTTGTTTTCTAATAGTAATGCTTTGTTATTTCGCGTTGAGGTAGGAATAAGATGTGTGGTAGCTTGATTTTTTCCTTGGAAGATGTTAGGGAAGTTGTTGTCTGCAGATGCTTGAGACTAATATTCACAAAAATGTTCAGCTATTGACTCTTTATCTATTTTCAGATGTTGGTTGGAAGTTTGGATAGCGTGGATATTTTGCCATGTTTTCAAACCACAAAATTGTATTATTCTAGACTAAGCTTTCTTGGGAGTTGTGTTAGGGTTAATTTCTGAGGTGAACTCATAGTTAGATTCTTTTTATGATATTTTTATTTGTCGTCGAAGTAATGCATTTGATTTTTTAAAGTAAATAATTTCATTATTTCTTTCATAATAATGAAAGTTGAAATGTTTCTTTTTAGAAAATGCCAAAATCAATTTTTTTCACGCTTTAACTCTTCCAGTTTTTTGTTTTACCAGGGAACGTGAGGTTTTTGAATTTGATAATGAGATTGAGGTATAGAATAATTTTTTTTTTATTCGCTGCCTCTTTATTGATGTTGTTGCTGGTTGGTCGATGTATATTGTGATCGTGAGACAGTTGTGAGCTTTTTTTATTATAAATTTGGGTAAAGGTTTTAAAGAAGGGTAGTTTTGAGTATGAAAAAGTGTTGTTGTTATTGGAAAGTGATCACTGGCAGAGAGATCGTCGTATATTTGCCATTGAGATTAAATCGCAAGAATAGCAATTGGAGAGCAAAAGGTGAGATCGATGTGTGTAAATGTGTTGTGCGTACTGAAGTGTGAAGGTGATCCATTGTTGAGTATAATATGTTTAGATTGGTCGAAGAATTTAGAAAGTAAATGGGCTCTCTCAACAGCAATCGGAGAAGTAGATTGTTGTTGGGAGAGCCCCATTTACGGTGCCAGCTATTGAAATCGTCAGTGATAAAGCTTGGAAGGGAACAGTTTTGTAAAGAGAGCACGTTTTGCAGGTTTTGGGTAGAAAATTGTTTATTGGGTGGACTATAGGATGAGAAAACAACGAATTTTAATTTTAAGTAGATTATGGCTGCAATTGCATCAAAGTCTGAATTTATATTAACTGTTTGGTGTTGAAGAGAGTTGTGGATGAGCAATGCAACTCCCACAAATAAATTCTGGGATGAGTTAAGCATGTAAATATGGTAATTGATGGGGATAGGTATATTAGTAATGGAATGGAGGTGGGTTTCCTGTAACGCTATAATTTTAGGATTAAGTTTTTTAACCCTCTGATGAGTGAGAGATCCCTAGGGACCTTTTTGCCTTTTCAAACTGAAATTACTCCTACTTCGGCCACTACAACCCCCCAAAGTTACTCTGTATTCCAAGAGTATTTTGTTGCGTATCTTTTGGAAAAAAAAATCAAGCCGATCGGATCATTACTTTAGGAGTTATTGAGGTTTTAGTGAGAATAGTACGCAGACGTGTGAATAGGTCCGTATGGACCTTGTACTGAATTTCACTAATAAATGCATGTTTTTGGGCATCATTATAATTTTTTTATTGTTTCAACACATAATTCACTTGTTCTGAACACAAAGACCTAAACTCAAAGACATTAGGGATGATGGTAAAAACAAAAAATTCTAAGAAAAATTCGAAGACATGAACTTTATTGCTTTCAAGGAAAGGCACAATATTCTAATTTTATACTACTAGCAATAAACCAGTTCTTAGAATTTTTTGTTCTTAGTAATTTGTTCTTAGTATTTTTTGTTCTTAGTATTTTTGTTCTTAGAAATTTTTCTTAGAATTTTTTGTTTTTATCATCATCCCTAATGTCTTTGAGTTTAGGTAGACGTACGAAAGAGTATAAAATAAGTTTGTAGTTTCGTAAACCAAATCAGTCAAAGTTTAGACAGCGAAGAGTAAAATCGTGTGTGATAGAAACAAATATATAAATATGGCAGATGCAAGTAATTTGGACGTTGCTGAAATTGTTGTACGCCGTAGTACACGTTACCAGCAAATGACTGCGGATGAAAGGCGTGCAGCTGATAGTAGATTTGCTGATTTTATGGACGACGACATGGATGAAGAAATTGATATTGCTGCAATTGATAATTATGAAGTTGAGGATGATGAAGATCGCACATACCAACCTGCTGAAGAGTCAGATGCCGAAACTGAAGGATACGTCGAGCTAAATGAAGATACTGATGACGACGATGATGAAGAGGAAGAAAATGATGGACAGGAAACGAATGAAAGTTACTATATTGGTAAAGATGGCACCCAATGGAGTAAAAAAGCACCACCAACATCACGCACTCGTAATCATAACGTGGTCGACTTCACAAGAAAGAAACCAGGACCAACAGGAAATATACACGACCCCTATACAATAATGCGTTCAATCATAAAAGAGGAAATAATACACTTAGTGCTACGTGAAACATATCGTAAAGGCAGGGAGGTTACAGCAGCATGGAATTTGGCGAATCCCACGAAGAAAAAGGAGTGGAAGCCAGTGGCAGTATGCTGGACTCACAAGATCAAACCATGAACCAGCTATGGAATTATGGGGCGCGACGCGTTGCCCAATATACAAAGCTGCGTTGTCGTACGATCGCTTCATGTGTATAAAGCAATTTATTCGATTCGACAATGGAAATACTCGACTCATCAACAGCAAAACTGCGGCTATTGACGATATTTGGCAAATGTTGCAACATAACTTGGCAGCATCTTACACTCCCCATGAAGCACTAACAGTTGATGAGCAGTTGTTCCCTTACAGAGGCCGCACCCGCTTCACACAATATATTCCGTCAAAGCCAGCTAAGTATGGTTTGAAAGTATGGTGGTTATGCGACTCACAGAGTTATTATCCTGTGAAGGGAATGGTATATTCTGGAAAACTGCCAAACCAACAACGGGAGATAAACCAAGGGCAGAACGTAGTGCTGGATCTTGTGGGAAAAATATTTAGATGCTGGCCGTACTATATACGCGGATAATTTCTTTACCACTCTTGACTTCGCGCGTATTTTGTTGAGGAGGAAGACCGCATATGTTGGTACAGTGCGCTACAACAAAACATTCATTCCACAGGAGTTCAAGAAGAACCCGAAGTGCACCATCAATAGTACATTATTTGGGTTCAACGAAGGGGATATAGCGTTATGCTCATACGTGCCGAAAAAAAATAAAGTGGTGAACGTGCTCTCCACAATGCACTACACCTGCCTCGTTGACGAGCAAACCGAGAAGCGGAAGCCCTATGCCATATTAGATTACAACGCCAACAAATGTGGCGTTGATACCATGGATCAAATGCTAGGCACTTACAGCTGCAAAAGAGCAACACAACGATGGCCGTTGGCCATGTTTTATAATATGCTGGACGTCGCTGCATTTGCTGCTTTTACGATTTTCAACGAAATGAAGCCTATAAAAAGGAGTGACAGACGGCGGTCGTTCTTGTTACTGCTAACGAAACAATTGGCCACACCAAATATCGAAGAACGTGCCCTGAACAACCATATAACCTCATATCCAAGGATACGCAATGCGATGGAAGCATTCGATGTCAGGGTAAGAAAAACATCTTCAAATTCAAGAATAGAATATATATTTATTTGTTTTTTATTTTTCTTTTCATTTCAGGTATTACCAAGACCGATGGAAGGCAATGCACCGTCGTTTGCGGCTAAGTCAAGTAGACCGTCATGTCGCCTTTGCCGTTCTGAGTACGGGCGGCAGCGGAAAACGCGGGCACACTGCTTCGGCTGCGGCAACGCTGTTTGCGGAGAACATAGCACACTTTTACATCGCTGCAACACTTGCGCACAGGGCGGGGGACAAGAAGTACACGCTCAACAACAATAATTTTTAAACTTTTTTATAATAGTCTTAAGAAAATTCAAGCAAAAAAAAAAAAATTAAAAAAATTGAAAAAATTATTTTTGTATGTAGAATTTAGTTATAAACAATAAAAACAAAAAAAAATTTTAAAAAAAAAAATTTTTTTATGTGAAAAAAACATTTACAAAAAAGGTCCGAAGGGACCTTTTCACACGGCCGTGAAGTTCAGAACTGTCACTCATCGGAGGGTTAATTAGAATTTGCAAGTTTTCGTAATTGTTTATGTAACCTTTTATATTCCACAATAATAAATTTAAATACATTTTAAAATAGTATATATATGAAAAAAATTAGTGGAAAGGATTTGTGTTAGAAAAACAAAATTGAATACATAAATTGGGATAAATTAAGAAAAGAAAGGATTTTCTTTTGATTCCTGCATCCAGAAATCTTCTGCATCGCTGTACTCAGTTATGGGTCTAACGGATGTTGGTGACGTATTTGGTTTTGTTATTATTTTGTTTCTTTGAATGGTTTTAAGCTGGTGTTTGGTTCGGTTTGAAATATTTTTTGGAAAGATTTTTAATTTTTTGTCGGAAATTCTTTTTGATAGTAGGGTATGTGTAGGCTCGGTTTTGTGTGATTCTTTTCCGCTAAATGTAGGGTGACAAGTGCTGAGAGACGGTGAGTGAGTGATGCCGTTGTCTGTTAGCTTTACTTTGGTTGTTGAACTATTGTGCTGTGCTTGAGTAGGTTGAAAGGTGTTGGTAGTTGATCGGAGAGCAGACGAGTATGAACCGGAGTCTGGCTGGTATCTATCGTTGTAAATTTTATGAGCGGTTTTTACGTCTGTTTTTTGAAGAGTTTTTATAGCTGGTATTTCCTTATGCTTGATGAATATTGGGCATGCTTTGTCAAATACATTGTGTTGATAGGTGGTTATATTGTTGTCTTTGCAGTTTATGCATGCTATGTGGTTAGATAATGTATCATTGGGTTCAGGGTCAATATGTTCAGCATTACCGCAGTTGTAACACAGTTTAAAATTAGTACAGAATTTAGTGATGTGTCCGAGTCGGTAACAATTTTTGCAACGTAACGGGAGAGGGATAAAAGGGCGGACCATTATCTTTTGATATTCGATGTTGAGTTGATCAGGAAGATTTAAGGTTGAAAAAGTTAAAATAATAAGCCCAGTTTCTCTGAGGGAATTTTCTTCTTTTCTATTAATTTTTTGTACGTCTGTAATGAATTGCTGTTTCAATTCCAATAGGATTTCATCTTCAGGAATTCCTCTCAAATCGTTGCAATATATAACACCTTTCGTGTAGTTAAGAGTTTTGTGTTCAGAAACGTCTACTTGAATTTGTTGGTTGATATCTACTTACTTAGATGGCGCCTACAACCGTAAGTCGGTTTCCGCCTGTTGTAAGAAATTGCGGGAGCCATTTCTGTTTTGCGCTTGCTGGCACCAGTTGGAAGCTCCAAGTTTCGTTAGGTTGTCCTCCACTTGGTCCCTCCAACGGAGATGCGGTCGTCCTCTTCTGCGTTGTCCGCCGCTGGGTACCGAATCGAATATTTTCTTCGCTGGATCGTCGTCTTCCATCCGCTCAACATGACCTAGCCAGCGAAGCCGCTCGATTTTTATGCGCTTTACTATGTCGATGTCGGCGTACAGCTCATACAACTCATCCTTCCATCGTATTCGGTGCTCGCCATTGACGTAGATTGGTCCGTAGATTTTACGAAGGATCTTTCTCTCGAACGGTTGATAGCGGTTAATTTGATTAATTTTTGGGCTTGAAGTAAATTTTTAGTTTTAAGTAAGATTTTACCGTCGCAAAGCTTGTTACACGAGTCAACTTCGCCAATACATACGTTGAAATTGCTCAATTACTTTTTTTAATAGAAATGTTGAAACGTTACTGAGCGTTTTTTCACTATAAATAAGGGTTATTATAAGATATTTAGGGCTATTAGAAGTATTTTTTAACGATTTAGAGTTGTGCGTTAAGAATAATGGTTGCGAGACAAAAGTCTGCGTGCCGGCGTTCGGCGATTTATTCTTTTTTGTTTTGTTATAATACTAATAGTAGGGTATATAAGCACGTATGCAAGTTTAAAGAACAATTAGTTTATGTAATTGTTTAATGAAAGTTTTTTATTTTGTTATATTAGGTTTTGTGAGATTTTATAGCCACTTTGTTTCTAAAGTGAGATTTAGTAATAAGAAGTTTTCAAAGAGATAAGTTTGTTAATAAAACACTTAAGATGAGATCGATCAAGAATAAGCTTGTAGCCCGTAGATGTTTACTCTTCAAGAAAAAGCACGAGACTGTTCCTTGAATTATTATTTTGATAATGTTTTGAATTATTATTTTGATAATTATATTGACTTACATGTTTATTTGTGAAGTAATTTCTGCCACTATTATTATTATTTTTGATTTGGTTATAATTATTAATTGGTTATTAAAGGGTGTACAATATGAATATCCGGACTCGTGTAATATATCTATTGCAGGCTCTAAATTGTTTGGATTTCTACGGAATAAAATTGAACGCATTGGTTCTGGAGTTTTACTATTATTATTATTTTTTATTGTCTTTTCTATAATTTGTGTATTGTCTGTAGAATATTTCGATTTTACATTTAATCTTCTTAATGTAGTTTTTAATTGATTATAAAAATCTATACAATGTGTTTTAAAAGTCAAACCCCTTAACTGATCAAGCAATTCCTCTATACTAGATCTATCACTAAAATTATTAATTAAGATTTCCTTCATATTTTCCCACGAACCAACATGATTATTTACTGTCATTACTTCTCTTGCTTTATTCTTTAATTTTGACTTTATTATATCCAAGAAGATGCTCTGACTTAAAGGGTTATTTTAAACTAGGACAGGTTGAATCCTATCAACCAGATCTACAAAATTTTGAAGATCTCTATAATCTCCTGAAAATTCGGGCAGTTTTTCTAGATATCTTAAAGGGTCAATTTTTAATGAAAGCAACGCCATTTTATTGTTTTTTTAAATCTTTACAATTAAATTCCTTACATATATAAGGAAAGTTACATATATAAGGAAAACCGTATAAACACTTATTTTAATGATAATATATTATAAGCAGATAATACCTTAAAACTATTGTGTTCAGTGCTTGATTGTTGTAATAAATTGTTTTTAAGATTATTTATCTGGATCCTACTGGTTATTAGGCTGCGCTCCACTGTACTACGTTGTCCTGCATTGGCTGCACTTATTCTATTGCTGCAAACTCGGTATTTATTTTTAATGTCCGAACACGCTAATTTTTAGTACAGTTACCGACAATAAGCATACGAACTAAATTACCAAATTTTTAGTCTAATACGAATGAAACCGTCTAAGTATATATGATAGTTTCAATTGCTTTATGGGCGATTAAAGTAGGTGTGGCAAATCTAACATAGCCTATCACGATTTCGCTGAAATAACAAATCGGTTGATACCTATATCGTCTAAATCGGTTCAGTGGTTCTCGCGTAACTGTGGATCATCCGTTTAGTATCACATCGCGTTGATATAATACTCGTTGTATACTAGATATTACGCACTAAAAATATTCGTCGGTAAGGAAGAAAAGAGCAATGCCGTAAAAGAACTTACAAATTTGTGGTGAGCAAGATATCTGCAGACTGGTTCACATGAAAAAAAAAAATTTTTTTTTGTTTAGTAAATATCTCTTGGGCGTTTAATCATTCGATTTTGTTTTTGGCTACATAGTCTTTGACTTATAACCTAAAATGACCTCAATTTTGTGGAAATATTGAAAATCAATATTTTTAAAAAATCAACGATTAAACGCCCCAAAACTCTTTAACAAACCGAAAACAAAAAATTTTTTTTTAGGTCAACCAGTCTCCAGATATCTTGCTCACCTCAAATTTAAGATCTTTCGTCGTATTGCACTTTTCTACCTTATCGACGAATATTTTTGGACCAAAATGTCAGGGTTAAACCCTCAATAGTTAAGCATTGATAATGTAAAAAAAATCTAAAATAAAACAGAGCTTAAAAAATTTTTTAAAATGGTGTCTTTTTTCTTCGAAAGACTCCCTGAGGCCCTTAATGCTTTTATGCAGAACTCTGGTACAAACTAGTAAGGAAGTTAAAGTAACCTTGTAAAACACCATATAACGAAAAAAGGTAAAAACCACAAATTAAAACATTCAATAAACGCTCCCTAAAACCTTAACATTCCTCTTTTATTTCCGCCAACGCTGGTTCATCACCCGAACATTTGGTCCTATTCGAGCCGACCAAAGAGCTCCAGTGGCGTAAAACCCGGTGGAATCGTTTAAACAACAAAAAGAAGAAAAACACTGAAGAAACAAAGTCGAACAAAACATCAGCAAACAACATAAACTCAACAAGTTTAAAAACAACACAAAAAAACCCACCCACCCATAACCCAAGGAAATAAACACAGAGAGTTTTTACATATAGTTCAATTTATTCAGTGCTTATACATATTAAAATATATGAACACATTCAAATTTACCCACTCTATAAATTTAATTAACACTTTAACATTTACACAATAAAATTTGTTGATTAATAGTTTTCACCATGGTGTAAGAAAACCAGGAGGAAGCGAATTTTTCACCACACTTTAAATTGCCCCGGGTCTGTCAAAAAATTCTGACAGAGAGAGAGCAACTGTTGATTAGTGCCAAATTTTATTGGCTGCGTTCGGCAGGTACAACTTTTGTGCAACCGGTTAGTGTGTGTTGCTGAAAGAAAAAATATCAGTGTCTAATCACAACATGGGAAAATTTCTGTCTTTCGCCGCACTTTATATTTTTGATACATTTGCTCAACGTATTGAGTATTTCCAGTTAAAAATTTGGCTTTTTTAGAATAAGTGTGCTTTTATAACAAATGAAATAAATAACGCAAAATATAACGAGAAAACAAAATTTTTTCCCTATTTGATCACTTACAGATCTATTCTGCGCGTTACCGGTAATAGTAATCTTGTTACCGAAATTTGTTACCGGTCTTAGTATTCAGTATTCTGTACACTCGGTAACGCTTTCAAAAGCCGTAAACTCGTTTAAGAACAAATAACACTCTTTCCTAGCATCTGGCTGTTTTGCTTGTTACCACCTAAGGAGATGGTAACAATATTCACTGGTAACGCTTGCTTGTAGAATACCAAAAGGATGTAAATGTTACCAAAAGGTGAGTTTCTTCGGTAATAAGATTAACGTTACCGCGACAGAATCGATATGTTATAAAACAGTTGTGTTCACAGAAATAAAAAAAAAAGACGTAAACTGATACCCGATCAGAGACACAACATGGTGTACCCATTATTCAATTATTATTAGGTTGTTCAGTTGGCCGGGTCGATTTGTGGGAAGGCAAAAAAATCGCCCATTGCTCTGTGAAAATCGTATTCTAGGGATCAAAATAAGAAACTTTGCCGAAGGAACCATACCTCTTAAACGAATTCTGATGTCCCCCAATTTGGGTCGAACTTTTGGGTAGGGGCAAATTTTGAAAAATCCCACTTTGACCCATTTAGAGTGCTCCAATCGAGTCCAAATGTATGACCGACCCCCACTAACTTTGGAGGCCCGACCCACCCATGCCAGTGGCACACCCCCTGGAACCCCCTTGGGGTTCCCCATACAAACATTTCAAAAAATCGCCAGTTTTGGCACTTTACATTAAAAAATCAGCGAAATGCCTATGTTTTTTTCTTTTTGGAGTTTTTTTTCTCTTTAGAAATTTATTCAGCCCTTTTTAAAAATGAAGGTATCACTATGACACAATTGCAAATCGGAAAATTGCTTGTGTGCGTTTTTTAAGGCACCACAAGACACAGCTGCATGTCGTAAACTTACTTGTGTAGTTTTTTTATAGCACCTACTTAAGAAATGAAGGTTGTTTTTACAATCCTTTTTGTGGGTATTTTATGGCACCTTCTTAAGAAATGCGCGTTTTATGCAACCATTTTAACAATTAAGGTATCACTGGAATGCACCGCAACCCTTTTAAAAAATTAAGGTAAGGCGTTTTTAAGCCACCACTAGACACAGCAGGTAGAATTGAAATTACCATTTCATTCTTATTACCTCGTCTTGTAGACCATATACAACGCAACAGTTTTTGTGAATGCATTAAGTCGTTGTGAAGAACTCAAGTGCTAATTTCAGATAAAAAAATATTTAAAAAAAAAATAATAAGTGAAGTTGACCATTCCAAATCAAAAAGTTTACAATGAATCCACCATCCTCTACACCGCAAGATGAAGCAACAACAACAACTATCGAAAACCCAATGAGTCATATACCCAAGCACGATGTTACTGTTTTCGGTGTGTCTACTGATTTGACTGATCTTAATTTACCAACCCATCTGGATATCTTGAGGTATTATTTTTACTTAAGCGAACGTGCTAAAACAGAACAAAAAAGTTTTCCCATAAATCATTCACTATTCAAGTACAAGATAAGTTCAATGGAATTTGGGAAAAACTTGGTATGGAAATAATGCTGAAAAAAGTGTATTTAATAAATTGAATAAATTGCTTGACAAGTATCAAGAGCAAATCAAGAGAAGAAACAAAACCCAACAATTTACAGAGTATGTAAAATCTCTGGAAACAATTTTTTACATTGGAACATGTAAATTCGATTTGAAGGCAGCTCCATGTGCATGCGGCTGGGTTCCCCAACGCCTCAAAGAGTTCATGCACGATCAACATAATCAGAGAAGACTAACAATGGATGCAGTTGTGATGGAAACTGAAGAGCAAGGAGCAACGTCTATGTCATCAATGCCAACATACCAAGATCCCGATGATTCAACATACGCACCGCCACCGGTTCAAGAAGATATGGATAGAAGCACAAGTTCACAATACACAGAGAGATACGATTGTTTTAACTTTGCCTTGGTATGTGACAGATTTGGTGTGCCTGATAGAGTAGCATCGGCATTGGGAACCGCTCTTTTCCAAGATTTTAAAATGAAAGATAAGCATGGCAAACCTCTCATCATGGATAAATCGAAAGTTCGCAGAGAAAAAGAGAAATGCAGACAAGAAGTGGTTTGCAAACGGTTAGATCATACTAATTTGTTAGCGTTTTCATTTGATGGCAGAAAAGATGATACTTGACCGACAGCTAAAGTTGATGAGAAGTATCATACTAGGATGGTAAAAGAACCTCATCTTGTTATTTTGAGAGAACCCAATTCCGAATTGATTGGTTACGTAAGACTGGAACATGAAACCGCTGAATACAAAACAACAAAATTAAATGATTTTTTCAACGATAAAAATATATCACTGGATGCATTAATTGGAATATGCACTGACGGTGAGCCAACAAACACTGGCCCACTCGGTGGAATTATACGACGATTCGAATTGCTGTTAAAAAGACCATTGCATTGGTTCGTTTGCCTTCTACACTTCAACGAACTTCCGTTTCGGCATTTGCTTGATGCTTGGATAAATCAACCAGCACTGGACCAAGATCGGCAACCGGAAAACTGAGCCGTCAAATCGAAACTTGTGAAACTCTTCCGGTATGTTATTGCTATCACTCTTTTATTATAATTGTCAACCATTTTTAATTATTTTATTATTATATATTTTCAGGTGGTGGACGGCTTCCAGAAAATTGAGTTGCAAAATATGCCCCCGCTCCAGAAAAAAATTGCATTTTCGACCGATTCAAAGTACTTATACGACATGGCCCATGCAATTTCTAGCGGCGTGGTTTTGGTGGATCTGGCTAACATCAAACCAGGGAAAATTGTACATTCTCGGTGGCTCACCAAGGTCGCTAGATTATTACGATTATATGTGACAACGGAAAATCCAGATGCAAATTTAAGAATTCTGGTTGAATTTATAATTAAATGTTATGTGCCAATGTACTTCAATATCAAGTATTACAGCTCTGTTGTGTACGGCAGTGCATTATTTTTCAACTTCATTAGTTGGTCACGATTTCTAGAACCTCGTTTACGCAAAATTGTCAATCAAGTAATTACAGATAATTCATATTATGCGCATTCGGAAAATATCCTTTTATCAATGTTGTTTGATGTTAGCAAAGAAAAGCGCGACTGTGCTATCAACATAATTCTACGCTATCGAACAGATGTTGACGACCCATCGCAACTTAGAGCTTATAAAAAACCAGATATAAAGTTTAATTGCACAAGTTACACGGAAATGATCAATATGAATGACATAAATAACGTATTTGAACCACCATTCACGCGGAGCATTCCGTACGATACATTGAAAGAATATTTCAATCAAGATGATCCACCGTTTAATGATCCAAAAATTGCATCACACATACAAGGAACGGAACGACATGTTCAATTGCTAGCTAGCGTTTCCAAACGGGTTATTCCGGAAAATGTAGAGGCTGTAATGGCGACGACATTAGAGAGCCGTGCGAAATTGCCCAGACTTGAAAGTAAAAAAGACTTCAAACAATAATTTTTTTAGTTTCTTTTTTATAACTAACTTAAATTAATTTTTTCACTTACATATGTTCTGACTAAATAAATTTCAAGAGAAAAAATAGATATTATTATAAATAAATAATAAATATTATTATAAATAAATAAATAAAAATAAAGAAAAAACATAGCCATTTCGCTGATTTTTTCATGTAAAGTGCCAAAACTGGTGATTTTTTGATATGTTTGTATGGGGAACCCCTCAGGGGGGTTCCAGGGGGTGTGCCACTGGCATGGGTGGGTCAAGCCTCCAAAGTTAGTGGGGGTCGGTCATACATTTGGACTCGATTGGAGCACTCTAAATGGGTCAAAGTGGGATTTTTCAAAATTTGCCCCTACCCAAAAGTTCGACCCAAATTGGGGGACATCATAATTCGTTTTAGAGGTATGGTTCCTTCGGCAAAGTTTCTTATTTTGATCCCTAGAATACGATTTTCACAGAGCATTGAGCGATTTTTAAATCGACCAGCTCTATTGTTCCGATATTTGACGTCAACTCACAAGAATAATAGCTTAAACACATTAACGACGACAACAACATTGCCGCATTATTCAACTATTATAAGGTTGTCCAGATATTTGACGTCTACTCGCAAGAATGTATACTTTTATTTGAAGAGGAGAGCAAAAGAGCAATTTTGTAAGGACATAAAAATTACGCCGGAATATCATACTTTTTCATAGTATAAACTACTACTTTTTGAAATACTTGCTTTTGTTGAACCAAAATATTATTTGAGTAAAAATAAGTAAAAATTATATATTCAGATTATATGTAAAATTTATTGGAATAATGTTTTCAAAATAGTTTAAAATAGTTTCTTTAACAAAAAGTATAAAAATAGTGATTTTTACATTTGTGTTTGGGAAAATCAAAAATTTTTACTTTTTTCCTCTTTTGACAAAAGATAGCTTGTTTTGTTCAGTCAACGCAGAACTTTTTTCTTATATTATATATAAAACTATATTTTATAGTTAGTGGTTGTGTAAATATGTCTTCTAAATGTTTCGTGATAGAACCATTGTCATTTTTTCAAGAACGTAAAAATATTTTTGACGTAGAATTACGTCTTACAGCACGTTTGTCATTTTTGGGATTCTTTTCCACAAATTTGATTCTGATTCAAAAGTGATTCTTTAAATATCATTTTTTTTTTGCCAATTTAAGAATTCTTTCACATTTTAAAGTTGTTATTACACGGTTTTAATAATATTTTCACTCAAACTATCACAAATTTAACACACGCGACCGCACTACTTGCAACTTGGAAACATAAAAATTTTTCTTAATTTGCAATTCCTTGTAAATTCGTCGTTTTGACAACTTAGGTTGGCTAAGGACTCTGAGCCAACCGGCCCTACCTTATAATTCTGCCATGCATAAAGTGATACTTTCTGCTGATCTATTTTTTTTTTTCGACAATAAATGCCTCATGTCTCAAATTTATTTTTTTTATGTTCTGTGTGCACACGTTTCAAACAAATAGTTTTAATTAAAAGGACTACTAAGCAATTTAATAATTTAGTAATTAATAAATTTAATATTTGGTATATTTATCTGTCAAAATAAAGTAAGCGTAAGCCGCTCAACTGAAGTAGCATAAAATATTTTCGCTACCTATGATGGCGACCGCTCAGGGAACGTGTTGTGCGAGCACTTTATGCAACATACCATTCAGCCCGAAAGTTGTTCAACAGCTACGTAGCAAATTTTCAGCTGAATGCAGCCAATGATTGAAACATGATTGTACCTGCTGAACGCAGCCATTTATTTCTGCTGTTTTTGACAGATGCGGGTACAATTTTTGTGAGAGAGGTGACAAAAACGCTTTCACCTGGTTTTCTTACATCATGGTTTTCACAAAATATTTAGAGCGGACTTTTATTTGTTTATGATTCTGGGCCATACTCTTTAGAAATACACATCATTTTAGCACAATATAGTTGCCTTTCACTTCTTTTGCCACTTGTTGTTTGCTATATACACCCACACTTACACACATATAATAGTTCTCTCAACGGCGCGGCCAGATTGAGCGAAGCAAAATAGTATTACCCTATCGGCAGAACTTGTGGGATTTTTAGTGGGATTACACAATTTTATCCCATTTCCCAGAAAATTAATTTCTGTTGGAAATTCTTAACCCTTGCACTCCTGCTTCACCCTTGCAGACCCAATAACACTTTTTTGCGATGTTTCAGGCAATTTTATCAATAGCGAAGCACTTAGCCCTTGCTAACCCATTAAACTTAAAAATTTTTTGCTGAACATTTGTGAATTTATCGATAACTCTCTTCGAGAATAGATCAATAAGTGTATTTTATACAATAAAGTGACACAGCATTCACTTTGTGCACTGTTTCAAAAATTATCGGCTTACGGTTTAACCCGATTTAAGTGTATTTTTGTTAAATCGAAGAATTTTATGTTATTTTGGTTTCAATATTCTCTGGAGAAAGAAACCATTAACTCTTGGTGCGCCCATTCAGTGCATTCAAGCCCACCCACCCAATTAAAGATTTAACAGAGGTTTTTGAATTTATTAAAAAATATTAATAAAAGAGATTTTTTTAACAAAATACTCTCAACCCAAAAGAGCAAAAATACACAGTTTCAATCACTTTCCACTCCAATTGATAAACAACCCAACCCAACCCAACCCGTAAACACTCAGCGGACTCAACATGTCTCTCAAGACGTTCGTACATTTTTCGAATGACATTGTTGAGCTTGAGCTAGCGCATAGCGAAGCTCAACTCGTGGACCTAGGTCAGCATGCTTTAGAAGTGCAGAAGAAGCAGTTAAAGTACCTGTTTGAAAAATTTCAAGCAGTGTACGAAGAAATTCGTGAAAAGCCCGAAGACCCGTCGGAAGCCGTGGACAAGGAGAGTTTAAGGAGAGGTACAGGAAGACGTACCAGTCATACGTACGCTGTTATGCTTCAATAAGTGAGCATATTGAAGCGATGAAAGCACCCGCGATGGAACCCAAGCCATCACCTTCAGCAGTGGACTCACCAGTAGGAGAGCACCCAATGATCCGTCTGCCTCCATGCGATACGAACATTTTCCATGGGGATTATGTCACATGGCCCACATTCAGGGACCTGTTTACGGCCCTATATTTTTAAAAAATTCCCGCATAAGTAATGTGGAAAAACTTTTCTACTTACTTCAAAAAACCCGCGGTGAAGCCAGATATATAGTTAAAAATGCCCCCTTAACTAATGAAGGATTTTTTATGGCATGGTCAAATCTCATTGACCAATATGAGAATAAGCGTATGCAAATAAATGCTCAGCTCAAGACCCTCTTCAGTTTGCCACAAATCAATATAGAGACAGGAAGCTCTATTAAAAAGTTACAGAGGACAATAAACAACTCTATATTCACTCTTCAAACTCTTGGCATTGATACGGATAGTTGGGATCCTATCTTAGTGTACCTCTGCTCTACCAAATTACCCAAAAACACGTGAGAAGACTTTGAAAAGTGTCTAACAGATAACTCTAATATTCCTGAGTGGAAAGTTTTAGATTTTTTTTTGACCCACAAATTCAAAACACTAGAATCTGTTGGCGATATAAAGGCTTCCTCTTCTGCTTCATTTGCAAGGCCAAGTCAACAGAACGTTCCCACTCATAACGCACCCAACAGGTGGGCAGAAAAAAGAATAAACTCATAACATATGAATGTTGCTTCAAAACCTACCCCAAAACCAACCCAACAATTTGAAAGCAAACAAAATAAAAAGGACCCTAAACCATCGATTTCCAGCACCCAATGGGAATCTGATGGTGCTATTTGCAGACTTTGCAATAGCAATCACCCTCTTCGTGAGTGCCCAAGCTTCATATCCATGAAAATAGACGAAAGGATAGCAACAGTGAAGCGTGTTGGATGCTGCTTTAATTGTCTAGCAGTTTCTCATGGCATTAAAGATTGCAAAAGTGAGTACAGCTGCAAAATATGCAAGAAGAGGCACCATTCGTCATTGCATAACACCACAGTAGACATGAACCCTAGCACAAGTGCGCAAGCGCAAGAAGCAGCTCAACAAGCCAACTCTACCCGCCAGGCATTCACGACCCAAATACAGTCCAGTGACCCTACCCACACCCAAGAGCTTGAAACTCAAGAAGTGAATTCTTACTTTGCAACGAGCAGAAAAGAAATCCTGTTAGGAACGGCTATGGTCAACGTGGAACACGAAGGATCCATATTTGCCGCACGTGCACTCATTGATTCAGAATCGGAAGCAACGTTTCTAACGGAACAGCTTAGAAGACGTATTGGTTTACCCACAAAAACTGTTGGTGCTCAAGTTACTGGTCTGAACCAGACAGTGTCAGCAAGCCCTACAAAAGACTGCACTATAATAATACGATCTTCTAAAAACCCTCAATTTAGAGTAGAAGCCCAGGCTCTTGTATTGAAAACCCTCACAAGCGATTTACCCACACACTCGATAGATGTAAATCTTGCTAAAAGCCTAGCTGGACTCCAAATGTCCGATGCACAATTTTATGAGTCTCGACCCGTAGACATTATCATTGGTAGTGATTTTTACCCGAAAATTATCTGTAGTGGTGTCAAGCGCAACATTTGTGGATCACTCTTGGCCCAAGAATCTGAATTTGGTTGAATTCTCTCAGGACCCCTTCCTCATGAACAGTCAACACCCAGTAATATTGTTTCATAATACAATAAAGTCGAACCAGATGACTTTTTGACTCGGTTCTGGGAAGTGAAAGAAGTTCCAAAAACATCTTCGCTCTCAGCTGACGATAAGCAATGCGAAGAATTCTTCAAAACTACAACACGCCGTAACTCTAATGGGCGTTTTGTTGTGAAATTACCCTTTAAGAACCCTTACGCATTGGAACTTGGCAACTCAAGTCCTATCGCAATGGCGCAATATTTACGCAATGAAAATTCATTACTCAAAAAGTCTGAACTCAAGGCAAAGTATGATCGAGTCGTGTGCGAATACTAGCAACTCGGCCATATGAAAGCGATCAAAAACCCACACTCTTACACGGATAGACCCAAACATTATTATCTGCCACATCACGCAGTTATCAAGCCCGATAGCTTAACAACTAAACTCAGAGTAGTATTTAACGCATCAAACCCTACAACTACCCGAAAAAGTTTAAATGATGTGCTTCACATTGGTCCAACACTCCAACTTGACCTAGTCTTGTTGATCATCAAGTGGAGGCTCTATGAGTTCGTTTTTAACGCTGACATCGAGAAAATGTATCGACAAATTGTGGTTGACCCGGAATACACACCCTATCAACGAATTTTATTCCTAAAGTCCAGTGAAGAACCCATTCAGGGTTCAGGCACCCGTTCATACAAAACGTGAAGTTTTATCGTCCATAGCCAAGTTGTTTGACCCTGCTGGCTGGTTAGCGCCAATTGTGATAGCTGCTAAAATTATTATGCAACAAGTTCGGCTAGATAAAACGGAGTGGGACGAGACCCTAAAACCCTTAACTCAACACCGATGGCAAACATTTATTGACGGCTACGCTTCGATCAACACGATAGAGATTGCGAGATGGACCCACTTTACACCCAAAGCAACTATTCAATTCCATGGATTTTCTGATGCCTCAGAAAAAGCCTATGGTGCCGCACTTTATTTGCGAGTCTCAAATGGAAATATTGAAACACACACTAAGCTCCTAGTCGCTTAAACACGAGTTGCGCCGGTAAAGACAATATATTTACCGAGGCTTGAACTCTGCGGAGCTGTTTTACTGGCAAATTTAGTCGATGCTATCGTACCCCATCTCGATCTAAAGCAATATCAATTGTATCTTTGGACGGACTCTACCATTGTTCTAGCCTGGCTTAAAAGGCAATCCTGTTCCTGGAACACACTTGTGGCCAATCGTGTCTCAACGATCATTGAAAAGGTTGGAACCGACAACTGGAGCCACGTTGAATCTCACGACAACCCGGCAGATGTAGCCAGTCGAGGATGTTCTTCCATAGAACTAAGAGATCATCATCTCTGGTGGCACGGTCCAAATTGGCTCAAACGTGAAAAAGAATTCTGGCCCAAGTCCAAAGATCCCGTTGACACTACCCTTGACTTAAAACCCATTAAGTCGTTTGCCACATCAACCCAAGAGGACATCTTGAACCGGTTCTCCTCGCTGCCAAGAGCTCTACGTGTCATGGCGTATGTATATCGTTTTTATATCAACTCTTTACCCTCGCGTCGTTCACAAATGAGTCACACGACGTTAGATATAACATCTAGTGAAATAACAGCGATAAGAGAAAAGCTCATCATATTAAGTCAGAAAAATGGATACTCAGAAGAATATGCTTCACTTACAAGCAAACAGCCTATGTCATCAAAGAGTTCCATTTTAACCCTTACGCCCTTTCTGGACTCGAAAGGAATAATTCGAGCAAATGGACGCCTAGTCAAGTCACCAGCTCTAACGTATAATGAACGTCACCCCATAATATTGCCATATGAAAGCCAATTAACACGACTTTTGACTGATATGACACATTTTGTCACCCTACAAGGCGGTAACCAGTTAATGTTAAGACTTCTACGATGTGAGTTCTGGGTACCCAAACTCAAGAATCTCATTAAAACATGCGTTGATAACTGCAAAACATGTGACTTACACAAGAAAAAGCTGCAAACCCAAATAATGGCTGCACTACCCGCAGAACGCACTACTCTTACCCGCCCATTCACAAATACAGGTGTTGATTTCGCTGGACCCGTAGAAATCAAAAATTACACCGGGCGAGCCTGCTTAATAACGAAAGGCTATATTTGCGTTTTTATTTGTTTTGCCACGAAAGCAATTTACCTTGAAGCGACAAGTGATCTCTTTACCCAAGCGTTCTTAGCAGCGTTGTCCCGATTCTTTACTCCGACAATGGAACGAATTTCGTTGGAGCAGCGCAAATGCTGAAGAAAGATCGGCGGGAGTTCATGAAGACGCTCCAGACCCAAGTTGTGAACAACTACAGCCACCAAGATAATGTGGTATTTTATATCCCCTGGCTCTCCATACATGGGTGGACTGTGGGAAGCCGGCGTAAAAAGTTGTAAATCACATTTAAAAAAGTCATACGCAAATCAAGGGTTCACTTTCGAAGAATTTTCTACCCTGCTCGCTCGAATCGAAAGTTGCCTTAACTCAAGAACTGTAAGTCCTTCAAGTGAGAACCCGGGTGATTTAGCACCTTTAACCCCAGGACACTTTTTGATTGGTACCCCGTTACGCACCCCAGATGAACCCGATTTAAGCAACTGTACGCCTAACGTAATAAACCGTTGACAAAAATTAAAGATCCTTCATCACAATTTCTGCAGAAGATGTAAAGATGAATATCTTATAGAACTCCATAAAAGATATAAATGGAAACACCCTCAAACCGCTATTAATGTTGATGATCTCGTGGTCATTCGACACGAAAATTTGCCACCAAACGCATGGAGCTTAGGTAGAATCGCGAAGGTTTACTTAGGCTTAGACTCGAGAGCTCGTGTGGTCGACATTCGCACTGCAAAAGGTGTCACTACCAGACCCATAACGAAGGTAGTGGTTCTACCCTCGGAGTAAAATGTACTCTAATATACTCCCTCTACTCTACTCTACTCTACTCTATTCTACTCTACTCTACTCAACTCTTTTCTACTCTACTCTAGTCTACTCGACTCTACTCTACCGTACTCTAATGCATCTGTTTTGCAGTAGTTATGGCACCCAGCAACAATAAATGCTGCGCAAATACGAGATGCAGCAACCAACATTGTCACAACAACAACAATAGCAGTGCAAACAAGAAACGCGCAGGCAACAGGGACAGATGCACTAACACCCAAAAAAACATGCACCACAAGGTCACCAAGAAACGCTACCAGCCAGATTACAGCACTCACGCTAGTCATACCCACCCACCTGCTTGTGGACTATGCAATCAAGACCACCGTCTGATGATCTGCCCAAAGTTCCGCAGCATGAACCTGACCGCCAAATACGACGCAGTAGCAAGGCTAAAATATTGCGTGAACTCTCTTGCGCGGTCCCATCGGACTGATGCTTGCACCAATGTCCACAAGTGTGCCCTTTGCCATGCCAAGCATCACAACAGTTTGCATGGACACCCGCGCCTACGACAACTAGAACCCAAAGAAGACGAGCGTGCCAGTCGTTCCACGGTCTCTGGAACACTGCATACAGCGGTTTTAGTACCGACTGCAATGGTGAAAGTGCACCACGGCGACAATTGGCACTATATAAGGGCATTGGTGAACCCTTGTCGTACGATGACCATGATCGCATGGGAGCTGGTGGAAAAATTAAAGCTGGACACCATTCAGCTGGACGTCGGCCGAAGCTGGTGCCAATTTGTGGTAGGATCCCGATACGACGAAGGGTTTAAGTGTGACGTTCGTGCGCTCATCTCAAATGAACTTCCACATAAACCCTATGAGGCGGAAATCGACGAAGCGGTACTGAAACGGTTCGAACATATGTTCTTAGCCGACCCTAAGGCAACCTTAACAAAGAGCATTTCGCTGGAACTCGGCGCTGACATTTTTCCACGAGTGGTTAAGAATGGTCTGTTTGCAGGCGAGAATGGTCTACTGATTGCTCAAAGCACTGCGTTCAGCTGGACACTGTCTGGCCCATGTGGACTTTGAGCACCCCACCCCCGAGCATATAACTCTGTAACTCCTGCTCGAACTATACTTACACCTGATTAAAAACAAAAAAAGGCACTGAATTTTGAATAAAATGAACTATTTGTGAATATAAAACTCATGTGAATCATTAATCTTTGTACCCAATTAACCCTTTTTTAAGTTTTGCAGATATTGCAAGGCGGGCGGAATGTTTACGTGACCACGTAACCCTGTGGTCACTGAACACAGCTGCGCCGTCTACTCGCCGCTGTGGCTGACTTGGCGCTGAAGTCGCCGAGGTGATCGGCCACGGTAACGAGTGACACTCGGGCACATAGAAGGAGGCAAATTATTATTCGTTTTGGAAACCTAAAAGGACGGACGTTTTTTTCAACCCACCCTCAACTCCAATACAACATTCAACATTATATAAATTATAAATCAGAAAACACGTCACGATTACATACCTTGTAAAACACCATATAACGAAAAAAGGTAAAAACCACAAATTAAAACATTCAATAAACGGACTCTAAAACCCTAACATTACTCTTTTATTTCCGCCAACGCCGGTTCATCACCCGAATAAGGAGTTTTCATTAAACTTTTCAAATTTGCAACCCCACTACGTTTTTAATCCTGGATGTGCTTCATTAGTCGAATCCACTAACAGTGATTATATTTTTTGTGTTTTTTTAATGAAGTCACTAATATTTTTGTTCACAATACCTAATTTTTCTTTATTTATTTTATTTTATTGGTTTTGTTTATTATATTTTGTTTATTTATATTATATATAGATATAATAGCTTACAAAAAATGGTTAAAATAACGATGCACATGCAGAGTTAATATCAAAGCTTATGGTCCAATTATGTTCGAGTAGCGCGACACAACGTGGCCGTAGCAAATGGCAAATTGCACGTAGCAAATTTGGTGTTGATTATGAAGACGTGTATCTCCTTAGAAAACTAGAAATCAGCTGGATTTATTTATAAAAAGTAAAACATTTGTAATTGGTACTGATGTAATTGGTACTGAAAACACAAATGTAGATAAAATAAAAGTTTTGTTTTTGAAATCAATTTGTTTCACTAAGAATCAAGAGCAATTCGATTAGATTGAAAGAGAAAAAATATGACGGCTTCACGTGGGGGTCGCGGATTGTCAAAATGTTTACCTGCTAGCCGCATTACATTTGGCAGTGTAGCGGACGTATGTTGTAGCCTTGTACCATTGCGGTAGCTCTTTTCCGATTTGCAGCAGCTCATTGTGCCATCATACTTTTTTATCTCGCACTTCCAATATTTTCATGGTACTAGAATTTATTCGTATATACTTAGAAGAAAACTTTTAACGCAGAAATTAATTTATTTTATTATATTTATCTGCAAATAAAAGAACGAACAAAAGAATTCTGCGTTAAAACTCAGAATTTATCAGCAAATTTCCGCACATAAACTAAATAACATAAACAATGAAAATTTAGTTGTCACAAAAACGTAGAGTGACGTAGATTTCAAAATGAAATTGAACTTTTTATTTGTTCCACGTTTATCTTAAGGTTGCAAGTCTCTTTTTATCTACATTTTTCTAAGTTACGATGAGTGGTGCATAACCAGATACCCACAAAGCTCATAAAACAGAAATTCAATTCACATTTGCTACAGCCACGTTACGTTGCGTTAAGCGAGCATAATTGAACCATTATGTGTAAAGTATAAACTCAATGCACCAACCCTTGCGATATTTATTCAGGTTTTAATTTTTTATAACATTGCTTTGTATGGGAAGTAGGCTAGATTTCATTTAAATTTTGCAAATCTCAAAATCAGTGTCTTAGTTAAAAATCTTGAATTAGGGACGGCAACAGCGGTGCACTTTCGCAGCTGCGCATGCAAAGCTATTTTAAGTACCTCTTACTGCAATATTTTGAAGCCTACAAAGAGAAAATGTATTTATACCACCGTGTTCAAAAAGAAAGGTTCATTCACATTGTGAATTGGACTAACTGTCCGATTCGAATTTTTTTTTTAGTAGATTGCCAAATATGGCTATGACAAGGCTGCCAAATATCAGCAAATGTTGACATTTGGTAAAGTGACAGTGTTTTGTTTACAACAACGTTTTCCGTGTCTTTGATTTTTACGATGGAAGAAAAAATTGAGCAACGAGTTTGTATCAAATTTTGTGTGAAAAATAGTTTCAACTGCGCCGGTACGGGTAAAATGTTGAATGTTACAGTGACTCTGCTCTATCGTATCAGAAGGCAAACAAGTGGTTTAACCGATTTGTGAGTGGCCAAGACGAAGTAGAAGACGACCCTCGTACCGGGCGGCCATCATGTTCGACTATCGAAGAAAACGTTGGAAAAATCAAAGAAATGTTGGTCAAAAATCGGAAATTGACGATTAGAGAGATAGCAGAGGACGTCGGCATTTCAATTGGATCCGTTCAGAACATTTTGAAGAATGAATTGGGCTTGAGACGTGTCGCTGCGAATGCACCATCGCACAATGCTCATCTTATTCTATATATTCTAATATTATGACTTTTTGGCCAAAAACAACACGATAATCATCCAGCAGCAAATTTACCTGACCTGGCTGCGTGTGATTTTTTCCTGTTCGATCGAGTCAAAAAACCGCTTCGAGGAACGCGTTTCACCAGCTTAGAAGAGGTCATGGAAAAATCGTTGAACGCTCTGAAGACCATACCAAAAACCGTGTTCCATAGAGGGTTCCGTGACTGGATCAAGCGCTGCCCTAAGTGCGTTGCAGCCGACGGGGACTACTTTGAAGGCGACAATATTTATTTGGATGAATAAACTTGTACTTTACTTTTTTTCAATAAATGAACCTTTCTTTTTGAACAAGGTGGTATTACTACAAATACAGGTGTCATGTGTGCAGTGCATAACATATTATGCATATAATAAAAATGTTTTAAATTATTTATCAACGCCTTTACTACACTAAACATCATTTATTTACTACACTAACCGGCGTGAGCTCACTTTAATCTTAATTAGAAGCATAGGGTTAATTATCACTTTCCAGTATTCAAGAGTGGAACAAGATCTTATTGTTCAATAGCCCAATAGAAAAAAGTACTAACATTATAGCGACATTGTATGATGGTATTTTAAAACAAGATTTTATAAAGAGGCCATATTTTTTCGTCAAAACAAATTTCTGAAACACTGCGGAAACCTTAGTACTTTTATACAATAGAAAATTTGTTAATATATTGCGTTATTACTAGTGCCGTGCGATTGAGTAATTCTTTTAAATTAAAATCCAAATTAACAAATTCATCGATTAACCAGTTTTTCAGGTTAATCAAATCACAGACGGGTCGATTAGAGACTATGATTAATTCTTTGAGTAATTATTCGACTATTCACGAATATGATTAATCAAATATGTTGAGTGCAAAACAATTTTAGTTTAAATTCATAAATTCAACTTTGTTTTAAATTCATAAAATCTAAAATCTGAACAATTAATTACTCGATTATTCGCACTGTCCTTACTCTGTGATTCTGCAAGTACTCACACATTTCCTTCAGGGCATTTGAGAGAGTTGCTTCTGCGGCACTCTCTCTCTCTTGTATCTCTCTCTTTCTCTTCATATGAAGAATTCCGAGCACGCTCTCAATTTTTCTCTCCTTTACCCGTGCTATAGCAAGCCCCCTCATCATGCACGCTTGGCACTCGCTCAATTGTTCTCTCTTTTACTCGTGCAATGGAAACCCCCCTCATCTAGCACGCTTAGCACGCAGTTGTGCTGACTCGATCGCACAGTGCTAAAGTGCTGATTTTGCCCAACTCTATCTTAAATCAAAGATTATGTGCGAAAGATAAATTTATTATATTAATTTTTTTGGAATTTTTAGAAACAAACTCAAAATGAATATTAAAAATCAAAGATTATGTACAAAACTTCAAGTAATTATATTAATTTTTTAGAGATTTTACAGTTTTCATAACTATACCTACCATGGCTCCTTATAGTCTTTACAAACGGAGTGATAAAATTAATGTACCACTTACATTAACAACTATAAAATTTCCACCCATCTTCGAAATCAACACAATGCTTCGTAATCGAGCGTTGCCTTAGTCTAAAAAATAATCATGTATGACTACACCGAAAAAAATCGACATGTTTTAAAATTGAACACAATGTTATCATTTTCAAAATGTATTTTTTCTCATAAAAATTTTGAATTTTTTAAACGGCCATTAAAATGATGTGCTATTTCAAACATAATGAGATGAGCTTCAAAATTAACCCAGAATCAATTTTATATCTCAAACCGTTGTTGTTTTATTTAATTTTCTTTTCCTTTCGTTCTAATCTGGTAATCCGTTATAAAATAATTATAATGAAGCAAATAACTTACGAGTAAAGTTTAAGTATTCTCTTCTGTGTACACAATATATTTTATTAAAATCGAGAAAGACTAGATTCTTAAAACAAACTTTTTTTAGCATTTTATTCTTTTACAAAAAATTTAAATCTTAATTTCTTTATATATAAAGATACAACGAATATTTTCAAAAAGTTATTTAAATCCATTTGGCTTGATGCTATGAAAGAATATTACCGAGAAGTGGGGTGTTTTCCGCAACTTTTGAAGTAACAATCATTTGTCGATATCCTTTTGAATCTGGGCTTATTATTGCATTATTTATGTGTTTCTTAAAGATTGAAAAATTTTAAAAAGTAAGTATTTAAAAAATATTTCGGATTATGTAGTTCATATTTACATTTCTCAAGTGTAGCTCATGCAAATAGAGAGAACTAAGGCACATATCTGCTTCTGTAACATCTGCATGATTTCTTGCCAAACTTGATCCTATGTTGGAAATACTGGAAAAGAAATAGTACAAAAAAAATTAAGAAAAGGTTATTGATTATTTTTTATTTTAAATACTCATACAAATGTCTTTAATATCTCTTATCTAATATATTAATAACAGATTATTCTAACCATAAAAATTTAAAATCGAGTTAAAGCCTGCCTTTCAGAATTATAAATTTATGCTCAATTCCGCATAAAATATATTACTTCATTACAACGATTGTAATACTGATCGGTAGAGATACTTTTAAATAATTCGATACTTTTTAGCCTTTTTTGCATATTTACAACGTTCTTGCTCATTTAAGCATATTTCGCAAAAAATTAAAACCATAAAAGTGCATCTGCCGACTATTTTTCTAATCGAGAAATATGACAATCAATTAAATCTGACAACTTTTTTTAGTGGTATTATAGTAAATTCAACTACCTACATAGTTCTCTTTCAAATGGTGGCAGCGATGAAATCCTGCCTGAAATTAAAAGCTATGTTTTCCACAATGATTCACATAACTTGATTTTTATTTCTTCCAGTCTACTGATTTCTTACAATCTTACAGACTATATATTTAACCTGAAAGCTAATTAAAAATAGTTAATAGGAATAATCTGAACTTATGTTCTGACACATCAAAATTAAAAATATGTGAAAGACTGTTGCATAAGTGCATGCATCTTACTATTGGCTCATTATCAGCATAATTGGTCCTGTGAAGATTTTCTTCAAACAAACGAGTTCGTCTCAAATCCCTTGGTGCATCATTAATTTGGAAGAGGTTTGACAGTTCCTCACAATTAACTTTACAAGAAGTTAAAAAATATTATAAACAAATGGAATAGAATAGAACCGATCTTCTTTCTTTTAAGGATTGCAAGCCAAGTAATTTACGACGAACTTCATATGCTCGAAGACCATTAGGCCAATAAAGCTTTTTAAGCACATATTTACTCATATGTTTTTGTATTCGCTCAATTCGGTTTGAATTTACTATATAATATGGGTTCCAAACAATAGAACAATATTCAATTATACTACGAACCAAAGAAACATATAATGATTTAATTGTTAAAGGATCCTTAAAAAGTTGTATATCTTTTAATAAATCCCAGCATGGAATATGACTTTGATATAATATAATAAGAAAGATATTTAAAATTTTATTGAGTGTCAAAAATAACCCCCAAGTCTTTAATTTCCTTTTTCCGATTTAAAGCGTCTTTATTCAATGAGTAATTGAATAAAATAGAATTCGTACATTTAGTGTACGAAACTATAGAACATTTACTGATATTCAAGGTTAAATTGTTTGAAAGACACCAGTAGCTCGGTTCTGTAACTTTTGCGACAAATAGTCACTTTTCCTGACGTCACACTGTTTCGTTCCAAAATACTCACTTTTGCGAAAACTAGTGTTTCTGAAACTGATAACTGAGTAAATGAGGTACGTGATTAAAAATAGGATACACAAATGCAAGGGAACATATGAAATTGTAACAAATATCAAAGCTTACAATTCTATGTGCGCTGATTTAGCTAATTAAAGTAAATAAATGTCTATTATTCTGTCCTTATAATTATGGAAATTTAAATGTTAATACATGCTTTTGTTTGCTTGCAACAAACAATATAAGTAATTATTTAGTTAATAATAATTTTTAACTGTTTGACACTTAGTGATGTTTATATTACATAAAAAACTCGCTACGTATTGTTATCCGATTATTTCTTTAACATATCGAATATATGAAATATTTCAGTTTTTATACTTAATTATGTTCATACTTTACTTGTTATTAATAAAACATGTGTAAACATTCAGAAAAGAATCAAATTATTACATGCGTACCCGGTAGAAAGAACAAGTAAATTGAAAATGACGAACATGACATTTTTTTCATCAAGTTAAAACATAGTGACAAGTTCATTCGATTCGAGTCGAATATTTTAGCTTATAGAAACACTTCGGCTATCGAATCTCTAGGAAAATAGAATTGAAACATTCGAGACGAGTCACCGATTTATCTCATTTTATTACAGTGCAAGTGAGAATGTCGTTATAACGACGTCAAAGTGAGAAAATCTGGTGAGAACTACGGTGAGAAAAGTTACAGAACCGAGCTACAGTTATTCAAAACTGGAAGGTCACTTTAAAGATTCATGCAGTCTGATGTGTACGATATTCTATAAAATAGTTTAATATCATCAGCATACATTAAACATCTAGCAAATCTAAATGTTTAGGTAATTCATCAATAAAATTTTAAAATAAAAGAGGTCCGCAATGGCTACCTTGTGGAATGCCTGTCGAAGCATCAATAGCAATATCGGAGATAGTTGAACCAATCTTTACATAAAGTTTTCTTTAAATAACTTTAAATAACCTTAAATAACTTTAAAAAAAGCAATTAAGGATTCCGACAGTCCGAACTTTTTTAGTATATTTAAAAGGATAAGGTGATCAACTTTATCAATTGCTTTGGAAAAATCAGAGTAGATAGCATCTAACTGAGCACCGTCTTCCATTGCATTAAATTATATTTTTGGAAATAAGCAATAAATTTTAACATGTTCACCTACCAGGAAAAAATCCTTGTTGAAATTCAGAAATGACTCGCTGTACGTGCTTAAATTTTAACGAACGACATAATTTTTAACGAATCACTGTCTTGTGGGACATTTCCTTCATATTGGAAATCATCCCATCTAACACCAATTTACAAGAGTGGAGATAAAAGGTCTGTTGAAAATTATAGAGGCATAGCAATTTTATCAGCCATTCCAAAGCTTTTTGAAAAAATTATTTGTAATAAGCTAACAAGTGTAATCAACCCACGTCTAAATGAGCAGCAACACGGCTAAGGGACAATCTATAACATCCAATCTCATGATCATGGTATCGGATGTTTTAATAAATATGGAAAAAGGGCACCAAATAGATGCTGCTTATACATATTTCAGTAAAGCCTTCGATAGAGTTGATCACAGCATGCTAACATGTAAATTAGAAAAATTCGGTATTAAGGGACCCATACTAAGTTGGCTAAAATCATATCTCGACGGCTTCCTCTTCTTTTTAACATATTTATATCAGACTTGTCAGAAGTCCTGAACGATATCCCACACCTTATGTATGCAGATGATTTAAAAATGTACTATGCAATCAAATCAGAGATAGATGCAAATTTTTTACAGTCAAAACTGTTGTCTCTTGAGCAATGGTGTATCCAAAATAAACTGCATCTTAAATGCGATGTTATTAGTTTTTCTCGTAAGAACAACATGGCACTACATACCTACCACCTCAATAGTACCGAGCTTAAAAGAGTCAATCATGTAGTGGATCTTGAAGTAGTCTTGGATTGCAAGATGCGCTTTAATTTGCACTATTTTGTCCAGAGCCAGCAAACAGCTTGGTTTTATAAAAAGGCGAGTAAATGAATTCAAGAATATTTGGGTCACTACATCATTATACTGTGCGGCCAATACTTGAATATGCCTGCATAATTTGGAGTCCGTCCTTCGATTCCCATAGCGAAAGAATCGAGTCTATTCAAAAGCAATTCTTACTATACACGTTGAGAGACATGTACAACCCCGTGATTATAATAGCCTTCCTTCATATGAATACAGACTCAGCCTTTTAAACTTGATGCCATTATCATCAAGAATATCATTATTGGGCTCATGTTTCACATTCGATGTTATTAATGGTGCTATTGACAGTGAATATATTTCTAGTATGATATGTCTCAACGAACCAATAAGACGTACTAGGCATACTCGGCTGTTAACTGAATATCAGCACCAAACTACATACTCAAACAATGAACCCCTCAGTCGATGCTGTAGAGAATTCAATAACGTTTCCGTATACTTCTCACCTTCCATGTCCAAATCCTCTTTCAAGCAAACCCAGTCTAAGTTCCTCGTTAACCAAAATTAACTCAGGCTTAAGTTAAATTACCTGTATATAAATAGTTACCCATATGTATACCACATTTAAGCATGCCCTCTCTAAACTTGTTGGAAATAAGTACTATCCAAGTCTCTCTCTCTTCCTAGTTAACCCAGCCTTTTATCTTCTCTCTTTTCTTCTTCTCTTTCTAGTATGTAAGTACCTTTTACTCTCATTTTTAATTTTCTTTCTGCCCCTCCTTTTTGACGTGTTCGTGAAATCATGTCATTTAGGTGGGCGGATTACGCCCACTTCAATTCGTACGTTTTCGAATACCAAAACAAGGAAAGGGGAGAAGAAATAAAATAAAAAAAATTAAATTTAAATTAAGTTAGAATAGGGAAATTGCCTTGTTTGGCCAATAAATAAATAAATAAATAATTTTATTTTAAGTATATGTATGATAAATTAATTTGGCTATTGCGTATTGTTTCACAATTGTCCTGTAATTATTTACATCTCAACGATTGCCAGAAATCAAGAAAAATTCCTTTTCTAATGCAAAGGTTAAAAAGAAAAATAAAGGAGTAGCAATATTTACAGTACAAAGTTTGAAAAACATTGGTGGGAGATCCCCATGTTCAAATTTATAGCTTGGTTTAAGATGCGAAATTGCTAAAGCTACGTCGTCACCAGAGACATTAATAACATCCAAAGAACCAATACTCAAGTCAGCAATATTGAAATTGCTGTGATTATTTGAAGACCCATGATTTCCATAAACATTTTGAAAAAATTTAGAAAAAAGGTAAGTTGATTCTAAAGGATTATAATATTTCAAACCATCAAATTTCATGCTGGTTGGATACCCACTGGTTTTTCTTTTAGTATTTAAATACTCCCAAAAATACCTCGGGTTCGATTTTAAACTATTTTCCACATTCAGAACATAAGTTCTAAAAAGGAAATTATGAAAGCAATTAAATTCATTCCGTAATTGAAAGAAATGCAATTGATCTGCGACACAATTTGTGTATTTGAATTTTTGCAGCTTTGCTTTTAAGATTTTTTAACTTGGCTAATCTAGAATTAAACCAAAGTGGTTTATTTCTTAGATGAGTACCTCTTTTGTAAGAAACGAATTGAGCAGCTGAACTCGATATTTTGGAAGAGATAAAATGATAAGCTTTAAGCTCAGTATGCTGTAGAAACGGAAACAAAATTCTTATAAGTACATTGAGTTTTTTGACAGCGAACAGGAAGCGGAATTTTTTTTCACTAGGTAGTACGCTGTAGAAGGAAAAATTTGTTCAGTATAGCCAAGCTCACAACCATGTGTGGAGAGTTAAAATACCAAAATTTCGCTGGCATTTATATGCCCGTACATATAATTTCCGCGGAAATTTGACATTCAACAATAAAAAAATATATATGTATATGTTGGTGTTGAATTAGTTATTAAACAAATTTATTTAGTTAATTAATGTGTAGTTTGCCTTTTATAGAATATAAAACTACAGCAATAAGAATGTGGATATGTCAACCAGAACAGCTAGTGCTTTATCTCCACAAAAAAAATGTTGACTCTACACCAAAATTTCGCATGTAGAATAATATGCCCAAAAATGTTCTTTCCTACAGCATACTAAGCTTTAGACGGGCACTCAAGATTATTTCATAATGACCAACCAACTGCGTTTAAAACTTCATTAATAGCTGCAAAGTTACCTTTTGCATAATCTAATAGATTAACTGAGTCATTAGGTGCGGGATCAAATTTATAGAAATCAAATTCAATAAATAATGCATTATGATGTAGACTGTTATTAGCTATTAGCTCCATGTTTTTTTCTACAAACCGCTTTAATATCATAACTGGCAAAAATTAAGTCTAAAATTATATTTAGGTCATTCTTTATGGAAATAAGTTTGCGAAAATTATGTGCAAAAAAATAACTATGACTAAGTGTTCAGTATCCGACTGCATATTAAATGATAAACAAATTTTTCATCAAAAACCCAACAAACTTTACCCAAATTAAAATTACCCATGACAATAATATTCTGATTCAAGCTTAGATTATCGGCTAAGAAATTGATGTTATCAATATGTTTTTGATATACCTCAATTACGCTGTTAGGTGGAATATAAGATAAGAAGAAATATATGAAAATTTGATCAAAAAAGCTTATTTGAACACCGATTTGTGAAATAGTCTTATCATTATGATGAAGTTTTATTATTTTGCTAGCAAGCTTGTTGCTCACTGCCAATAATACTCCACCTCCTCTTCAACGGCAAGTAGAGACAGTGCAGCGATCCAATCTATAGACATTATAGAAGCTATCGAAAATTTCGGTAATGGCCACAATATCGTATTCATGAAGAGACATTGTAAAATGAAGCTGTGATGTTTTAGTACGAATGCCACCTATATTTTGGTAATAAATTGAAAATCCGGAAACATTCAATGAATTATGTCGGGCAGTGTACGCACAAGACATTGGTGGAGTATTTTGAGGAGCTGAAGAGAACAAGAGCGATTGTGTTAAGCATTGTAGATTTGATGTAGGCACAAAGCCGAGTACTTGATGTGACGAGAGTGAATACATAGCGAGCGAATTTGAGATGTTTGCATCAGATGTTGTTAATGTTGACGTTAGAGTTGTTGTAGGCGCTGAGCTTAGTAATTTCTGTGAAGAGATCAAACGATGCAAAGAGGTAACCATTGTGGTTACCAAACGAAGGTAGTGTAGAAGAGGGTGTAAAATGCTGTGAGCTCGGCAAGCCCTAAGGTTGGTGAGCGAGAATTACAAAAATCAAAACCATTATAACCGGCAGCTGGAATAACAGAGCCAGAAGAGTTAATGCATGTATCAGCTGTTATAGTTGATTATGTTGACGATCGAGTTATGTCCACGATGATATTTGAAGCCAGTGTAAGCGCCAATGTTAACGAATTTACGAATATAGAGACATTAGATGAGGTGCAGACAGAAATGTTAGAAACTGCAGCAGGTGAAAATATACTTGTTTCGGTTGCTATCGTTGTTGATGTTGAAGTTATTGAAGTTGTGGTTATTGCTATATTAGTTGATGTTAAAGTTAGTAAATTTTTTGATGTTGTTGCTATTGTAGATGAAGTTGAAGGCATTAAAGTTGTTGTTGAAGCTTTTGTTATTGTAGTTAATGTTGAAGTTATTGAATTTGTTGTTGTTGTTGCTATTTTAGTTGATGCCTCTTTGGCTGAAGTAATTGAAATTGTTGTTGTTGCAGTAGAACAGTTGGTGGTAGTTAATTTGAGTGCTTAGGTTCTATCAGTTATGTGAGGTTCTCCGACACAGCATTCGACAGTGGCGGTGGAATTAACGGAAATCGGCCAAATGTCTTTTTTAAAAGTTTTTTCATACAAAGGTGCTAGGACACCAAGTTTAAAGTAAATAAAGCGACGTTTCGTTATATCCGCGTCTTTTTTAATAAGTTCTAAACTCTCTCTGGCAACACTCTTTACCTAAGTCGTGCATTTTATTCGTGCTCTTAAATTAAAATTTAAAATTGTTCTTTTCCGCAAAATTTTATCCGATTAATCGAGTCGGTTTGCTAAGCTTTGCTGAAGATCTTCATCTGGATTGTTTCTGTTGTTCATCTTCAAATCATTTATAAATCCATTTCAAAATAGTTGCTTGCATACTTTATATATATAAATTTCTTTATTTGCATCAGTTGTTTCTTATTTAGCAACAACAATTTTATACTTAGCTTGTTAAAGCGAGAGCGAAATTTGGTTTTTATTTTCAGTTGTATTTTGACGCTAGTTCACTATTTTGTCGCTGCTACTTCTCAAACTGTTTGGCAAATAATTTGTCATTTGATTCTCAAACTGTCACTGAAATAGAGTTGCCATAGTACTTTTTTGCACTTTTTATTACACTTTTGTAAATTTTATTACTTTCATTAAAAATGTTCTGCAATTTTCGCAACTGCACTGTAAAAGGTGAATCTGACCAGCTGGTTAATTGCTGGTTGTGTGATGCTTTTAACGTAAAGTGTGCAGCATTGAATGCTAGAATATTTGATGCACTCAATGAAAGTGAAGGACTTCGTTGGTCTTGTATAGACTGCAGATCTATTGATGTAGATATTTTAAAGCTCATAAGGCTATCTCGAAGAGCCTTTTTAGAGGTGTCAAAGGACTTGGTGGCAGCTCAAGCTAGATTGGCTGATTTTGAAGAATTATTGAAAAAATTTTAAATCATGGATGAAGCTACTGTTTCCCAGAAACCTAAAAGACCACCCATGAATTTTCGAAGTTTCGAAGATCTACTAAATCTGCTAAGCCTGCTGCTATATCCATACCTCCGTCTGGTAATAATAATAATAATTTAATTTCACTTTCACCAGTTATGAACTCACCTTTTTTTTTATTTTTTTTATTTTTTTTATTTATTTATTTTATTTATTTAAGAGATAACGTTAACATATAAGACAGTGTCTTTTAAATGCAATACGAATTATATAATAACAACAGGTAATAAGCAACAATGAATAAATTTAGCTTAAAAATAACATTAAGTGAATTAACTTGATATAAAAACAGGAATTAATCTTATTCTTAAAGAAAAGATAAAAGAAAACAGCTTAAGAAGAAATAGAAAGTATTAAGAAAAGTAGTGAAAAATAGCATGCTTAAAATTGCGTTTATTTTTAATTGATTTTATTCTAACGGGCAACAGCGCTATTAACAACATGTTGTAATTTTAGTTGGGACCTGGAATCAAGTTTACTATATACAACATCTGAGTATGAAATGATTGGCATTATGAGTTGGAGTACTAACTTTTTCCTAGTATCGACAGGTACAAATGATACGTCCCCCTCAGGTTCCGAAGAGTATAGTAAACTTTACAAGCAACAGTATTAATATGATCTTCGCAAGAAAGTGTAGAATTGATATAATATCCAAGATTTTTAGCTTTTTCAACAAACTTTAGCCCTTCGCCATTTAGATAAATCGTTAGTAACTCAGACGTATTCAGACAAGTTTTGAAAATTGGTAAAACAAATAACTTTAGAGGATTTAGATTAAGCTTTTTAGATCTAGCCCATTCAGTTATTTTACTTAAGTCTTCATTCATTCTAAAACATAAACTATCAACTAGGTTAAACGGGCTGGACAAGTACAGTTGAAGGTCATCAGCATATGCATGCATGGTAACATGACGACATTTGCTAAAGATATCATTTATGAACATTGAAAATAAAAGCGGACCAAGAACTGAGCCTTGCGGCACCCCACAAGGTAAGTTACAGAACGCGGACAGACTATTTCCAACCCTGACTCTTTGAGACCTCCCGACTAGGTAGCTATATAACAGACGGACCGCCGCGCTTGAAAAACCAAAGTTTACATATAATTTTTGACACAGTATGAATGGTCAACGGAGTCAAAGGCTTTCGAGAATTCTAACGAACTTATATGCCCAAGATCGAATGGCACTCTGATGTCATTTAAGATTTTTAATTAGCAGTGGAGCAGCTGTGACTAGGCCGAAAATCGGACTGAAACGGAGACAAAAGGTCAAATCTTCTTATGTGTTCTGAGATTTGAACGGCGATGAGAGACTCAAATGCTTTAGATAAGGATGATAGCAAACTTACAGGACGATAGTCAGACGGAACACAAGCATTGGATTCCTTTGCAATGGGGATGATTGTGGCTGCTTTCCAGACGTCAGGAAAGTAAGAACTTGTGAAGCAGTGGTTAAATATATGAGTAAGCGGGCTAAGGACGTGCGGTAAAATCAGATTAATAAATTTGATGGATATCGCTTACAGCAACAAACTAAAAACGTAAAAGAGAGTCAGGTGGGAACGATATTGTGTCAATGGCTAGCACATTACTAGAAGACGTAAAATTGGAAACGAAATATTCATTAAGAATATTGGCCTCAAGCTCACAGTCTTCAGGTTTCGCTTTGCAAACTCCCGTTTGCTTTAAATTATTCCATATATTTTTAGATGATTGCACTGAACTCAGCTTGGACATAAAAAATACACGCTTCGCTGATTTGACTGTAGCGTTAGCTACGTTTCTTAGTCTTTTGTGCTGTTCCCAATTTGATGCAGTTGGACTTCTTTTCCATCGATTGTAAGCTCTTTTACGATTTTTGAGAGCTAATTTGACATTATTAGTAAACCAGGGACAACTGCTGTTAATTAGTCGACGAGTGACTATTGCAATATGAGAGTCAAATAGTTCACAGATTGTATTCATAAAAAACCTTAGCTTCTCATTAACAGAACTGAATAACCAGCATTCTGACCAATTTATAGTTGATAGGCCCCGAAGCAGATAGTCATAATCAACAGATTTATAGTCACGAAACGAGATAGTATTTTCAACAATTGCTAGCGAATTAATTACATTTAAAGTACAAAAGATAAGATCATGATCTGAAATGAACGACAATTGTTAAAAAAGCAAAACTGAAGAAATATTTGAGACTGCAAAAATATCTAATAAGCTCGGAAAAGAATTATTTGCGAAACGCGTTGGTATATTAGTATTAACTGTTTGAAGTCCCACTCCGGTAAGTCTATCAGTAAAATGACTGACGAGATTGTCGTTGGATAATATGTTAATGTTAAAATCGCCACACATAACATAATGGTCGTACCTAATTGAATAATTTGACACAGCAGAAAACAACTCATCCAAACAACAAATACGATATGGATTATATATGCATCACACAAAGACCTTAGCACAAGTAACACGGATTTCGATATTGAGAAATTCAACATCGGTCCCACTGGACGTGCCCAACAAATTAACATTTAAATTATTCCCCCCCGCCACCCCCGCCTTTTTTACCTGTTCGATCATTCCGATAAAGCGTATAATTATTAATATTTAAGCGGAAATCATTAATGTCTTTGTGAAACCAGGTCTCAGAGACACAAATGATATCCACGGCTGAATTTTCGAATCAGTGTCGAACAATATCAAGCTTTACATTGTTAAGACTCCTGGCATTAAAGTGAACAATGTTCAGACCAGAATGTTGCTTACAAAGAACACCTATCAGAATCTTTTGGATTTCACTATTGGTAATCATTTAAAGATATGCAAGTTAAGTTATAAAAAACACAACTCAGAGCATGATAGAGAATGAAAAAATATAAATAAAGAGTAACTAAAAAGAAACGTCACAAGAAAAAGTTATAGAAAAAGAGAGGATTGATAGTTGATATAACTTACAGAACAATATAATAGAAGCAAAAATAAAGAGAGGACCATCAGCAGTATTAGGTTTCCTCCTCACGAACATCAACCGCAGCGCAGATAGCATTTTGCATTTCTTCAATGCTGTCAACTCGTATTCCCTCTCCGCCTTTCTGCATTCTGATTTACACAGAGCCAAGCAGAGTAAACACATTAAATATGCTTTTTTTACGTTTGCATATAATCGCCGCATGGAGAACCTTACGTGTGTCAGCTGCAATGCTCTCGTGCATATAAATATTGTTGTCGGAGTCAATGCCTGCGCCTCTTAAATTTATTGCTTTCCTAGCTTGACGACGATAATCTCCGAAAGCCTTCAACACTCGATTTCGGTCGAATGGAGTATAAAATTTAATTATAACAACACCACTTGTATTGGTTGATTTCTGCTTAATGCGAAAAATATCTCTTACAGGTGAGGAGAGAAAGTCGATGGAGCGGCAGATTAAGTTGAAAGTACTCTTGAGATTATCTTCTTCTTGAAGCAGAGGTATTCCGAAGAGTACAGCATCAGTAGAATGATCCACTAATATAAATAATAATTATAATTCCTCTGCTGTTGTAGAGGAAATAATAATTCCTCTGCTGTTGTTGCTATTGTTGTTGTTATTGTAAGCAGTGCTGCTTTCGCTTAGTTGTTTAGTGAGTTGATCACAGCGAACCTTGAGAGCACTTACTTGTTCATCTAGTGAGTGTATTTTTGTGTTACACTCGCTTAGTTTGTTCTCAAGCGAGCCCACCTCAGTCTCCAGTCTGCTGACAACTCGAGCTATCTCAGAAGATAGTCTATCAAAGAGACGGTCAGTGTGCTGACGAATACGCTCCTCTGATTCTTTTATCTGGTCTTTAGCACGCGTTTTTAACCATTCTTCTACTGCAAGTAATTGAGCGCCAAAAGAATTTGCTCCGTGGCTGATTAATTTTGGCTTATTGTCGCTTTTGCTGTTGCCACGCTGCTTACGTTGCCGAGTTTGCATTGGAATCGGCGTCATAGGGGTCGGTCGACTATGTAGAGCAACACAAGAAGAGAACACAATTCTCACAGCTTTAGTTGAAAAAAGAATGCGAAGAAATGCACACGACAAGAAGAGCAAGATTGCCGAAGAGCAATCAACTGAGTCTGTGAATAAAGATCAAAATGCTGAATATATTGCCCCTACTAATAAGGCAGCATCAGATGATCTGAACTTACATCCGGTTGAGTCTTCTGAAGCGGTACCAACTATAGTCATAAGTGATGATTCTGGTTAGAAAAAAACTTATACCAAAGCCTGTGCTGCTACTAATACTATTCCTTCAACTTCCGTTATTGTGCGGTTTTAACTGGTGCTATATCAAAACAAATATTGAAAAAAAACATTAATCTGCCGTCTTGATACATCCGAAGAAGACGTTTTATATCATATAAACTCTAAATTGAAGCTTGTTAACAAGAATACCCAACCGGCCAAAGTGCTTTAGAATAATATTATAACAAGCTTAACAATATAAGCCTTAAGATTGAAAAAATCTTGAGAAACTATTAAAAAATACTATTTCTGCAATTGTAGAAAAATCGAAACGGAACCCTCGTGATAATATTACTTATGCAAGATTTTTATAAGCTTTTTCGTGCAATTGTAGAATAAGCTTAAACAAATAATATATTAATAATGTGAAGGAAAGCTTACTATCCTCAATAGTTTTATAAGCTTTTTCTTGAAATTATAGAATGAGCTTAAAAAATAATATTAATAGCTTAATAATAATTATGCGGGTTAACCGCGATGGCGGTCCGCACTCGCGTTTTTAATATTGAAATTTGCATGCATATAAATTAACGGTGCCATATTACGCTTTTGTGTCACCGCAAACATCCTAAGCATAAATTGTTTTTTTGCCGCAGCCTAAGGGTATTGCTTTAGACGATTTTTTTTTTTGAAATTTGCGCAAACAATGAATTTTATTTGACAAAAAAAAGTTCAGTTTCTATTTCATAAAATAAATTTTATTTCTCAGTAATATTTCATATTGTATTGTTATATTTAAGTGTTTATTAAGCATACTTTAGATTCAGTTATCTATATCAAGCGTTTCTCAAATACGATTGAGATTTTATTGGGATCTCACTTTTTAGCAAGCTTGTTAAAAGTGATAACAATAAAATCTTAAAACCTACAGTTTATATTAAGCTAGTTCTCAAGTACAATTGCGGTTCGTTTTCTAGATGGCCGGCTGGGTATTTCGGTTTTAAAATTAAAGTTTTCATATGAGCGTATTGTATCTTCTTTCAAAATAAATTTGCCTGTGGATCTCTTTAAAACGGTAATAGTTCAAGGTTTTTAACCTGCAAATACGTTGATCCACGAATATATTCCTAGATCACAACCTAAAACTACTCTGGCTACTTTACCTGTTCGTACTACTACACAAAAAACTAGATTGTTGCCTTGCATTCCTTATCTTATACCAAAATGTTCGTGGATTAAATACAATGTTAGAAATACTTTTTTACATAATTGTTTTCAGTGAAACTTGGCATAGACCTAATAGCCTAAATATTGAAATTCTATCTAATAATTTTAATATTTGCCGCAAAGATAGAAACGCTATTGCCGGTACTTCTTTTAATGGCGGCGGAGTACTAATTGCCGTTAAATCTTCTTATTTCTCACAAGAAATAATAATTCCTGAGGCATCTGATATTGAATTTTGTTGTGTTCTTTTAAAGTATGGTGCGTTAACATGTTCATCCTCCTGTTTTCAACGTAGAGATTTATATGAAACATTTGGTTTCGATAAATAAAGTGTGTTTAAAACTTCAGCCTCATGACAACATTCTAATAACGCGTGACTTTAATCTTTCAAGTGTCTCTTGGAATTGCTGAATTCGTCTGAATGCTCATCTGCAAATTCATTTTTAAATGAGCTTTCAAGTCAAAGACTTTTTCAATTAAACAGCCACTTTAACAAGAATAGCCGTTTGTTAGATCTTTATATTTTGACGACATCAATATTAATTCAGTTTCAAGGACAGATCCACTCGTGCTCCCTGAAGAACCGTACCATCCAACTTTAGAAATTGCTCTTGATTTTCGTAAACAATCTGTAAAGAATCGTATTACTCAACCTCTTACTGAGTTTCATTTTAAAAGAACCAATTATGTTTTGTCAAAAAAACTATATATCTAATATTAACTGGACATCCGTACTTAATATCGTTAATACAAAAACATCGCCACAGAAAACCTTGATGCGGCTGTCTCTGCTTTTAATAGAACTCTCAATAATTGTTTTCTATCATCAGTACCTTAGAGAAAAGCCCGTTTACGTAACATCTTGTCCTGTATGTTTTACTGATGAACTAAGAAAATTAAGGAACTTAAAACAAGGAGGGTATATTCTAAAGTGAATTCACTAGAAAATTTTTCCCCTTTTGCAGAAAATTTTGAACCGGCCTACTTGGTGGATTCGAAATTACGTTCGAATCTCAAAATGCCGAAGTGCCGAAGCGATGAGAGACCGTACGAATGGTATTGTAAACAAACTAAGCAGCAAACAAAAATCAACTCAGATTTTTGCGGCAATTAAGAAATATCGATGGATTGGAGTTTAGAAATTCTTATTACAATTAGAATTGGCTATTTTCTTAAAAAAAAAATCTATTTGAAACAATAATTATTTGCATATGTCTTGTTTGCTCTTATTATTTGCATGTAGGTATGTGTTTTGTTTTTAGCTGGACGCAGTGTTTTGTTTGGGTTTGAATAAGTTTATTGAATTTTACATTTAATTAATTCGTTCAAACATTTTTCTTCTGATTTTGAAGAACAATTTTTGATAACTTATTTTATATCTGGTAGAGAAATGTAGACATTTTTTCTAGTTCAAAAATTTTACCTCTGATTTTGAAGAAACTTTTTGATCTTTAAATTTTTTGCTACCAACTAAGTGATAGAATTTGTTTTTTTTTTTTTAATTTTTCGTGCGATTTTACAGAATAATTTTTTTATCTATAAAATTGACCTGTAAGGAATTGATAGAATTTCTTTTTGTTCAAGAAATTTTTTTTCCGATTTTAATGGTAAAATTTTGATTTAAAAATTTTTATCTGCTAAAGAGATGAAGTATTTTTTAAAAAAACTTCCTCTAATTTTGAAGAAAAATTTTTGACCTACAAAATTTTAGCTTCTACAGAAATGATGAAAATTTTTTTGTTAAAAAATTTTTCTTCTATAAATTTTTAGCTAACAAAGTAATCATAGAAATTTTATTTCTAAATTTTTAGCCACTCATACCAAAGAAATGATAGAATTTGTTTTTTATCTATAAAATTTTTTTATCCATATATTTTTATCTATAAAACTACCAGCTAAGGAAATTATAGAATTTTGTTTTGTTCAAAAAATTTTTCCTTCGATTTTGATGAAAAATCTTTGTTTTATAATTTTTTTATCTGCTAAGGAAATAATAAATTTTTTTTCAAAAAAGTTTCCTCTGATTTTGAAGAACAATTTTTGATCTATAAAATTTTAGCTGCTAACGAAATGATACAATTTTTTTACTGCTCAAAAATTTTTCTTCTATATATTTTTATTTCTAGCTATGCTGCTTTTGTTTTGGTTTTTACTAAATTAATTGAAATTTACACTATTTCGTTCAAACATGTTTCTTCTGATTTTGAAGAAATATTTATGATCTCTAATTGTCGCTGCTTAAGACCTTCATTTTGGCAAAAGCTTTTCTTCTAATTTTAATGTAGGTAAATTTTTTTACCTACTTAAAAAAGTGATAGTTTTTTTCAAACTTTTCTTTTCTCTGAGTTTGAAGAAACATTTTTTAAGTCTTAATTTTTTCGATCTGAGAACGAAATTTATTACATGATTAAAATAAATTTTGTTCAAATTTATTCCTAATTAAAAAAAAAACTTTACAAATTAATAAGACGCTTGGATGATTTTTAAGTGAGTGTGAAATTATTATTTTAATTTCTGGTTTTTGGCTGTGCCTATATTTACTTTGAATTGATTTTAAAGTAATGGTTTTTATTCAAGCAGATATACACACATACCAAAAATAAGTAATACTTTATGATTACATGAGAAAATAATAATAAAAACCTAAATTTTACTGATGTTGAGTTTAAAGTGGATCAAAAAGTTGAATTTGATTTGTAAAGAGCCTTTACTTTTAGCTTTATTTAGCTCAAGACTGAAATGTCATTCGTTGTCGTAAAAAAACGACCTTTCTAAATTTTCAGCAGGATATAAAACAACAATTTGTTAATATTAACTATTTTGTTAATGTAGTGACCTTAGTGAAGCTGTCAGAATAGGGCTGTTAGTATACAGGGTGAAGCGGATAGAGAGGTCAATCCAAAAGCTGGTGAGTACTTGGGTCAAGACAAGAAAAAGTCGTATAAGAGGGGATCTATCCTCACCCTCTCCTAGTTATAAATAAAAGTATGTAAAAGTGTTGAACTTTAAGGTAATATCAATCACTTTTTACGCAATAACTTTAAAAGTATGATAGCTACGCAAGATTTAAAACCAGTTTTGGAAACTTAATTTAACAAATTGATTCAAAATGGAAACTAATTAAAGTTTTTTTGTACGTTAAAGAAATAAGAGTTGATCAAGCTCAAAAAATATTTTTTTTACAAAAATTATTAGTTCGAATGCGATTTTCTCGAAATTTTATCTAAAAAAGTTTTTTTTTATTTATTATGTCGTTTTATACTCTCAAGTGTTCTCTAAAATTGTTTCATACGAAGTTTTTACCTCTAAGCAACATATTATCTGATTTGGAGTTTTAAATTGTGCACTCTGATGTTTTTGTTGTACGATCGGCAGAATGAGAGTGAAATTAAGATATTTTAATTAATGTTATATACTTAGAGAAATTAATATATATTAATTACCGTTCGACTTGTCACTTCTTCCTAGTACACTATGAAGGTACAAATCGAAATTTATAAAACTATGATGAAACAATTGAAAACGACCTCAAATTTTTCATATTTCTTCTCTTTGAGATCAATTTGTGGGCATATTTTGTATTAAATATCCCAATATGTCGCAGCAATAAAAAATTTAGCTAATTCTACATCCATAAAAATTTAGTTAATTGAAATTGGTTAAGAGTTTTTCAAATTATTTGATTTGAATTATATTTACTTTACTACAAAGTCACCAAAACAACTATGTTTTGCTTGTTCTTACTTGCGAAAATCTCAGTTCAGGAAAAACAACGATTTGGTGCTGTTTTCAACAGATTAATGCTTAAAATTTAAAATTAAATAACTCGACGAATTTTTAACAAATTTCAATGAAATAAAACTTGTTAGATTTATAATTAACCAAGCTTTAATATTATTATCAGTTATATTAAAAGAGTACTTTAATAAAAGTTATGAGAAACGGCTGCGATGCGAATTCGCACATATCTAAACACACAAAACAACACAATTTTTTGTTGTGCCTTCTTAGCTTAGCACAAAAAGAGAAGAGCATAGAGCAATATGGAGTTTATTGAAACTCTCGCAACACAAGCTGAGGAAAAGGAAACGACAAAGCAATGCGTGGCATCGGCGATGAATTCATACAAATCTTTACATTTTAATTAAATATATAATATTAAAATTTTTGTGCTCTCCTCTACCGTGCTTTAGCACAAATATAATATTCTAAAACATATGTAAAAGATTCGCGTTCACTTTTCGTTTAAAAATTGAAAAAATCAAAATTTACAAAAAACAGGACCTGCCTATCTGGTTGCCGGCATTTAATAACGCCTCGGCCTCTCAAGTTGCCGTCACTAAAAAGTGCAAGCAGGCAACTTGTTATAATTTGTATGCCGTCACTTAAAAAGTACAAACAGGCGTAAAAGATTAAAGACTAAGTAGGCAGCCTTGGAGCTTAAAACTTAATGACTTTATCTGGCAATTTTCATCGTTTATATAGTCAAATAACGGTACTTTAGTTTTTAAAAAATAAATAACATTTTTGAGTGTAATTGACATAAGTTGTGATTGAGTGAGAATATCCTAAACAAAAATCATATGCTCTAAAGTAATAATATAATAACACAGTGTGTGTGTGAGTGCATACAATATAAGTGATTTAAATAAAAATATGTTGCAATGAATTGAGTGTAATAGAACAAAGAAAGGAATGCAAAAGTTAACATCATATGTTTTGATGTGTTACAAAAGAAAATGCAAATAAATGAAATGAATGTAATAATATGATAATATTTAGTGTAATAATATAACATGAACAATAAATTGCAGCATAAAATGCTATAAGCGAAAGTGAACAATTATATGTATTAATTGAAATAACAAAATTAGTGGCAATAGTGGTTGCGTTGGTACTCTATATGAGAGTACCCAACACCCCCATCCTTAAGATAAAAATTATTTGTTTTTGTAAAAATAATAATAATTTTTGTTTTGTTATGAGTTTATACAATTAAAAATTCTTACTTTTAATTTATACAATGTTTTTTTTTATTTAATTCTTTAATTTTTCCATTTAAATCTAAAACTGAATTTACTCCTCTTTGATTAACTATTTTATAAGGACCATGATAAGGCGGTTGATTTTTCTTTCTATTCATTCTTTTAACCAAAACTTCATTTATTCATTCTTTTAACCAAAACTTTATCACCGATATTTAAATTAAGTGGGTTGGAAACGTTATTACTTTGTATTCTTTTTTGTTTAGCAATATTTATTAATTCGCCTGCTTTTTGAAACGAGTATTTCAGTCTATGTTTTAATTCTTGAGCATAATTATCTATATTATAGAATATTGATAATGAAGAATTATCATTTGGTAAATTGCCTGATTTGGCGAAAACTAATTCAAAAGGCGTATAATTTGTATCAACATAAGGAGTTGTATTATATGCAAACGTGAAGTATGAGATACATTGGTCCCATTCGTCATATTTGCAAAAATTTAATAAATATTCATTTAATACTCTATGGTTTCTTTCTTTAGAGCCTAGAGTCTCATGATGATATGGAGTACTAAAAATATGTTTAACATTCAAAAGGCTGCATATTTCCGACATTAATTCATTGGTAAATTCTGTACCTCTATCTGATTTTAGAATTTTGAAATGACCAGATTTTAGAATTAAATTTTCTACTAATGTTTTGGCAACTGTCTTTGCGTCTTTTGTCTCCATTGGACATCCTATTACATATTTTGTTAAATCACACTGTATAGTGACTATATATCTATAATTATTCGATAACCGTAAAGGACCTACTGTATCAATGGATACAACTTCGAAACTTGTTCCTGGTGTCTCTGTCATTGTTAATTTTTGTTTTATATGTTTTGTTTGTTTATTAATTTGGCATTGTTTACTTACTTACTTACTTAGGTGGTCGTAACAACCCGTGTCCGGGTTTCGGCCGACCTCATCAGCTCTCGCCAGGCGCCTCTGCTTTGCGCGCGCCTTCTCCAATCGGATGCACCAAGTGCGGTTAGGGCTTCCTCAGCCTGGTCCATCCATCGGAGGCATGGTCTCACTCGTCGTCGTTGACCAGCGACCCACGCCTCGAGCACCTTTTTCGCTGGAGCTTCGTCGTCCATACGATGGACATGGACCCAGCCAGCGTAGTCGCTGCACAGTTATACGCCGAACTACGTCAATGTCTCCGTAGAGCTCATACAGCTCGTGGTTCATTCGGATGCGATAGTCATCGCCGACTCGAACAGGACCGAAGATTTTGCGAAGCACTTTTCTCTCGAACACCCCCAGAGCGGCTGCGTCAGTTTGCGAAACTACCCATGCCTCAGCGCCATAAAGCAGCACATGTAGAACAAGTGTCTTGTAGAGTGTTGGTTTTGTCGATCGAGAGAGGGCTCTGGAACTTAGTTGCTTACTGAGCCCGTAGTAGCACCTATTAGCAATTATTGTTCTTCGCTTTACCTCCAGGCTGATTTCGTTTTTGGTATTAATGGCGGTGCCAAGGTAAACGAACTCCTTGACTACTTCAAAGTTATAGCTGCCGGATGAAACGTGGGAGTCTAAACGCCGCGCTCCCTTGTTTGTAGACAGCATATACTTTGTTTTACCCTCATATATCGTCAAACCCACTTTGGCTGATTCCTTTTCGATAGCGGCGAAAGCAGCGGTAACATCTCTCTTGGTTCTGCCGACAATATCAATATCATCAGCGTACGCAAGGAGCTGGACGCCTTTGTAGAAAATGGTGCCATTACTATGCACACCGGCCTTTCGTACGATCCCCTCCATGATGATGTTAAAGAGATGGCAAGACATTGGATCGCCTTGCCTGAAACCTCTTTCGGTATTGAAGGTTTCGGAGAGATCATTTCCTACCTTGACGGAGCTGCGTGTGTTGCTCAACGTCATTCTGCAAAGTCTAATCAACTTTGCAGGTATACCGAACTCAGACATTGTTGCGTATAGGCAATCCCTTCTCGGGCTATCAAACGCAGCTTTAAAATCGACAAAGGAATGGTGTGTGTCAATTTGATTTTCGTGGGTTTTCTCCAGGATTTGTCGTAGCGTGAAAATCTGGTCTATGGCGGACTTACCAGGTCAAAAACCACACTGATAAGGTCCAATCAGTGTTTTTGTGATTTGGCATTGTTTGCAAATGATTATATAATTTTTTATCATTTTGTTCATATTTTTCCGGATATATTTTTGTTTGAGTTTTCAAATTGTTTTTCTTATACCCATATGACCTCCGTGAGTTGAATTAAGGTATTCTTCGATGATTTTATTCTGTATTTCTTTGTCGACTATTCTTTTTGGTTCTTCAAATATTAAAATTTTTAAATTTTCTTTATTTCTTTTTAAATTGTTAAATATATCTTTAAATTTATCCATTGCAATGGTTTTAAATATTTCATCATTTTTATTCAACGCTAGCTCTTCTATATTTAAGTTATGCATTTTTGATGACAGTTTCTTCAAAGTCAGCGGTGTGATCGATGGATTATCGCTGCATCTTGTAATAACTTCCTCATCTTCTACTTTAATTTGGGATCCCTTAAAATTTTTCTTTATTAAAAATCTTAACTTTTTCATTCGTTTTATATCTGATATAGATCTACATGCCCAAGCAAAAAAGTTGTACGGGCTTTTCGCTGGAAAGACATTTTTTATTGTTTAAATCGGTGTTTTCTGTATGTTTATTTTTATTCATACTTCTCGTAATGGCTAGTATATTCTGTTTGCTATCTTCCATTCCGGTTGGAATCATAGCTTTTATGAGTCATTGTTTAAAATAATTCTTGACAAGGCGTCGGCATTGGTATTCGTTTTACCTTTTTTATAAAAATATCGAAATCATAATCGCATAAATCTAACCTTATCCGTGTCATTTTAGAAGAAGGATTTTTATGAGAGGAGAGGGATACCAATGGTCTGTGATCTGTTATAACCGAAAATTTTCTACCATAAAGATAGGGTTTGAAAAAATGTATCGCCCAGTGTATGGCTAAGAGTTCTTTCTCTATAATAGGTTTATTTAAATCGTGTTTTGCAAGTGTCTTGCTTGCATAAGAGATAGGTAGATCTGATCCTATATCGCCTTGCGATAATACCGCACCAAGTGCATAATTTGAAGCGTCCGTTGTTACCACGAACAGTTTATCGAAATCTGGATATTGAAGTACTGGTGGTTTTAATAGTTTTGTTTTCAGTGTATCAAAGGCATTTTGGCAATTTTCATTCCAAACAAAGTGTGAGTTTTTCTTTAAAAGAGAATTTAAATCTTTGGCTATATGAGCGAAATTAGGTATGAAGCGTCTATAGTAATTTGCAAAAGCAACGAATCTTCTGACTTCGTCTGCGTTTTTCGGAATTGGGTAGTTTTCTATCACTTTATTTTTGGCTGGGTCCGTTTTTATGCCACTGGTGGTAATAAGGTGGCCAAGGTATACCACTTCTGGCTTTAAAAATTAACATTTTGCTGGATTAAGCTTTAAATTATATTTTCTCATTCTTTGAAATACTTTAAATAAGTTGTTATTATGATGCGCTAAGCTACAACTAAATACAATTATATCGTCTACGTAAAGAAATGCCTCTGCATCTAAACCACTTAATGCTATTGTCAGCATTTGTTGAAAGCTATTAGAGGATATTTTTAATCCAAATGGCAAACGCTTAAATTGGAAATGTGCGTTTCCTGTCGAAAAAGAAGTCAATGGTCGCGAGTCTTCGTGTAAATTTATTTGGTGGAAGGAGCTAGTCATGTCCAAAGTCGAAAAGAACTTAGCTCTTCCTAGTCTGTCAAGAACGTCTTCAATTTTTGTCAGCGGAAATTTATCATTTACAATTTTTTCATTTAATTTTCGGAAGTCGACTACAAGTCGCCATTTTTTTTTTATCATTCGCTGAGTTTTTCGGTACTACTAGTAGTGGTGAATTGTAGGGGCTAACCGAATCTTCAATAATAACTTATGCTAATAGTTTACTAACCTGCTCGTTAATTTCTGTCATTTGTGTTTGTGGTAGTCTGTAGTTCTTAATGTAAACTGGGGTCGAATCTGTTGTTTGGATGTCTTGAGTGTAAAAATTATTTACACTTGAATGTTCTCCAGGGAGATTAAATATATCTTGAAATTCTTTTATAATTTTTTCTACCGAATTTTTAGCTTCCGGTTCATTACATCCGATGTCTAACTCTTTCAGAAGTTTATTTAATCTATTGTTGTCAATTTGTTTGTTATTTCTACATGTGGAAATATTATAGTTTTTAAGCGGTTCAGTCTTAACATCCAGTTTTTCCAATAATATATCTTTTTCATTAGTGTTCAACATTTTAATGTGTGCAAATCCGTTTGCCGGTATTATACTGTTGCCTAAAAATATCCCATCGGTTATTTCCTTATTTAAAACTACACTGTCTTCAGTTACTTTAATATTGAATAGTAAAATTGCTTCTATTCTGGCAGGAATAATAATGTTTTTTCTATGAAATTCTTTTAAAATAATTGGTAGTATAAATTCTCTTTCGTTTATAATCAAAGTAAGTGTGTATGTTTCGAAATCTATTTTCGACATATATTTCTCTAAAACATCTCACCCTATAATTCCATCTGTTGCGGGAAATCATTTTCAACTATATGGAAATTGTGTTCAATTATTTCTGTTTCGATAATCAAATTTAAATTTGTTGTGCCAATACACTCAATTGCTTCTTTTGTTATGCCCGTTAATTTCGAAATTTTTTTGTATTGATATCATTTATATTATTTATTTTACAAATGAAGATATCGGCTCCAGTGTCTATAAGGAATGTTAAATATTTGTTATTGTTATTACATTTCAGTGTAATGTAATTTTTTAAATTTTCAGTAAGTTTGAATATTAATTTTGACCTCTGCGGGTAACCGTATTTGGTACCCGGCCATAACCGTTGCCCTGCGCGTAATTTCTATTGCTCGAATTTCTATTTTGATTTCTATTAAAGTTGTTGTTTCTATTTGAAAAACTATTGTTTCGATTTGTATTATTGCTTGAAAAATATTGTTTCTATTTGTATTATTGTTTGAAAAGTTGTTGTTTGGAAAGTTATTTTTTTGATTTGTGTTATTATTTGGAAAATTATTGTTTCGATTTGTATCATAGTTAGGAAAATTATTGGTTCTATATGTGTTATTGTTGTATCTTGAATCAAAATGATTATTATGATTATTTCTATAATTGTGTGTATTATTTCTGTAATTATTTTGTGAATTATTGTTATATCTGTGGTTGTTTCTGTTATGAATTTGAAAAATTGTGTTTCTGTCTGCTAATAAACTTTGTTCTGCTGTTAAACATCTTTCGACGGCTTCGTTAAATGTTTTTGGTGTATTTGCCAATAAGATGGTCTGAAACTCCGTATTAACACCTTTTGTACAAACAGTTAACGCCATACTTTCGCTAACTTTATATATTGCATCCTTTGCTTCTTGAGTTGGATTGGTCAAAGTTTTTATTTCAAAACTACTTAACTATTCAGATGTTTCTAGAATTTTTTCTCTGAATTCAGATATACTTTTATTATTTTGTTTAAGTGTACCAAGTTCACTTAATACCTGTGGCAATGTTTTTGAATTAGGGTAAGCTTTTTCCAATGAATTCTTCAAATTTATAAATGTCGTAGGCCAATTCGAACGTCCTAAAATACTTCGTACTTGTGCAGTTAATTTTAAATTATAAACATATTTGATAAAAATTTCTTTATCTTCATTTTTCAAAATATCATGTAATAATTCAGTCTGAATTATAAAATCTTCTAAATTTGTAAAATTCCCTTTAAAAAGTTGTAGGTTTTTACCTACTGTATTGATATCAAAATTCGTAATTTTTGATACATTATTTTCTTTAATATTACTTTATTTTATAGTAATTCTTCAATTGTTTTAAATAATTCAATATATATATCATTAAATTTTGTTTTCAGAAATTCATAATTCCCGTTTCCATTAATTGAAATTTTATCGACTTCGATTTTCAATTTGTCGATATATTCTAATTTGTGTTCAATATACTGTTCAGGAAATTCTCTGTTTCTACTTTTTCTTAAGTTTACTTCAAGTTTTTCAATTAATATAATGTTATTTTTTATTGTTTCCATTCTTTTAATTTTCATGTCTTAGTAAAATGCAAATTTTAATTTCAACAGAACACCCTGTGCCAGTAGCAGTATTGACATATAGGTGTTGCAAGTGTCTTATGACAATGTGTATTAAACAACGCGAATTAGAATAAAAGAAGAGAAAAAAAAAACAAAGAAAACGTCAGTTTGATTAGTTTAAGTAAACAAAGTGTCGTGCGCGATTGTATTTATTCCGAGCGCGACTTTTCGTTTGTTTTTTTTTTGTTCAATTTTTCGAAGAAATAAATTAAATTCAATCCGCTTTGAATTTTGATTTATTTGTGTGTATAAGTGAAGAAAAAAAATGCATAGTTTTATACGCATCCAAAAAAAAATTTGTAAATTTAGCAAAAAGTGTGTGTAATAAAATCATGGTTTTTATAGAAAGGATGGTATATAAATAACCCAACAAAATTTCCGTCTGTAAACTAAAATTAATCGTGTACAATTTTTGGTTAATAAATCGTTTCAATAAATCATGCTCAATCCGCTTTGAGTTATGATTTGTTTGTGTTTTGTGTAAAAAAAAAAAAACAAAAGAGATGTAAAGCGATTGAGTTGTTGTTTTTTTTTTGTTGTGTTAACATCAACTCGAATTGATGTTGGCGAAAAAGAAAAAAAATATAGGTGACCGCTACTTGCGTGAAAGAAAAGAACAACGAAAATAAGGGCGGTTCTTATGTGTTAAAAAAAAAATGCATAGATAAGACGAATCAAAGTGCCGCTCAATATAAACAAGTTAGTGTTGTTATAAATTATTATTTTTTTTTCAATCTGTTTCAAAAGTTTTATAAAAAAATCTATAATTTATAATATTAATATTGATCAAATAGTGATTATAATGTAAAATAATGTAATTAATAAAAAGGAAATGTTGAAAAATAAAAAGTTGGGTGCATTTATTTTGTCCTGTGTGTTATTAATTCCTGGTCAAGCTCGTCTATATGCTTCCAGATTTGTGCTGCAGCGTGGAAATCAGGTGGTTTTGGACCATTTATTATTTTTTTTAGGCTGGCAATTTGGAGCCGTAGCCAAACAATTTTACCTCCTCGTTTTCGCTTTGGCTTTTCTGTTTGGGGAATCTGTGTTAAGCTTTCCTCTTTTTTCTGGATTTGTCGACGCCGGTATTCCTCAATGGTTATTCTCTCCGGGCCAATGCGTGACGGTACATATTCCGGTATATTGATGGTATTGCCGGTTGGAACGTAAGCTTCCGGTTCCAAGAATTCGCGGTTCGAAGGTGGCAGAATCGTCATGTAAAAGATTCGCGTTCACTTTTCGTTTAAAAATTGAAAAAATCAAAATTTACAAAAAACAGGACCTGCCTATCTGATTGCCGGCATTTAATAATGCCTCGGCCTCTGAAGTTGCCGGCACAAAAAAGTGCAAGCAGGCAACTTGTTATAATTTTTATGCCGTCACTTAAAAGTACAAACAGGCGTAAAAGATTAAAGACTAAGTAGGCAGCTTTGGAGCTTAAAACTTAATGACTTTATTTGGCAATTTTCCTCGTTTATATAGTCAAATAACGGTACTTTAGTTTTTACAAAATAAATAACATTTTTGAGTGTAATTGACAAATGTTGTGATTGAGTGAGAATATCCTAAACAAAAATCATATGCTGTAAAGTAATAATATAATAACACAGTGTGTGTGTGAGTGCATACAATATAAATGATTTATAAAAACATATGTTGCAATGAATTGAGTGTAATAGAACAAAGAAAGGAATGCAAAAGTTAACATCATATGTTTTGATGTGTAACAAAAGAAAATGCAAATAAATGAAATGAATACGTGATAATATTTAGTGTAATAATATAACATGAACAATAAATTGCAGCATAAAATGCTATAAGCGAAAGTGAACAATTATATGTATTAATTGAAATAACAAAATTGGTAGAAATAGTGGTTGCGTTGGTACTTTATATGAGAGTACCCTACACATATTTCATAAAAATAACCCCGAACTTTTTGAGTTTTACCAAAATTTTCATTATAAAATGAAATATTTTTTTGGTATTTTTTTGTTGTTAGTATTTTGCTGCGCACAATCGCGCGGCTGAGAGCCGAGCACCACAACTGTCCAAACGAAATTTCTATCATTGAGCGTAGAGTCACTAGACGAATGTCAGAAAAATTAACACTTGAGTTTTTGTTCAACTCTTGATTTTCACTCGCTATATCATTTTCATACCGCGGGCTAAATATGAAATCGATAATAAAGGAGTAAACTCTAAACATGTCACACTTAAAAATCATTCAAAGCGTCTTATTCATTTGTAGTTTTTTTTTAATTAAGAATAAAATTGAACAAAATTTATTTTAATCATGTAAAAAATTTCGTTCTCAGATCAAAAAAATTTAGGTATCAAAAATGTTTCTTCAAAATCAAAGAAAAAAATTTTAAAAAAATCGATCGCTTTTTTATGTTGGTAAAAAATTGTAAATTACAAATTTTTCTTCAAAATCAGAAGAAAAATGGTTGAACGAAGTAGTGTAAATTTTAATTATTTTGGTAAAAACCAAAACAAAGCACACACATGCACATAGTATCCAATAGATTTTTTTGAGAAAATAGACAACGTCGCAATTGTCGCAAGACCTGTTTTCATATACATACTCATTAAAATATTATTCTGTCGACGGCATTTCATCACTCTTCGAAATAAATATTTTTTCAAAGTGCCCAAATACAGGGAGGGGTTTTCATACGATTTTGAGGAAAAATTTTTAAGCAAACAAAATTTCTATCATTTTTTAGCAGCTAAAAACTTAGATATCAAAAAGTATTCTTCAAAATCAAAGGAAAAATTTTTGAACAAGAAAAAATTTCTATCATTTCCTTAGCAGCTAAAAATCACAGCAAAAGTTTTGTCAATAACATTTCTTTGCATAGAAAGAAATTTAGATGCCAAAAATGTTTCTTCAAAATGGGAGGGTTTGAACAAAAAAATGATCTCTCTTAAGTCTCTAAAAAAATGTAGATGAAAAATTTTTCTTCAAAATCAGAAGAAAAATGGTTGGACGAAATTTCAATAAATTTAGCAAAAACATAAGCAAACGTAGAATACGAGTAGCTAGAAACAAAATACACACACAGGTGCACAATGTGTCAAATAGTTTTTTATTTAGAAAATGGACAACGTTTCTCAATTGTTGCAAGACCTGTTTAAGCTGGCGCTCAGCAAAATTTTATTCTCTCGTACGGCCTCTCTCATCACACTTCGAAATCTATTAGTTTTCGAAGTGTCCAAGTACAGGATGGGGTTGATCAAAACGTTTTCAACATAAATAAAATTTCTACCATTTCCGCAGCTAAAATTTTATAGACAAAAAATTTTTCTTCAAAATGAGAGGAAAAATTTTTAAACAAAACAAATTTCTATCATATCTTAGTGGCTAATAATTCACAGATCAACAATTTGTTGAAAAATTTTCAACAAAAACAAAAAACTCTTTCATTTCTTTGGTTCTTAAAAATTAAGAGATCAAAAATTTTTCTTCAAAATTAGACATTTTTGTACTAGAAAAAATTTCGATCATTTCTTTAGTAGCTTAAAAATTATAGAAGAAAAATTTTTTTAAAAATCTGAGTAAAAATTTAAAAAAGCTATCATTTCTTAAACATTTTAAAAAATTAGATATAAAAATTTGTCTTCAAAATCGAAGAAAAAATTTCCATTATTTCTTTAGTAGCTTATAGATCAAACATTTTTCTTCAAAATCAGAAAAACAAATGTTTGAACGAAGTAATAAATGTAAATTTCAATAAATTTATCCAACCAAAACAAAACACTACGTCCAGCTAAAAAATAAACACATACCTACATGCAAATAATAAGAGCAAACAAAAACACATGCTCAGTTTGCTTTCAATACCATTCGTAAGGTTCTCTCATCGCTTCGGCACTTCGGCTTTTTGAGATTCGAATACAGATTCGAACATAATTTTGAGTCGGCCGGTTGAAAATTTTCTGCAAAAGGAGAAAAATTGTGTGGTGAATTCTCTTTAGAATATACCCTCCTTGTTTAAAATCTTTTGATTCTTATACCGCTATTAAGTACAAGTATCGTCAATTATGCAAGCAATCCTACGATATTTATTTAAATATTTATAAAACTAAACATCAAAGCTGATGCTAAATCATTTTGGAACTTTGTCAACACAAAACGCAAGATTGATTTCTATCCTTCTTTTATGAAATATAAAACTGTTGAGTGGGATAGCGAAAATAGCATTTGTAATTTTTTCGCTGACTTTTTCAAAGTGACCTATTCATCTTCATCCTATGATAATCTAATCTATCCATTTAGTGTTCAATGTGGGGTATTTGTCTCCCAATAATTGATATTAACACGGTTTTATCATACTTAAAAGCTCTTAAAACGTCATATAAAAGTGGTTTCGAGGGAATCATTACTTCACAAGTATCACCTAGTGTTAAGGAGGGACATGACATTGGCAGTTTTTTGAAATCGAATTGAAAAACCGATCATTGGTTTTTTAATAATTTTGTATTTTAGTAAATATTCTTAAAATTCTAAGAAAAAAATTTCATGGTAAAATTCCTACGGGTTCAAAAGTTACAGCCGGATTAGTGAGAGCGCATTTTTAATTTTTGCGCTACCTACGTACGGCAGCTGATATATACTTGTTTTACTTGCTACCTGACTTTTGGTGGTTGTTATTTCGTACCTACTTGAAGGGTGGGTTTTAATTATTTGCAAATGTTTCAACTACTTAGTATCACAATAGGAGCTACAGCATTGAATTTTTCCAAAGGAAATGATGCAAATCGTTTGAAATGCGCCAGAGTGAATTCATATGAAGCTTCAAAAGAAGCCCGAATTGCTAAACGATTGCAAAAAGCTATAAGAAACAGCACAACACAAGATAACGAAAGCATACAGTACGAAGCAGGCATGGCAGATTGAAGGTAACCTTTTTTTCTTTGTTCACAAACTTTGAACGCGTTTAAATCGAAACCATGTTTTTCGTACTGGTTGCGGCACTAGCGGGTTCATTTTTTGACGAATTTTTTTTTTTTTTGTATTTTTTAAACTTGATTCGCTATCGTATGACACGAGCTTTTTTTAAATTTTTTTTTTTGATTTTTTATGAATTTTTAAAGTCAATATTTTTTTCGAAAAAACACACTTTCAAATTTGGAACATCACCAAAAATTGAAAAAAAATGGCTGCATGTTGCTGTTGTATAAATATTTTCATGCATGCCGTGTGTAATATGAAGCTTGCAGTTCGCTACCTTAATACATATAGAAAGGCCCTAACTCAATTTTTTTTTTACATTATAGCATTTTTTTACATTATAGTATAATTTATTTTACATTCATTACATTACATTACTTATAGTTTTCAATAAAAAAAAACCGTTTTCAAAAAATTCGGAACTAAAGAACTTTACTTGTTACAAAGTTTTTTCCTTCTCCTATTGAGTTAGGGCCTTTTGATATAGGGCCTTTCTATATTAAGGTAGCGAGTTGCTTTCTTGCTTGTGGAGTCTTTAGCGACAGCAGCATAAAGGAGTGCTTAAAGCATTCGAAAGAATCTGAGCTTGTCACGCTTACGTTTGCGCTGCCTTTAGCGGCGGAAACGAAAAGGGGTGACAGAGTGCATTGACACAGAATTTGAGACTCTGCTTATAAAATTCTTTACTTAACCTCTGTGCGGAAAGTATTTGGTTTTTTTATTATAGATTTTATTGTTTCAATTTTTGTGGACTAGACATTAATGTTCTTGTATTTTGTTTATTAATATATAAATCAATGTGTTACAAAAAAAGATCAGTGACTTTAGGAGTACACTACACCCTAACCCTTAAGCGAAAGTTTACTTGCAAAGTTAATTGTTAAGAGGTCGGAGTTGGGAAAAAGGTAAGCTTATGTGAATAATGTGATTAATTAATTGTTATTCTATAATAGTTTAGAAAAGTATATTTGAAATTATTTTGATTAATAGTAATTAATGATTATGTGGATAGTAATACGAAAACTAATAGTAAGTTGTTTTATATTCATAATCGTTTTTATATTCTAAATCGTTTTATATTCTAAATTGTTTTATATTCTATAGTATTATATTCTAGATCCGGATGTTAATGTATTATATAATTAAATTATTCTAATATATAGTTCCTAATAATTATTTCAGTAAGTTTACTAATTTAAATTTGTATTTAAATTAATCTAATTTTAATTATGTGTCCATAAGTTTCTTTAACATATTATTATGGAATTTTTTGGGCTCAGGGACAACACAAGACGTAACAACTAACCATGCGTATACATAGATCTATTTACACAACTAATTTTAATCTACTTTTGAGTTGACCTTTTGACAAATTAACATCAAAAACGCTACAATTGTTAACAAAGGAACTCATGCGACTTAAAGGAGCAGTAGCCATATAATTTGTTCTACTAAATGGCAAATAAATTAAGTTGTTAGCGTTTCTACTGCTTCTACGGTTAGTGTTAAAATTTATGTGAGAAAGAAGTTCTGGAGAATCGAATACACCTGTTATGAGCTGGTGTAAATATACGATATCTGCCGATTTCCTTCGATCACCTAAAGACTGCATTTTTAATAGTTTTAAACGATCCGCATAAGGAGGAAGGTCTAATATGTCAGTTCCACTTAAGCCCCTTAGAGCAAACTGAACAAAACGTTTTTGGATTCTTTCTATTCGATCAACATGCACATTGTAACTTGGGGACCACACTTGACTTGCATACTCTAAGTGAGGACGCACGATTGCATAATACAACGTTGTAGTTGTAATCATGCTATTAAATTCTTTGGCCCAGCGTTTTACAAAACCAAGCATTGAAGATGCTTTTTTACAAATATTATTAATATGAATGCTAAACGATAGCTTAGAATCCATGCATATACCTAGGTCTTTGACGGTGTCTACACGACTCAAGGCAGTATCTTTAATCTTATAATCAAAAATATAATTATTCCTTTTTCGCGAAAAGGTCATAGTTTGGCATTTATCTGGATTTAAAAACATATTATTTTTAGAACACCAAACTTCAAAGGATTTTAGATCAGACTGGAGTAGATCTGAATTATCTCTAGAATTAATCGTTCTGTATATTTTCATATCATCGGCATAAATAAGCAGATGAGAGTGTTCAATGACGTGAGTTACATCATTGATAGCTAAAATAAACAGAAGAGGACCAAGGTGACTACCCTGAGGAACACCTGATCCAGCAATAAATTCAGAAGACAATGCGCCTCGGAAACGTATTTGATAACATCGCTCCACCAAATACGATTTAATCCAGTTCACAAAATATTGTGGAAATCCCATTAACTCAAGTTTAAATAAGATTAGATTGTGTGGTAGCTTATCAAATGCCTTACTAAAGTCAGTGTAAACACAATCGACCTGGTTACCAGAATCAATAGAATTTAAGCAGAATGTTGTAAAATCGAGAAGATTAGACACAGTGGATCTGCCATTCACAAAACCATGCTGACGAGTTGTTATGACTTTGCCACAGTGAATTTTCACCCGATCGTACACCATCCGCTCAAAAAGTTTTGGAATCGATGAGAGCTTAGCGATAGGCCTATAGTTACTGACATCGTTCCTGCAACCCTTTTTAAAAATAGGACTTATAAATGATTTTTTCCAAAAAAGTGGAAAATAACTTTCGTTAATAGATTTATTGAATAATAAAGACAGTGGTTGACTCAAAACGGAACCGCATTGTGTTAACACTGCGGCAGGAACACCGTCAGGTCCAGCACCAAACTCCTCATCGATCGATCTTATATACATTAAAATATCCTCTGGAGTGAAGGATATATGTTCCAAAGATACTCTGGGTTCGGAATTCATATATTCAAAGTACTCTCCATCAGGATTAAAAGAATCTGAACAGAATGATTCTTTAAAAAGATTGGCGAAAAGGCCACAAATTTTGACGGGATTGTCAGTAAATCCCTCAGGAGTTCTAAAAGAAGAAGGAAATCCATCAGATTTCTTCTTTGTGTTTACGAATCCCCAAAATTTCTTTGGATCTGTCAATATTCTCAGCTTAACATTATCTAAATATTCGTGATAAACAAACGAGAAACAAACGTTTGTAAGTTTCTAGGTCGTTTGAGCTTAAGCTACAGATGTATTTCTTCCATGCCCTATTCCTGTTGTTGCGAAGAGTCTTTAAATCCTTTGTGTACCAAGGGTACGTAGAATTCCTCGCAAATTTGAGACTATAAGGTACGGATTGAGAAAACACAGCAAAGAGTTCCATATAAAAAAAATGTATGGAGTCATCAAGGCAATTTCCATTTATATATTCTAAAATTGCATTAAGTTTGCCATTAAGCAACTGATTCAACTTCAAAAAGTCAGCTTTTTTAAAATTGAATTCATAAAGCTTATCTGCTGAATTAGAATTTACTATATTTGCTCTGTCGGATTCGTACCAAATACTCAATGGTGGATGATATTCATCAACAGTAGTTAGAGCATGAAAGGCCCTCTTAACAACAACATTGTTACTGTCTGTAGTTAAGACCAGGTCAAGAAGTCTTTCAAGACTATTATAAATACAACTCACTTGTTGTAAGTCTGAACATATATTATCAACAAATATATGTTCTTGGCGGGTCTTCGAATTAGATGCACAATAGTACGTATCATCGTCAGAAGAATGCCATTTTAAATCAGGTAGATTAAAATCGCCCAATAATAAAATGTCGTCATTAACGTCAAGTAAATCAATTATGTAATCTATGCACTCCGCAAGGCTTGCATAGACCTCTACACTACTCTTAGGAGGAACATACGCTTAATAACATATACATTAGAGTTACAATGTATAACTTTAACGCAAATTAGTTCAATATTAGAAGAGCAGGGAATGTCAACAATAAAACTGACAAAGCAGTTCCTTACAGCCAAAAGGACACCACCACCGACAGAAGAAATATTGTCAGTGTATCTGTCTTTTCTAAAAACTTGAAAACTATTGTCAAACAATTCCAAATCAGTAATGCTTCCGTTCAGCCACGTTTCTGTTAACGCGATAATATCCTCAGAGCAATTTTGAGTTGATAGAAATAAGCTCTGCGTCTTAGAACGTAGTCCCCTTACATTTTAGTTCCCATAGTAAAGGGACAGCCTATTTAGTTTTTTTGAGCCTGCCGGGCGGCTTGAGTCACCCTTTTAGGCTTATTTTTTGGCTTGAACTCAGTAACAAGAATATTATCGGCCCACAAATTAGAGTTAAGAACAGTTGTAAAATCATCGGCTGCAACTGTTAAAATGAAAGAAGCATGGGAAGGCTTATTACCAATTTTTTTGCATGAACAGAATGCATTTGAGTTCACTAACTTGGATTGCCTGACAAACGTCAATATATTTTCTATTGATGTGTCGGGCTGAAGACGTGAAATGAAATGAGGAATAGAAGATGGTGTATATGAAATCACCGTATTATTATTTTCTGATGGCATTGCTGAGGGCTGCTTTGCCTTGGAAGGTCTGGACGACGCCTTCTGACGCTTATTTTTGTTTTTGTTTTTCCTCTTTCTTTTAGAGCCTTTAGGGTCTTTTTCTGATGAAACTGACAAAATTCCGGAAGAAGCAGTCATGGACGAAGGAACCGAAATGTTATCCTGAACAGTAATTTCATCAGAAACGCTGGTAGTGGGTGCGGCAATAACTTCGCTAAAAAATGAAACAATTTCTCTGAAGTTATTATTTAATAAGTTAAGGCTTTCCCCAAAAAGCTTAATTTTAGAATAGAGTTCATCCGGGGAAAGGGCCCTGCACGAAGCACAATACCAGCGAAGACCAGATCGGACTGAAATTAAATCGTCAAAGCACGATTTAGAAATACCAGCACAAGAAGCGTGGAACATTCGCTCATGGGCCAGAACAGCTGAACATAGGGTACAGAATATTCTGGCTTTTGCATTGCTCGTTCAGAGAACAAGCAGCAATATTATCAATGGAAAAATAATCCATTGCAAAAAATTTTTAATTATTCTGCGAGCAAGTGCTTTTGAATGTAAAATGTGCTTATAGGGTTAGCACATTAAAATGTAGCGCACACAAAACTGTTTTAAAACAACAACAACACTACATACGCTGACTGCACTTAAGTAAACAAACACCGCACAAAGAGAAATTGAAAAAAAGGCAGACAAACATGCACTGGATTGTGTTAAAAACTATTCAATCAATTATTATATGTTATATATTAATAAATATTAATAAATTATTACTTGAACAAATAAACACTGCCACGAAATGGAAATTGTTTGAAAACATATAAAAACGTTATTAAAATGTTTTTTTAATACTTAATCCACAAAAATCAAACAAAACATGATTATAAAGAATACTAATCACAGCAACACACTAAAAAACCACCGATAACAACAAGAAGACGAGATCAACTGAAAAAATACTGTTGTTTTAAAATTTTTAAATCGGATAGGGGAACGGAATTTACAAATGAACTATTAAAAAATGTTAGCAACTTGTTAAAAATACAACAAATTTTTTCAGCACCTTATCATCACGAAACAATAGCACTTGAGAGAAACAAACTAAAGCCATGGTAATAACACTGGGAAATAAAAAGAAGCAAGAAGAATTTGCAGAGTATATGCTCGTTTCTTCAGTAGGTATCATACTTTCTAAAATATCCGAATCTATCTTTATTCGTGATAATGCATCTGCATTTGTATTAATTTTTCCTTGTTTGTAAACTATTGTAAAATTATAATCAGATAAGTCTAGTCTGATTCTTGTCATTTTTGATGACGGGTTTTTATATGAAAAGAGTGAAACTAGGGGTCTATGGTCTGTGACTACAATAAATTTTTGTCTATAAAGATAAAGTTTAAAAAAATGTATGCCCCAGTGTATTACTAGAAGTGTTCTTTCTCAATTATGGGTTTATTTATATCATGTTTTTGTAGAGATTTACTTGCGTATGATATCGGTAGGTCTTGCCCAAAATCACCTTCAGATAATACTGCTACCAGGGCAAAATTCGAAGCGTCTGTCGTTAAGATAAAAGGTTTCGAAAAGTTTGGGTACTGTAAGATAGGTGGTTCTATTAACTTTTGTTTCAAAGCTTCAAAAGCAGATTGACATTCTTTCGTCCAAATGAAAATTTGATTTTTCTTTAGTAATGTGCTTAGACATTTTGCTGTTTTTGCAAAATTTTTTATAAATCGTCTGTAGTAGTTACAAAAAGCTACGAATCTTCGTACGTCATCTGCGTTTTTTGGTATGGGATAATTTCTAATTGAATCAAATTTTGCAGGGTCTGTTTTTATACCATTTTGTGTAATTAAATGTCCTAAGTAAACTACTTCTGGTCTTTAAATTTACATTTGCTTGAATTCAATTTGAGATTATATTTAAATAGTCTTTCAAAAACTTTTATTAAATTGATATTGTGGTGTTGAAGGCTACAACCAAAAACTATTATGTCATCGACATATAAGAATGCTTCAGAGTTTAAGGGAGTATTTCTGGTTGGAAGGCTGTTTTTGCACCCTTTCTGAAAAACTTCTCATTTGAAAACGCAGAGTTATTTAAATTCTGTTTTTTTTATTGTATTAAGAACATATTAAATTAAATAAAATGTTTTTTTCCTTTGTACGAGGCTGTTCAAAAATTTGTCGGCCTTCAAAGTTGGGCGTCGAAAAAAGGTATGCTGCTTGCGGCCCGGATAACTCGACTTCGGATCATCTGAAATGGAAAAAGTAAACGACGTTCGATTTAGTGCAGATGTAATTCTGGTCCCTTCGTCAATCATAATTTTGCTTTAATTTTTTATAAAATGGCGGTCATTGAAAAATGAAAAACCGATTTTGGGTCTTTTTTTTGTAGTTTAGTGTAAAACAAAATAGTAAAAAATTGTTTATAGTTGTCATTGAGGTAGGGATTGTGAGGTAGGGATTGGGAGAATGGTGACAATTCTGCGTCGATTGCACTTTGTTTCATCAAAATCGGTTCAGAACTACGGGCGCAATCTGGGCCGCAAGCTCGAAAAACGTGGTTTCGAGATAAACGCGTTTAAATATGAAGTTATTTTTTTGCATAAAAAAAAAAATTGAAATGAAAAATTTGAGCATTTTAGAATTTTTAGTTTTAGAAATTCTGCGACAATTCTGCGTCGATTGCACTTGGTTTCATCAAAATCGGTTTAGTAGAACCGGAGAAAAGTGACTTCGAAGTTCAAAAACGTGATTTTGAAAAAACTCAAAGAAAAGTTTAGGCAATAAAAAATTTTTTTTTTGAGAAATACTTACATATATCAATCCGCAATGCCAGCTCCATAAAGAACTCATTCCTCTTCTTCAAAAAATGAGAACACAGCGGCTCTTTGTGCTCTTCGGGCAGTTGTACCTTCTTTTGATGCGGCCAGAGCTCTGGCTTCGGACCTTTTCAAACGTTCTTTGAGAAAACTGTATAAAACTCCAAAATACAATTCTCCGTTTTGTTGTCAATGCTTATGTCTTCGTTTTCATTATTTTTAAATTTTTTTGCCGATGTACTTGTGAATTCGGTGTCCTTATCTCTTTCATGTTGGTTACCACGAAACTGGCGTTTCAAGGGATGAGTTTTTCAATTGCTATCAGTGTTTCTTTTATTTTTATTTCTATTACTTTTTCTATCCATTGTCCTTAGCAAAAACAAAAATGCTTATCAAAACTGTACTTTTCAAAACTGTTTATAACTCAATTCAAAGTGAACTAAACGCTGCCAACATTCGAATATCTAAGCTCTAAAATGTGTATTCATTTATTTTTAAAATGCGTATACAAATAAGTTATTACCTTCTAAAGAACGCGTTGAATGAAATTGGGTGGTTGCTTCAAACCGTTGCATTCAAAAAGTAGCCAAATTAAGCAAATCGCATTTTGGCGAAAACATTGCTGGACAAAAAAGGCCATATCTTCTAAAGTATTTCGAATTTCAAAAAACCCTTTTAGGACGATATTCTCATATATCCAAGCTATAAAATTCTAAAAAATCTAAAAAAATGTTTGCCAACCAGGAATACTCCCTTAAACCTGTTAGTGCCAAAGTTAGCATTCTTTGAAAACTAGTTGAGGATATAGTTAATCCGAAAGGTAATTTTTTGAAGTGATTATGACCGTCATTTGTTGAAGAAGCAGTTAAAGGTCTTGAATTTTTATCTAGTGGTATTTGATGGAAAGAACTTGTCATGTCAAGTGTTGAAAAGTATTTTGCTCTACCTAATTTGTCTAAAACGTCTTCTATTCTAATCAATGAGAATTTATCGTTTATTATTTTTTTATTCAATTGTCTGAAATCAACTACTAAACGCCATTTTTTTGTGTCGTTACTAGATTTTTTGGTACAAGTAGCAAAGGTGAATTATATGGGCTTACAGATGGTTCAATTATATCGTTTTGTTATAATTTTTCTAATTGTGTATGAATTTCTGCATAGTGTACGTGTGGTAATCTGTAGTTTTTAATCTAAGTAGGTGTGTTGTCTATTGTCGAAAGTTTTTGTGTATAGAAATTGTTGACAGTTAGTTGTTCGTTTTTTAAATGGAAAATACTTTGGTATTTTTTAAAAATGTTTATCAATGGATGATTTTGGTTTACGTTGAGTTCTTTTAAAACTGTTTTAAGCCTTTGTTTATCTGTCTCTTGACTTTGTTTAATATAGAAATTATTTGATAGTGATTCTCTTTTTGGTGCTAGTTTCCTAATTTTCACTTCAGTATCATTTGAGTTTACTATTCTGACGTGGCATTTTCCGTTTGCTGGTACTATTGAGTTTGCTAAAAATACTCCTTTTTGTATTTCTTCGTTTAATACTACACTATCTTGATTTAGTTTTAAATATATTGGTTGTATAACTTCGGTTCGTGGTGGTATGCGTATTACGTCATATGTATTTTTATTGAAATATAGTGGTGTAATTATGTCTGTATCTTTTAATGTAAGTGTCAAAGTTTGTGTTTCGTAGTCAATTTTGCACAAATGCTTTGATAGAAAGTCTCTACCTAACAGGCTCGTAGCCAGAATTTACCCTAGGGGGAGATTTTCATAAAAAATATATCGATATTTTTTGACATAGATGAATCAAAGGAATTTAGTATAAAACTTTAATGAATTTGTAATAAAACTTACTTTTATTTATTTTTGTATGTTTGTATTAAGTTTTCTCTTTTTTTTTTTTGCCAATTCTGACAATACATCAGCCTCTGTGACTTTGCTATCTCTATGTATTCTTAAGAATGCACAATCATTTAAGCGGTACTCGCCCATAGAACTTCTAGAAATATATTTCAAATATCAATTGCACTCCTTCACCTATCACTACACTTTCCTAATATTGGCATCAGCATCCGCTGCTGAATTCTGATTTAATTTATTCCTATTGTTGTGTTACCAGAGCAAGGAAAAATTCTTGCATATTGATTAATTAAAAATTTTGATCGTTCCTCGTTTTCGGATGTCATCAAAATCAAGTTGAACGATGACAAAAGCCAGTTGTGCTTGGTAAATAGTACTTCCATGTTGTAAATTCTTGCACCAAGGAAAGTTATGTAAACAGTAATTATGTAAAAATTTTCCACACCATTAGAAATGCGACCTACTATGCAAATTCCTTTGAAACAGTATTTTTGTAAGCGGCTATCGGGTTAATATTTTGTATAAAGCAAGGTTGAACTATAAGCCACTTGTTCACTACTAGAAAAATTACCACGATAAGAAGATTAACATATTCTTATAAGTAAATCCGTAACCAACTCCTAAACTTCAACAGATCACTTAGCAAAATTTTTAAATTTAATCTCCTTTTTCGACAACATCCAAAAGGTTTAAAAATTTTATTTTTAAAAATTTGTGTTGTCCCAAGAGGTTGAGATCCCGCGTCAGTGCTGAAAAAAACGTAAAACTTACAATAATCTCTGTTTCTCAATTTGGAGTAAGCTAACTAATGCCAACGGTTCAACCAAGACTGCTTACAGCGTAGATAACGCGACCCACTGAGAGGAAAATTAAAATTTGGGGGGTATTTTAAATGGTTTAAAAACTTGAAATGAAATTAAATTGCAAATATCGTTGCTTGCACCTTTATGTACTGCCGAAGCCAAAGGCAGTTCTGATGTATTAAATGGAATTTCTGTTTCTGGAACAACTTCTACAATCATACACACAAAACGCACAAATTTAGAGTTATTAACATAAAAAGTGAAATATTCTTAACACTACGTATACGGCCGCTTTTAACATTACTGTCAATACTACCACCTCCTGCAACTGCCGTTTACAAAGCAGTTCTGGACACTTTTCAGGTTTTAAAGATTCTTGAACGCTTTCTACAATGCAAACGAAATACAATATTACATTATTACAATTTAGTTAAAATTGTAACCATCAAATAATTATAATATAAAATGGACACCGCTCACATTGACCACTACACCATTCTGGCAGCGCTGCACTCGGTTGGTACATGACCAAAATAGTTCTAATGTCGCTTCGACTTCGGCGGTGTCATCTTCTTTTTATAATTACTCGTATTTAATTTTGTAACATTGGATCAAAGTTTTAAAGAATATCAAGAGGTCGATATTCCATAAGGACGGAAATTGATAAAAAAAAAATTCCTTAAAAACAAAGATTTACTTTTCTCCTTTCTGGCCTTTTTTAATGGCGGTTTCTGGAGCTAATTAAGTGGAATCGTTTTAGTATTTCGGCACAATAAAATAATCAATAGAAAATACTTAACACAAATGGTTTACGTTGTAGAAAACCACAATTAAAACAATTGTAAAAGGTAAATTTTTTGCTCACTTTCGTTTAATACTTTCCAACGCAATAGATTCTTAAATCGCTGGTGATGGGCAAGGCTCAATTGAATGTTTCGAACTTTATTCGTTATCTTAAGCGTGTTGCTGTTGCAGTTTATACTGTTACTGAAGAAAAACGTAGGCGCATTAAGTATGCGCATATAAAAACTGCCATATTAATGATTATATTTTATTTTTTTATCCTTTCTGGACCCTAAGGGGGGGCGGTGGGTTGAACACCCAAAACCCCTCCCTTGTCTACGGGCCTGCTACCTAATATTCTAGTATAAATTTAGATTTAATAATATTGTTCCTAATGTAAAAGTTTCTTCGTCTGTAATTCCTAAGAGTTTACATCTCTTTTCTGTTACTATTTCAGTGTTTAAATTTTCAATTTAGCTGATCGAAATATCTGCACCCGTATCTATTAAAAATTTAAAGTTTCTTTAAAAGCTGTTACAGTTAACAATTATGTAATTTGTTGTGTTATCCGATATTGTGTGTATTTTTAATTTTGCTATCCCGGATGATCCTCTATCATGACCTCCGAGCGATTTCCGTTTCCTGATTATCATTGATGAAAGCATACATTCTTTTGTTATTCTGTCGGTGTGTGTTTTGGTTATTAAAGTTATTATTACTCCTACTAGTATCGTTGTTGGCGTTTCTGTTATTTATCCTATTGTTATAATTGATAAACATATTGTGGTTTTGTCTGTTTCCATTGTTGTTTGCGTATGTAGTTCGTTGCATAAAGTTTTGGTTTTGTTGGCGTATATTATAGTTTCAGTTGTCTTCTATATTGATTGGTATAATTGTAGTTTATTTGTCGTCTGTTGCATGAATTGTTGTCTGATTTTAAATACATTAAGTGGTTAATGGATTTTACATTCTTCTCTAGTTCTAGAGCTAAATTTGCTGCTTCAGTTAATGTCTTTGGTTGTGCTGCAAATATTGTGTTTATAAGGTCGGCATTCAGTCCGTTTTTAAAAATTGTAAGTGCATAAGATTCGTTCATCTTCATGATCTGGTTTCTTTGTTCGTCATTAGCTTCAGTTTTTAAGTCTCTAATTTGTAAATAATTAAGTTCAGATGTTAAATTCAATAGTTTGTCTTTAAAATTTGGTACTGTGTTATTCCCCTGTATGAAAATCCACTAATTTAAAAGTAGTTGAAAAAGTAGTTTTTTGTCAACCACAACTAGTTGGAATTCTGACTTTTTTCCATAGAACGAACTAACATATTTTGTGTGGTGATGTCCGCTAAATAAGTCAATTGACTTTCGTCTGCATATATTTTCAACTACTTGTTAAATTAGTTATATTTAAATTATTTTTTTAATTACTTTAAAATAACCAATTGAAAACTATTACTGATGGCCTAAAGTTAATAATATTTGTTGAAATAACATGGTTAAATATAAATAAACTTGTAATCTAATAAAAATTTGCAATTAAAACATGTCAAAATCACAGTAGTTGCCGCCTTAATATAATTCAAAGTAGTTTATCAATTACTTGTTTTTAAGTAGTATTTCAATTACTTCATATATAATGCAATAACAACTATTTAGAATTGAAGTGGATGCGGCCTTAATATAATTCGAAGTAGTTCATATACTTTTTTATTTTAAGTTAGTTTCTTAATTAGTTGTTTTTAAAAACGAGTTAGTTTGTTCCTTGATCAACTCGCTCAACAGTTGCCAACTGAATCTGATGAGCAATCTGATAACGTTCGTTATCACCAAACTGCGCTTCCATTTAAAATAAGGTAACTATAGAGTGTGCATATTTTGAATTCCTAGATTTTTCTAATATCTTTGTCAGAGTGCACAATTTAAACATGTTAACGATTGAAAACTATTTTCGTTTCAGGTACAGAGGAAAGAAATCTCCAGATGCAATACTCGCTGAAATTTGTTGGTGGTATAAAAACACCTTTGAAGAAGAGGAAGACGAGGAGAAAGAGGAAGAAGGGAAAGACAATGATGAAATTCCAGAATATCTGTTGGACGAAATTATCCACCTTTCTGATGATGATGACCATGACCAAGATATTAGAGAGAGCAGTGATGTTGATCCACAGCCGCCTACAAAACGGCTACTGGCCAAATCATTAATTTAATTTATTTAATTTTTTTACTTAAAACTTTTCGTATATATTTAAAACATTTCAAAATTATATTTTTTTCTATATTTTTATAATTTAATTTTCAATGTTTCTTCAAAACCAACACTCAACAAAGTTTTTACATAAAAAATGAGAAGTAAATTAATATTAAGCTGGAAAACGCAAGTTTTGTATTATGACTGTTTTCTTTTCAAATGAAATTTATTGAAGAAACTGAGAAGCATATTATAGATCAAACAGCATACAGCATTTTCAAAAAGCATAAAAAAAAATTTTTCTAAAATTTTGATTTTTAATTGTTGCCAAGTCTCTAGCAATAATTTGGCTTTTACAGATTGAAAAAATATCAATTAGTCGACGAGTTATAGCCAAAAAACCATATAAGCAATATGCTGAAAATCGGCATTTGACTGCAAAGTTCATAGGTCGATTAAAAAAAAAATTCGAACTAACATAAGCAAACGCCGCGATACGGGTCTTCTAATTTAGCCTCTATTTTCACCCCTCACTCTCAGAATCGACCTAACTTTTGCTAACCTGAATTTGTTCCACAGTGTAATCTGACACCGCTTGCGATAAGCAATCACTTTATGCTGTCTTGACATAAACGCTTACATACATACACTGCTTTAGCTACATTGCTTTGTATGCTTCATTATGTATTTATTCTGTATGCATGTTTTCGTTATATATTAGACCTAAGAATATTCTAAGTTAGCTTTAAGTGAGTAGTCAATAAAGAGATAAGAAACGATAAAGTTGTGCGCGTTCTTATTAATATTACAACACAGCATGGCGATCATGCCAAACTGGAAATATTGTTAAGTGACGCGGATTTTTTTTAGTACGAATATAATAATAAATAATAATATACGGAATAGTCAAATAAAATTAACGACAAGGTTGAACCAAAACCATTAACGATCACGGAATACATAAATCGCCAGAGGAAAAATCAAACCAAACAGCTCGAAGAACATTAAACAACACCAGCTCAAGAAATTAAAATAAAACCAAAACGTCGTGGAGGACTAAGAGCTAGGAGACAACGGCAGCGAACGATCATCATAGACCAGCTTAAAAACGAAAAGCTAGAAGAAAACCAACATAAACACTTATTGGAGCAGCTTATAACGCTCAACACCCTGCTTCACAGGTGCAGGAAGAAATATAAGTGCATTAGTTTGCAGACTATTTAATTATTTTTTGCACTCGAACTGCGTTTTACGCTGGGTGCGTTAGTTAAGTTATCTTAAATAAAGATAATAAGAACATAATAAAAAAAATTAAAAAAAGTTATAAAAAAAAATTAAATTAATATAAAAATGACAAATATAGAAATTCAGAAATATTATTAATATATAAAGCAATGGGAATCCTTTTCAAAGATAGAACGGTCAAATGCCAATGATATTAATGAAGTAGAACGAAAAAACAAATAATATTGAAGTGTACTTAATAATTGAAATTATTTGTTTAGTTGCTTCACTAACAATAAAAATTAACGGACTACACAAAACAATAAGTGAAAAAATTAAAAAAAAAACGGTTGAGATCATGAATATTCAATTAAGTTGGCACTATTGAATAGTTATGTAATATTTTTTTATAATAAATAAAATTAAATCAAATATATATATACATATATATTAGGGTGTATCGAAATGTATAAACCTAAGTTAACACCCAATTCTACCCCTAAATAATGAAATAGGACGGAAAGACAATGCAGAAAATATTTTTTTTATGAATTCCTGGTTGGAATGCAGAAAATATTATTTTTTTTTTTATGAATTCCTGGTTCCCCAAATAGCGGTTTTCTATGAAATTTTTTTATAAAAAATACTATAGATATCGATTCACTATTAAAAACAACTTATGGATGCAAATTTTCCGAGAGATCGGACTACGTACAAGAGTGTCAGCATAGAAACAAAAAACCATTATTTAACCTATATTCAACTAATTTTGTACTGGAGCCCATCTTACATTACAGTTTTTTACAAAAACCACCACAGATATTGATTAACCATTAAAAACAACTTATTCATGAAGATATTCAGAGAGATCGAACTACGTTCAGAAGAGTCAGCACAGAAGTAAAAAAACATTATTTGCAATATTTTCGACTACTTTTGTACTGGAGCCCATCTTAAGGTGCACTTTTTTACAAAAACCCCCAAAGATCTCAATTAACCACTTGAAATAACTTATGCATGGAAATTTTCCAAGAGATCAAACACGTACAGTGGTGGCAGGTAGAACATTTTTTCTTTTAATGAGGGTTCAGTTTAGCTTCCTTTAAGTTCCTGATCTGCCTGTTATAAAATTCACAAATACCTGATCTGTCTATGTTCGAAGCAGCATAAATTATTGTTTGCTTTTGCAAAAAAAAAAAAATATGGAAGCAAATTTTTAGAGATTTCAAGCCAGGCAGTTTTTTGGTTTTCCAATTTCTTGACAACTTTTGCACTGAAGCTAGCTTAGAACTACAAATACATTAGAAGTTGATTATGTTACTATACCTAAAACTGATTGCCATGAAAAACATGTAAACATTATAGAGTTTATTTCAAAATGATTTAATTTAACAAAGTAGCTATCATATTAGGATATACTTTTTAAATTCAATTTAACAAAAATATTTTTTGTGTCAAATTTGAGACTCTTCGATCGTGACTCCAGAGTTGAAAACATAATTCCTTCTCGACGTGCCTCCGAAGCAACCACGGTTGATGACTCTGTGACGAGTTTGACATGTCTTTCCGTGTCTTGAATATGACAAGGTGTTTCAATTATTTCGTTGTCCAAGATGACATCACCAGTCTTTTCAAGTTTTTCGATGCTTTCGTATGACATTCTACGGGTGTATGGTGGTTCGGTATAGTACAAAATTTCAATCAATCATGCTGTAGTAGTTTTCGCAATCGAACCTGATGTTTGGAAAACGATAAGTGCGAATTTGTCCGAATTCTTCTTCGGAGCGCAAAACTCTACTGGCTTTTGTGAGCCAAAGCGCGTGATGGATGCATCCCGGTTTTTTATTAGCTAAAGTCGTCGAACAAATGCCTGCCGCTACTGCAGTTGCTATATCAAACAAATATTTTTGATCGGTACTTTCGACAGTTGCAACAAATGGAATCGCTTTAAAATTTGCAATCTACAGAAATAAATAGAAATAAAAAAAGTATATAAGTTAGTAAATGAGAAATAATTTAAAAAAGTTTAATGCCCTACTTTGTGTAGACAGAATAACTATTTAGAACGCACCGTATTTTCTACGTTTTCTATTGCTTTGGATATCTTGCCGGTTGTTGTAGCTGGTCCAGTAGTAAACGAAGAATCAATTTTTGCAAATAAATCGCGAAATGGCAATTTATTAAAATATTGCATGCAAACGAACCAATGTAACGGTCTATCCAGATCAACCTCCAAACAGCGTATAATTCCATTGTTTATGCCGGTGTTTTTCACGTTTCCATCAGAACAAACACGAATTAAGTCCGATATATTGTAATCCTTTGGTTTGAAAAAGTTCAAGACAATTTCGGCAATAGATGGTGCTGTCGAATAACCACAAATTCGAGCAGCGCCCAAGGATTTTGAATATGGCTGCTTTAGAATGGTCAAATGGGTTTCGTCGATTATTCGCGGATGACGCGTTCCATCATCCGTTTTCTTCAGGGTAAGGGTTTTGTTTGTTCTTCCGTCGAATGCAAGAACTTTAATATTAGAACTACAAATGTTTTCGTGCATTACTTTTTCTTGGTTTGCTTCTCTTTCGCGAACAACTTTATTTTTATCGATAATTATATGCTTACCAGTTCTTTCGTCTTTTAATTTAAAATTGGGTATCATTGACAAATCCTTCATAAGCGATGATGCTAAAGCAGCAGCTACTCGATGAGAAATTTTGTATCGATCACATTATAATGCAAAGTTTGGCAAACACCTTGCCGGAAGCAGGCGCTGTTTATGAGCGTGTTGGGGGGTACTAAACGCGCTTGTGCTTGGTAAGAAATCGCTTCCGCTGGTCAGCTCAAAATTGTCTCTTAAAGTGTCAGCCTCCAAGTTTGCTGATATTAGTCCCCCCATACGCGTTGAAATTAACATTCGACGCTCGCTACGTTGGTCAAAAATGAAATCGATTTCCTTTTCTGAAATTTGGTATTGAACGCTACACGAACACTCATTTCTGACACATTTGCAATGAGCAATGTCAAATAATTCATCATTGAGACTATTTATTAAATGTGGAATATTCGCACGAGTCTTATGTTTTATAATATCCTGATAAGTCGCAACGACTTTGTTGGCTTTTTTTATGATTCCATTCGATGATATAATTGGTATTGTAGTTTTTTTTCCATATATCGATAATTTCATATGAGACGGGGCTAGAAAAGTTTTTCAACGATAACCATTGTTTTGATGTTTGGCCGCGAACCTCACTTGATTCCAGTTTTATTCGACGCAAGATATCTGCTTTAGTTGGTAATTTTTCGTTGTTTAAAATACTCGGCTTGCCCAGAATAAAAATATCTTCTCCGCAGAGAATAGTTTCAACCGCCGTTGCTATTGTTCTACTAGATGCCGAAGCCATTGATTCATTAATTTCAATGTTAATAATTTCTATTTCATTTCTCGGCATTGATTTTTTTAATTTTCTTAACATAATCTGCACACAAATGAATATGACACTTAACTTTTTCAGTTTTTTTTTTTTCTTATAAACCTGAATGGTTTACTTCCGTTATTTTCAAAGTTTTTGATTCCACTAAAAAGATGCTCCTATGTATGTTAAATATAGTGTATTTCTTTTCTCGTACAGAAGATCCTCGCAAAAGTTTTCCTTGTTTTTGTGTTTTATAAATATACTTTTTCACAAGGTCTTTCAATTTGTTCTCTGGAGGTTTAAAGAAGGTATTTTTACAAGAGACAGTTCTAATAAACTAATAATAAGAATGCCAAAACAAAAATATTTTATGAAAAAATTAAACTTTTTAAAGATACATAAGAAAAATTAACCTAATAGATGGATAAGGTACTTGTAAAATTCTATAACAGGCAGATCAGGAACTTAAGCTAAACTCAACCCTCATTAAATGAAAAAATGTTCTACCTGCCACCACTGTACGTGTTTGATCTCTTGGAAAATTTGCATGCATAAGTTATTTTAAGAGGTTAATTGAGATCTATCTACCTTAACAATCTACCTTAACATGTATGTTAACACGATCGCCTAGCGACAGCGGCCGTTGACCTATATTACCGTTTTATGCAAAAGTTACCCAACTCCACACACGAGGCGCAAGATCAGCAGTTTCAACATTCTGCAGTAAATGCAAGATCAGCATTTAAGGTATTTTATTTAATTCTAGCCTTAATACTTTTATATTTTAGAATTTAGTCTGCTTTTAATATTGAAATAAACTACACGGCTCGGTCTAACAGTACCAAATCTAGTTTTACTCTTTATATGTGTCCAATGAAAAACTTTACTGGCGCCCAACTATAACTCGAACCGGAAAAATAATACTACAAAAATTCTGAAAAGATAATAAAAATTGCAGTGCATCAACAAGCAATTAAAAAATAAAAATTAAAAAAACAACGGCAGCAACTAACGTCGCACCGGAAAAATAATCGAAAAAAAAAAATACAAAAAACTCTGAAAAGAAAACAAAAATTGCAGTGCATCAACAAGCAATTAAAAAATAAAAAATAAAAAAAAAACAACAGCAGCAACTAACGTCGCACCGGAAAAATAATCGAAAAAAATAAAAATACAAAAAACTCTGAAAAGATAACAAAAATTGCAACGTATGAACAAGCAAATAAAAAATAAAAAACAACAGGAGCAACTAACGTCGCAGTCAACCAAATAATAGCAGCAACAGTGCTCTGAAAGATTCATCAGCGGACCACAGAAAGCAGACTTATTTAGATAAGAATAAAAAAAACCAAATGTGAGTAGAATTTATGACAATTTTTTCTCTCAATCAAACCAAAAAATTTTGCGGAAAAAAACCGCCAACTTTAATCTTTGCAAAAATACAATTTTTTTTTCTCACATTTTTAATCACCGGTATAACAAAATCTTAATACTAAATTTTTTTTTTTAATATATAAATAAAATATAAAGTGTTAGTGTCAATTCTTTGTCAATTGTTTTCCTTTTTTCAAATAATTTCATGAGTGACGACGAACAAAGTCTTGAATTTTCCTTCAAAAAACTTACAACTGAGAAGAGAGTAAGCGATAACAGTAGTAACACAAATTGGTGGTCAAGGAAAAGTGACGGAAAAAATAAAATGGAACCAGCGCAGTTAATGGCTTTGATAGAGGGTGCAGTTAGTAGCGCACTTACCGTACAGAGAGCCAATTTTGAACAAACTATAGCAGGTCTTAACGAACGTTTGACAACCTTGACAGTGACAACACCCCAGGTGGAAACGTACAAGGACGTAGAAATAACTCCAGGGACATCATGTGACGAATCATTAGACATTATAAAATCGTTGCCGGACTTTGAAGGTAGACAAGAAAGTTACGTATCTTGAAGACAAGCGGCGCACACCGCGTACAAATTATTTGAAAGTCACAATGGTAGTTCAAAACACTACCAGGCAGTAGCAATCATTAGAAATAAAATCAAAGGCTCTGTTGATATGGTGCTCTCCTCTTTCAATACTGTCCTTAACTTTAAGGCAATTATTAGCCGCCTTGACTTTACGTAATCGGACAAGCGACCAATTTATATAATAGAGCAGGAGCTGCCAACTCTTCGCCAGGGTAGTATGACGATTCTACAATATTATGACGAAGTAGAGCGAAAACTAACACTCCTCACGAACAAAACAATTATGACATATGAAAAAACTATTGCTGCATCTTTGAATGAGAAGTATAGGGCGGACGCACTTAGAGTTTTCATTTCGGGAACTAGGAAAGCATTGAGTGATATACTTTTTGCGGAGAGACCAGCCGATTTACCGACAGCGCTAGCATTAGCTCAGGAGGTTGAATCCAACCACGAACGCTACATGTTCGCAAGCAATTATGCAAGAAGTGTAGAAGACAGGACACAGCGTGGGGAGCAGAGACAGAAAACAAAGAAAAAAACATTGCGAATGATAATCAGACAGGCAATATACGAAAAAATCCGCATTTTTTTAGACAACAGAATACTGGAGGTAGGACTCCACAAAACTTAGGCCCGGTACAGCCAATGGAAGTTGACTCTTCACAACGATTCAGACAGCCCACTCAGTTCCAGTCGAATAGTCCTGGCCAAATCCTCGGTCGAAATCAGTTTCATAATCAGAATATGGCCGGCCACAACCAGGCCTCGACCCAATACTATACCAATCATAATCTATTCCAAACAATGAAAAGGCCACTTAGCGGTAATACTAGATTTACAGGCCCAAAGCATCAAAGGGTGAATAATCTCTTGCAGAATAACCATCAAAGCTTAGCCGAATCAGAAGCGTTGGCAGTAGTTGATCACCTCCAGGGGCATGATCAAATAAATTTTTTAGACAAAACTCCCTGCTACCATTCATAAATAGAAGTATAGCAAGGAGAACGATTAAACTGGTAGTGGACACAGGAGCGTCTAAAAATTACATAAAGCCATTAACAAAACTTAAACGTAAAATTCCTGTGGAAGAACCTTTCATCGTAAAGTCTATCCATGGATTTGATAATATTAAGGAAAAGTGCATTGTCCGTTTGTTCGACACCAATAGCACATTTTTTATTTTACCTACGCTATCAACATTTGATGGCATAATTGGCCTTGACCTGCTAACACAGACGGGGTCAACATTAGATTTTAAGAATAAAACTCTCAGAACCAACACCGGATCTGAGGTGATACAATTTTTCAAATGTGTCGATGTTAATTTCACACAAGTAGAAGATTTGGAAGCACCCCAAACAGTAAAAAAACATTTTTCACAAAATGATACGGAAATTGTCTGGCGTCTTTGCAGACCCCAACGAGTCCCTACCCTTCAACACGAACATTGTCGCAACTATCCGAACAGATACTGACGACCCAGTTTACTCAAAACTGTACCCCTACCCCACGGGCGTTGCTGATTTTGTAAATAGTGAAATAAATGACTTATTAAAAAAGGACATAATACGCCCATCCCGTTCACCTTACAACTCCATTTGGGTTGTTGATAAAAAAGGAAGAGACGAATACGGTAATATCAAAAAGCGTCTCGTCACAGATTTTCGGAAACTAAACCAAAAAACTATAGACGACAAGTATCCGATCCCAAACATTTCAGTAATACTATCAAACTTGGGAAAAGCTAGGTACTTCACAACTCTGGACCTAAAGTCAGGGTTCCACCAAATATCCCTCGCTGAACGTGACAGGGAGAAAACGGCTTTTTCCGTAGGTAACGGGAAATATGAATTTAATAGCCTTCCTTTTGGTCAAGCATTATATTATTTTGGCGACTCGTCAACCAATTGCTTTTTTTAGTTTTGGCGACTCGTTAACGAATTGCTTTTTCATAGTTTTGGCGACTCGTTAACGAATGGTTTTTTCGGTTTTGACGAATGTATAGCGAAGTGGAAAAAAAGTTGGTCAAAAAATGATAAAAAAAATAATTTCGATCTTTTGAAAGGCCAAATCTTTAAAAAATATCTAAATAACAAAAAAAAAAAACAAAAAATTTTTTTTTTGGATCAAGTTGGGGTTCGAACCCATGTCCGCGAATGCTAGCTTTTATTAAGCAAATTAAGCAAGATATATTCAGCATCTGAAATTGCCAAGTGGGTAAAGTGCCGGACTAGCATTCAGATGACGTGGTTTCAATTCTTGACGTTGTAAGCTTGAAATAATTATTTCATTTTTTTTAATTTTTTATATGATTTATATGATTCGTTATCGCATTGCTTTTTTTAGTTTTGGAAACTCGTTAAAGAATTGCTTTTTATAGTTTTGGAGACTCGTTAATGAATTGCTTTTTATAGTTTTGGCGACTCGTTAACGAATTGCTTTTTTCGGTTTTGATAATTCATTAACGAAGGAGGAATTTCTCCCGCTCGCGATATTATAAATGAATCGCTACTAATAATTGCTAATGAATGAAATGTACGAGAATGCGATTCGTAAACGATAACATTAGTGAATCATTTTGTTTGTTAGGTCATTATGTATTCATTCTGTATGCATGTATTCGTTATATATCAGGTTGGCAACTAAGTAATTGCGGATTTCACTTATAGATGGCTTTAGTTGAATTTTTGGGTTTGCTGACGTAATCGAAATGCCAAACACATTTTGTTATTTGATAGTTGGTACTTCAACTGTCAATCAGTAGAACAATTTTTTGATCGGTTGTGTAGTTTTTGTTTGGCGTCTGTTGAGAAATGAAAAATCAAAACGAACATTTTCGTCATATTTTGCTTTTTTATTTCCGGAAAGGAAAAAATGCACCGCAAGCTCACAATAAGTTATGTGCTGTTTATGGTGACGAAGCTTTAAAGGAACGGCAGTGCCAAAATTGGTTTGCCAAATTTCGTTCTGGTGATTTTTCACTCAAAGATGAAAAACGCTCTGGTCGTCCAGTTGAAGTTGATGACGACCAAATCAAAGCAATAATCGATTCGGATCGTCACAGTACAACACGTGAGATTGCAAAGAAGCTTCATGTATCACATACATGCATTAAAAATTGCTTAAAAAAACTTTGCTATGTACGAAAACTCGATATATGGGTTTCTCATAAACTGGAAGAAAATCATTTAACACAACGCATTAACATCTGCGATTTGTTAAAGAAACGTAATGAAAATGATCCATTTTTAAAACGATTGATAATTGGTGATGAAAAATGGGTTGTTTACAACAATGTCAATCGGAAAAGATCGTGGAGCAAGCCAGGAGAACCAGCTCAAACAACATCAAAAGCTGATATTCATCAAAAGAAAGTTATGTTATCAGTTTGGTGGGATTACAAGGGAATTGTCTACTTTGGACTTTTACCACCACCCAACCGAACGATCAATTCAGATATCTACATTGAACAACTAACAAAATTGAACAATGCAGTTAAAGAAAAGCGGCCCGAATTGACAAATCGAAAAGGTGTTGTATTCCACCATGACAATGCAAGGCCACACACATCTTTGGTCACTCGGCAAAAAATATTGGAGCTTGGTTGGGATGTTTTGCCACATCCACCATAGAGACCTGACCTTGCACCATCTGATTACTTTTTATTTCTTCGATTTTTGAATGGTAAAAATTTCAATAATATTGATGATGTCATAAAACCAGAAGTTTTATAAACGTGGAATTATGATGCTGCCTGAAAGATGGCAAAAGGTCATTGCTCAAAATGGGCAATACATTACAGAATAAAGTTATTTCGTTCCCTTTTATTTTCTAAAAAAAATACGCAATTGCTTAGTTTCCAACCTTAGAATTAGACCTTAGAATATTATAAGTTGGCTTAAAGTGAGTAGTCAATAAAGAGATATGAAACGATAAAGTTGTGCGCGTTTTTATTAATATTACAACACAACATTCTATTAATAATTTGTGAAATTGTTCGTTTAACTCGTATGCTTCTAATTTATTTAAAAGTTCAGCTGTTTCTTAAAATATAATTCATAACAATTGAGGTAATCAAGTTTGATATTAATTGTTTGATAAGTGTATTTCCAATTACTTGATTTTTTTATTTTTAATACCTCATTAAAAATTTCTTGCAATTCTTCCATTAAGATTCAGCCATATTACATGTTTTATTTTATTTATTTATTGATATTATTATGAACAGTTTTTACAATATAATTTCGATTCATGTTTTTTTTTTTTTTTTTTAACTCAACCAACGCTCAGGGGATGCCCCCTTTAGATGCGAAAGCATTGCGTTAATTCTGAAGACGGGTGATAGTTAGTTGGAGGGTGGAAAGTTGGAGTGGTGACGGTGAAGATTTGCTTTAAACTTACTCAGATCAAAACTGCCGGGGAACACGCTCACAGGGAGATTATTCCACAATCGTACCGAGCGACAAAAAACGAATTATCTCGGTAATGCGAGGTTCTATTGGGCACCGATGCAATGGTAAAGGGATGGGCTTGAAAAGCTGCCCGAGTAGACCTAGGAAATAGAAATACACGAACTGGTGGCGTCAGGCCATGTACCTCCCTTGAACACTTCCCATGGTAGAACCTATACAAAAGTCTTAGGCAACCAACATTGCGCCGATGCCCAAGAGAACTGAGAGGAGATAAAATGTTTTCATATCCTATCATATATATCGCACGGCGTTGAATTCGGTCCAGAAGCTCCAAATAAGATCTCGAAGCTCCTGCCCAAACGTGCGAATTGTACTCCATTTTAGGCCTTATATATGAGGTATAGATCACTCGAAGACCAGATGAGGTGAAGTATCGCTTGCACCGTTTTAAGAAACCTAGGCACTTGGCCGCTTCTTTCGACACATGGAAAATAGGATCATTCCAACGAAGGTCTGATTGTATCGATATGCCCAGAACGTCAAGAGCATCTGACTTCAAAAGATCTACACCATTCATATTCAAGGGAGCTAAGGGGCAGTTCATCCGCTTGTGGGTTAACAGGCAACACTGGGTCTTGTTTGCATTAAACACTACTCTATTAGCAAGACCCCAATCGGAGATTTTTTTTAAGTCATTAAGAAGTGTGTCATTCATATTTTGCCTCTTACTCTCAATCTGCAAAAAACTCGGCCGTTTTTTGAAAACATATGAATGACAAATGCTGCTGTCGTCCGCAAACGAATGAATTGGGTTATGAGTCAACGACAGAAGGTCGTTGATAAAAACCAAAACCAAAGTTGGCGATAGAACTGAACCCTGCGGTTCTCCTGCTTTGATGGCGTGCTCACTGGACGAAATGCCGTCGATTACGACACGGATAGTTCTGTCCTTAAGACAGCACGTGATTCACCAAGTAAAGATACCACCGACACCGTATGCAATTAGCTTAGAGACGAGTGCTTTATGCCACACTCTGTCAAACGCCTTTGAAATATCCAGAGCAACAACCCTGCTCTCACCGAACAGGTGAACGCATTGGTTCCATTTTTCTGTAAGGACCGCCATAAGGTCACCAGTAGACCGGGCCCTACGAAAACCATATTTACGGTCACTTAGCAATTCGTTGTGCTCCAGATAGTTCATTAGGTGGAAGTTTATTACGCTCTCCATAACTTTGGAAAGCGTAGAGCATATCGCAATGGGTCGGTAGTTTACAGGATTCGTGGCATCGTCCTTTTTAGGTATCGGCTGGACATTTGCGACCTTCCAACAAGATAGAAATGCTCCTGTCCTGTATGAGATGTTGTAAAGGTTGCGCAAAGGCCGAGCCAGTGTAGAAGCACACGTTTTAAGCACAATTTGTGGTATGCCATCAGGACCAGAGGCTTTGTTTATGTTAAGATTTGCAAGGACTCTTTTGACTGCTCTCGTTCGAAAATATATCTCCTTCATTGAAGAAGAACTAGTCCCGACAAAGGGCAGTGGCTGGCTGCTATCCGAAATTGTGTGAAAACAATCCAGCCAACAGGTTCGCTTTATCAACCGAGTCAGTGAAGATTTGGTCATCTTTTAAAAGAGTTGGAATCGACGAAGACGTTTGATTTTTAACTCTTTTAACAAATGACCAAAAGTTTTTGCTCCCTTTAGGGCAGAGAAGAACCTGTTCTCTAATGCGAGTTTCGTGAAGAAACTTTTCGCGTTTCAAAATTGCGTTACAGCGATTCCTAGCCTCGATGCGAAGTCTATTAGTTTCAGCATTCTTATCAGATCGCCAATTCTGATAGGCTTCCTCTTTGGACCTGACTGCAATCCTGCAAGTCTTATTAAACCATGAGTGGTCTTTTGGTTTAATGCTTTTCTTCTTATTGAGGATAAAAGACCGCATACCCAATAAGATAATTTCTTGTACCATGCTGGCGGCGGCATTCACATTTCTATCAGCGAAACATAATTTCCAATTGAAGTTGCGATAAAAATTATTTAACGCATTCCAATTTGCTCTTTCATAAAACCATGCAGTCCTTTTCGGGGCTTTAGGCGTAGAGGTCAGAAGGTCAGGCGAAGGTCAGAATATGAAAAAACAGCGGAGATGGTACAATGGTCCGAATTACCAAGAGGTGCATTGACACTCACATCATATTTTTCATGATGAGAAGTCAGAAAAAGGTCTAAGATATTATGGCTTTGAAAATCATTTCGTGGGAAAAATGTTGGTTCACTAATTGAATCAATTGGTTCGGTTCAGCAAAAAGCTCAACTTATTGTCCTTCAGGTGTGGTGTGGCTTGAGTGACATAACCAAGCCGAGTTGTGGACATTGAAATCGCCGGCAACGACGATTTCGCTGTCAGGAAACAACCCCAAAATGTGCGTAATCGAATCAGAGAGAGAGTCCAGTTTATTAAAAGTGGGTTCTCTTCGGACTTCTATACGCGAAACAGAAATGTAGCAAGTGCGAACGAACTCTAAACCTCACCCACATGGAGCTGAATTCCGGATCGGCGACGCTCAGACCCCGCTCGAACTGGTATGCCACATCTGTTCTTATAAAAAGAGCGATGCCCCTATGCGAAGAAAACAATGGCAGTAAGTGATACCCAGGAATATGAAAATCCAGTGGATCTGAGTCCTCCGTCACCTGGGTCTCACTTAGTGCCATTATTTGAGGCCTATAAAGAGCACAATATGCATAGACCGAGAAGAAATTCGCTCTCAGTCCACGGACATTGCATATATGGATGTTCTATAGAATCCATATTTATTAAGTCTAGCTTAATATATAGTGCAATTGAAACATTCTCGATTTTTTCCTTTAAATTCAAAATAGATTACTTTACTTATGTCTTCTATTTTATTTGAGCATTTAGTGCAATGTTTTTTAAATAATATGCCATAACATCCTTGGTATTTACAAATTGTTACTGAATTAATTTTTGTAATAGAGACATTTGCTCTTGTGACGTGTTTTCGAACGTATTTTTTGTAATATAAGAATAAATACCATAGGCAATAAATATTAGATAAAACGAAAAAAAAAATTTTTTTTACAATACAAAGTAAAAATATAACGCTAATGTTATAAAAGTAAAGTAGATTTAGTAAAGAAATAATGTAAAGAAATAGTGTATTAATGGATTACAGTAATAAGAATAAATAAAATCCAATACAATAAATATAGTAAAATGAAAAAAAATGTAAGGAAGAAATGAATTTAGGGTTTTTAAAAAAAAAAAAAGGAAAAATAAGACAAGAAAATATTAGAACCTATATAGAAATATTGTATAAAGTTTAAGTAATAAATAGCGAAAGATAAAATATATGAAATAAGCGAAGAAAATTAGCGACAGCTAAGCACGAAAAAATTATTGTTAGGTTTTTAACAATAATTTCTTCTTTTTCGAAGGGCGGAGGAATGTTGTGAATTAATCGCACACGAAACAAATAACCAATGCATACTTGTAGGCACTACCTTTTGTGCCATACAACCTTGAATTTCTGAATTCAAGACCAATGCCAAGTCCAAGTTCAACTGCATGAAAGTGCGGTATCAGCATTAATACACAAAACCGTTTAAGCTATGACGCGTGCCATAACTTAAACAGTAACAAGCGAGCAGCTTAAATAGCAAGTAATATCGCCAGTATGTTGTTGTTGCCATGGTCATAAGAAATAAACTGACACATTAGTGCTTTCTGCACCGAGAACAAAATGCGTTGACGGCATTTTAAATTAATAATATTTTATTGTTGTTAATACATGCATTTAGTTATGGTAATTTAATTAATAAGATTTTATTGTTGTGATTGCATGAAAATAGTATTTTTTTTTTGCTATAATTAATAATTGGACAATATTTGGGACAAGAGAATTCCGCCTTTCGAAATAAGCAAAAGAATGTATGGCAAGCAAAATACAATACGAGCATTTTGTACATTCTCAAGAATGTTTCCGGGTAATGTTAATCTCGGTCAGAAGATAAGGAAATGGAAATTAGCATTCCGGTTTGGCGAAATTATTGTAAATATGTTAAGCTAGAATTAAGTATGTAACAATGATATGATATAAATATCTGGTCTCTGCTAAATAAAGGGCAGTTGAAAGTTAAACAACCCGTGTTATAGATTTCTTTGGATTTAGCGCTGACTACCGAGGAACTGGGAGTCTTAAGCAAGACAATGATTGGTGAGTATGCCAACTGTTAATTTCATAAAAAAAGCGACGTTGGGTAACTGGTTCCAAGTGCCAGGTGCCCACTAGAAACTCGGCGGTAACTGGTTCCAAGTGCCAGGTGCCCACTAGAAAACTCGGTTCAGGTGTATCGCCTGCAGCCACCCCTTATAACAGGATACGGCCAGAAACCGTATCCATTTAAGTTAAAAAGTTTAGGCCACGACAGCGGGCCTACGGGTATCTTCACAGGGAGGATCCCGACATCAGTTATCCGAACTTTATCCCAATCGATCATTGTCGTATATGAATCGTAAGTGAATTTTATGTCTGGGATATAAAACTTCCGTATATTCATTAACTACGTTTGTCGAGCTGCGAGGATTTTCGCATAGCCAGGCACGTGAGTGCTCATGAATTTTTTATTTTTTTAAAATTTTATGAAATTTTATTTTTTTAAAAAATGGAAATTAAAGTTTTAGGGATACTGAGGAAATAAAAGGAAAAGTTGAAATTTATAGTCAAAGATGGAGTCGGAGTAAGAAAAGTTGTAAGAACGAATTGTTGACCTTATTGAGACCTATCCAACGACATACTTTCCTTGCGATCGGTTAAGAAATGGTGAATTTAAAAAAACCATTTTGGCCACAATTTGTGTCCACCTAAAAATACATTTTTATAGTACTAAAACCCTCTTAATATTAGGTAACTGGTTCCAAGTGCCAGGTGCCCACTAGAAACTCGGCGGTAACTGGTTCCAAGTGCCAGGTGCCCACTAGAAAACTCGGTTCAGGTGTATCGCCTGCAGCCACCCCTTATAACAGGATACGGCCAGAAACCGTATCCATCTAAGTTAGAAAGTTTAGGCCACAACAGCGGGCCTACGGGTATCTTCACAGGGAGGATCCCGACATCAGTTATCCGAACTTTATCCCAATCGATCATTGTCGTATATGAATCGTAAGTGAATTTTATGTCTGGGATATAAAACTTCCGTATATTCATTAACTACGTTTGTCGAGCTGCGAGGATTTTCGCATAGCCAGGCACGTGAGTGCTCATGAATTTTTTATTTTTTTAAAATTTTATGAAATTTTATTTTTTTAAAAAATGGAAATTAAAGTTTTAGGGATACTGAGGAAATAAAAGGAAAAGTTGAAATTTATAGTCAAAGATGGAGTCGGAGTAAGAAAAGTTGTAAGAACGAATTGTTGACCTTATTGAGACCTATCCAACCACATACTTTCCTTGCGATCGGTTAAGAAATGGTGAATTTAAAAAAACCATTTTGGCCATAATTTGTGTCCACCTAAAAAATACATTTTTATAGTACTAAAACCCTCTTAATATTAGCTTTCGAATCAGGGGTGGGTCTTGTCATTTTTTTTTTCCATAACGGGTGACCCACCTTAATATGTATATACCGTAACCACTCATAGCTACTCAATCAAAACGCTATATAAAAAAATTAAACTTAATACCTTTCCAACAAGATTAATTTCACGTTAATCCAATAAAAAATGTGTTTTTTACAGTGTTTAGGTACAAACATACATATTTCATTGCATTGCTTTGTTTAAAATAAAAGCAAAGCAATGCAATGTAAAACAATAATAAATGACAAACAAAGTTATGCTTGCATACATATATAAATCATGTTAACCAACTCACCAAGAGAGCAGTAGCATCAGATTTGGCACGAATCTTTGACCCACTGGGAATTTTCGGACCAGTCACGGTAAAAGCAAAAATTTTTATGCAGAAGCTTTGGGAGCTAAAACTATCATGGGACCAAGAGCTACCTCCCCAGCTTTTACAGCAATGGACACAGTTCAGAAGTGATCTATTGACACTCAACACTCTAAGAACATCTAGACACATATTTAACAGCCAAGTCCCTGAAAACATACAAATGCACACTTTTGTTGATGCATCTGAACAAGCATATGGAGCAGCTGTCTACATAAGAGCTACCTACAAAGATAGCACTATAACCACGCGATTATTATGTGCTAAATCAAAGGTTGCACCAATGAAAAAATTAACAATACCTCGACTAGAACTATCGGCCGCTGTACTTGGTGCAAATCTCACCAATCGTGTAAAAAGGATTTAAAATATACCAACATTTCATCATTCCTCTGGTCAGACTCAGAAATTGTACTTTCATGGATTCAATCTCAATCTTCCACCCTTCACACTTTTGTGGCAAATCGAATCAGCCAGATACATCAAATGACGACATCAGAACAATGGCATCATGTTGCATCAAAAGACAATCCAGCTGATGTTTTATCCAGGGGTATAAATCCAGACAAGCTTGCGGCGCACTCACAGTGGTTTTATGGACCTTTTTTCCTGTATGGAAGCGAACAGTGGTGGAAGAAACCAGCATCAAAAATATCCGAAGTTCCTAATGACATCGAAAGAAGAACCAAGGCTGTTGTTACAATCACACATCAATGGAGTGATCTAGAAACATTAATTAATAAAATCGATCACCGAAATTCATTTCGATTTCTTCTACGTACCGTTGGATATTTACGACGCCCTTTTAATCGTCAAAAGCCAGAATATTTAGCTCTTTCACCAGCAGAATTACGATCAGCTTTACTAACAATAGTAAAAACAATTCAAGCATCAGAATTCAGTGAAGAAATTAACGACCTTACGAAATTTAAAGCTGTTCAGAACTCCAGTTCATTGAGAAACTTGGCACCATTTGTTGACGCATTTGGTATTTTGCGTGTTGGTGGACGCATTGAATCATCATTACTGCCATACGATGCAAAACATCCCATGGTACTGCCCTACAACGACACATTATGCAAATTAATTTTCCAAATGAAGCACGAAGAAAACAAACATTGTGGATCCCAAGCACTTTTAAATATAATGCGTCAAAACTTCTGGCCCCTTAAAGGAAAAATTACGGCTCGAAACATAATTCACTCTTGTATACAATGTTCAAAAGCAAAGCCTAAGCTATTTGGACAGCTCATGGGCGCCTTGCCTAGCGATAGAGTTAAACAATCGCGGCCATTTTTAAATTCTGGAGTGGATTACTGTGGCCCTTTCTGGGTCCATTACAAAATTAGAGGAAAAAGGCCAACAAAAGCCTACTTAGCCATATTTTGCTGTTTTTCAACAAAACCGGTGCATTTGGAGCTGGTTAGTGACCTTACAACGAATGGTTTTATTGGAGCACTCAGTCGTTTTATCAGTAGACGAGGTCGCTGTCAAAATCTTTATTGCGACAATGCAACTAATTTCGTTGGTGCAAAAGGACAGTTAGCTGAACTTGAAGATGCAATTCATTCACAGAAGTCACGGGAAGATATCATCCGCTACAGCAGCGACAAGGGAATTCAATTTCAATTCATTCCTCCAAGAGCTCCACACTTTGGTGGACTATGGGAGGCGGCTGTCAAATCAGCAAAACATCTGCTAGTCAGGAGCGTTTTGACCTCATCACTCACCTATGAGGAGCTGGAAACAGTCGTGATCGGAATAGAAGCCATCTTAAACTCACGACCACTGACACCTATTTCCACAGACCCCAACGATTTGACAGCGCTTAAGCCAGGACATTTTTTGATTGGAGAACCACTTACGGCTCCAGTTGACCTACTCGCTCAGCAGCTGACTTCAAGCCCACTTACTCACTGGAAAGAAGTGTCTAGAGTAAAACATGGATTTTGGACACGGTGGTCTAAAGAATATCTGAATCAACTTCAACAACGTAGCAAATGGAAAAAAGAAAAGGTCAATTTGAAAGAAGGTGCAATGGTCATAATTAGAGATGATAATTTGCCAATTATGAAATGGCCAATTGGGCGCGTGATAAAAACCTTTTCAGGAAATGATGGTTTAATTCGCGTTGCACAAATAAAAACATCTCAAGGAACTTATAAACGACCTATCTATCTGCTTGCACCATTGCCAACAATTGCATCAACATCTCAAGATCCTCAAGACCCTGAACCACAATTAGAAACTTCAAACTCACTTAAAGTCAGCATACCTTTAAATTGTTTGCGAAAGGCAGAAACACTCACTGACCAAAATGGACCAAAGAAAATTAGTCGCATAGAACCCAATCTATTAATAACTATATTAGCACTCATATTGCTACCACTGGCGCTTTGCTCACCAATTAGCCAGCAAAGGTTCCCGAATAAGCCAGGAATATACTTCGAAGGAATTGGCACTGTGAATCGCATAGTCGGAGAATGGAAAGTTATTATCTACTATGATCTTGTACCCATACAAAGGGATCTGGAAATTCTTCGAAACAGCACCGCAGTTCTTGAACACCTTTGTTCACTGCTTGACCAAAAAACAATGTGTTTAGAACTAGCAAAACAACTCAACAACATTAACCTTGAGTTACAAACTGATGAGAAGATCATGACGAGACGACGCAAAACTAGAGGGGCAATCAACATCGTTGGAAATCTGGCTAACAAACTTTTCGGCGTCCTAGACTCAGAATATGCGGAAAATATTTCAAAAACGATTAATCAGATAAATAGCAACGAAGAGATCTTGTCACACATGATTCAAAACCAGACATCAGTCATCGATTCTACTTTAAACATAGTAACCAAGGAGACAGAAACCATCGCGCTAAGAATAAACAAATTACAGGAAGAGGCAAACAATATCTCTAAAACATTCAACGATGTAGAAAAACGCATTGACCTCGTGGAGATTTATATATCAACAGTAACTCAACTTTCATTAATGGCCTCAAAAGTTTTAAACATTGAAGCTGCTATTTTTGATGTATTAGCCGATACAAGACATGGCAGAATCAGCCCCATTCTAATAACACCACAGCAACTTCAAGAACAAATAATGAAAATAAAAGGGCATTTACCGCTTAACCTACGGCTTCCCTTTGATCAATATGATGTGATCGATTTATATGGACTAATATCTTCGCAGAGTGGCATCACACAGAACCATATCATATTTATTATACAATTACCATTGACTGATAATGAACAATTTGATCTGTTCAATCTTATACCGATTCCTGTTATAACCAATAAAACAATGCTGAAAATACGACCGGAAACGTCCGTACTAGCTGTCACACCACATAGAGATCAATATTTTACACTAACGGCTGCCGCACTTCAAGCTTGTGTCACCATTAAACAAACGACAAACAATATTCTGTGTCTGAATAACCAAGTAAAATATCATCAAGGAGCACATGCGTATTCCTGCGAAATCAACATGCTCAAAAATAAAACCGACTCAACTTGCATATTGGAAGAAATCAAAACCGATATTAGTTGGCAACCATTACAACATACAAATCAATGGATTTTTGGATCAAAATTTACAACACAAATTACTGCAGTTTGTAATGGCGTCACGGAACTATTAGAACTGCAAGGATCGAATTTGCTGACTCTACACGATGATTGCATATTTAAACACCATACTGCAACCATCCAGGCTCGTCAATCATTCACAGGTACACTTTATGCATCGCACATTGCATTTAGCGAACTGTTAGTTACCAACGCTTCCGAAGCACGGATAATTTACAACGACTCACCTTTGGAACTTAGCAATGACTTACAACAATTGAAACAACTTCACGAAAACATCAAGAAGAATAAAATCATTGAATTGCCTCAACTGTTTCAAAACGCTAATACTCATCACAACGTAACAAGCTATTCAGCCTTACTGCTTATTACCTTCACCATCATTTGGTGTATTTGGAAAATGAGACAAATGAAGCATACTCCGGTACAACGGCCAGACAACGCACCCATCCCAGCACCAAGATTTGTCATCGATCCTCAACTTGTGCAATCACCAACAATTTAATTTGCAATTCAAATTTTTTTTTTTTAATTCATATTAAAAATTTTTGAAATTATGTTTTAAAATTGAAAAAATATATATTTTTTTTTTTTAAATTTTTAGCTTCCCTTTCAAACTAACTTCAAATTCAAACTAAATTCAAATATTGTGCAACAGTGAAAAATGCATCATAACATCTTAAAACAGTTCAGGCGGGCAAGATGTTTAGGTACAAACATACATATTTCATTGCATTGCTTTGTTTAAAATAAAAGCAAAGCAATGCAATGTAAAACAATAATAAATGACAAACAAAGTTATGCTTGCATACATATTGTGTTGATGCGCTTTATGAAAATAAAGCAAAGTCAGCATAGTATGGCCTTGGCATAACAACAAGCCAAGACAAATGCAAACAACAAAAATTAAAGCTCTGCTAATAAATCGTTGACCGACGGATATGCGTCGGTCAGCGACTGCATTTTTTACTGTTAATGCAATTTTCAATATTTCAATATTTTAAATTAAATTTTATTATTTTCAAATTTGTTAATTTAGCTATTTTTTATGTATATAAGCAAGTAAAAATCAATCAATAAATTCAGTTTTTATTCTATAACTAAACTCAACAAGTGTTCTCATTTAACATTAAACATTTAAAATTTAGGTAATTGGTATCACGTGCCAAATTGCCAACATAATTTAAACAGCTTTTGGTGTACCACCTAAAGCTCAACAAAACATTTGTACCACAGTTGTACAAACATACAGCGTTTTTAACAAAATGTGTTTTTAAAAATAGCATCAAATTCGATTTTTGAAGGTCAATAAAATTTATAAAAATACTAATTTTAAAAAATTCGTATGCCAAAATGTTGGTATGGGTAAGTAGTTTATTTTAGCATATTTGGGTATGCGTTCTCTAAAAAATAAAAAGTTATAAGCAAAACGGAAAAAAAGGTATACAGAAATCGTTTTTATGAGTTCCTCTAACTTTTGAGACGGTGAACGGCAGACTTTTTTTTTCTCCATACAAAAATGATCCCGTCTACTGTTCATGCTTATGCGGACGATGTTCAATTGTATCTCTCACGGCGTACTGGGCCTATGGATGATTAATGCTGCAGGATGAATGACGATCTCACAGTATATATGAGTGGACCGGAAGCAATGGTCTGCAATTAAACTCGTCAAAATCTAATGTACTTCCTATTTGTAGAAATAAAAATTGTATGTTTGATGTTTGAAAAGAGTAAATCTTGGTTTCTTTTTAAATTCTTCTTTTCTTGCGTTGATAATGAAAGATCAAAAAAGTTTATATATCCTGCGAAATCTATGAATATCTACCAGTGTAACTCCTGTTAATATAAAACGTCAGCTCGTGATACAATTGATCTTACCTGTGATTACTTACTCAGAGATCGTTTACAGTAAACAAGACTCTTCCTCACAATTAAAGCTACAAATTGCTTATAACTATGCCACGCGTTAAATGTTTGGCCTTCGTAAATTTCAACATCTACATAATTTCCGAAATACAATACTTGGTTGCGGCTTGACAGCTTATCTCATTGCTAGAAAGTGTATGTACTTGCACAAATTAATTCATGAAAAACACCTTGCAATCTGTTTGATAAACTTAAGTTTAGTGTGCCTAGAAGAAGCCATGTTCTAGTTCTAATAATAACGAGGCTTCGTTAAACTCTTCTCATTTGTTTTTCATTAACTCCACTAGATTGTGGAATGCTCTTCTACGATGGCTGAGGCAAATTGCTGGGAGAGGAATTTTTCGGCAACCTATTCTTTCATTTCATTTTTGATTATAATCTTT